>JARQOD010000169.1:0-197808 GCA_033576555.1 Oophaga sylvatica | reverse complement strand
TAAAGGTTATATTACTGTAGTTTTAGACTGTGGGGCCCCGGGGGGGTATTTTTACTTTTGTTAGCTTTCGGTCCTTTTAGGTTTTTTTTACTGTAATATGACGTGGGGGCCCTGTAGGTAATATTATTAAAAGTAAGACGGGGGCTCCTGTCGGTTAATTCTGTGAAAGACGTAGGGCTCCTGTCGGGTATTATTACTTTAGATATAGACATGGGTCCGTCAGGAAATTATTACTGTAAATAGATTTTTGGCCCTGTCGGAAAATTTACTGTAGAAAAGACGACGGCCCTGTGGGGTTTTTTTAAACGAGAAAAGCGAGGGCTCCTTCGGTATATTTTAGGGTGATAAACTAAAAGGGCTCCGCAGGTATATTTTATGTAAAAGACTAAAAGGGCTCCTTCGGAATATTATGTAGATAAGACGGTGGGGCCCCTTAGGTATTATTAGAATATAATTTTGGCTCCTGTCGGTATTTTTACAGATTAGACTTTGGTCCTGCGGTATATATTATGAGTATCTGTAGGGCCCTGTCAGGTATTATTCTGTAAAAAAACGTAGGCCCTCCCCGGTTATATTACTGTGATATAATTTTTGGGTTTTCCGCGGGTAATTTACGTGTTTTTGCTGAGGGCCCCTTTTCAGGTATAAATTACTTTAATATAGACGGGTTGGGCCCCTGTGGTTTTTATTAAAAAAAACGTGGGCCTGTAGGTATTTTTTAGTAGTTAGACTGTAGGGTCCTGTCGGTTTTTATATTACTGTAGAAAACTGAGGGCCCCTTGCGGTATAATTACTTGATAAACTGTAGGGCTCCGCGGTTTAATTACGGGAATATAGATGTAGGGCCCTTCGGGTTTTATATTACGTAGATTAGACGTTTGGGCCCTTCGGTTAATTACTGAATTAGACTTTAGGGGGGCCCCCCCTGGGTATTATTATGTAATATAATTAGGGGCCCCCTTCAGTATATTTACTTGATATAGACTTTGGGGCCCGTCATTTATATTACGTAAAAAGACTTTGGGCTCCTTCGGTATATATTTGAGTAAACGTGGGGCCCCGGCATAAAAAATTTTCGTAGATATAGATTGGGTTTTCCTTGGGTATTTTACTGAGATAAACAAAAGGGCTCCTGTCGGTTTAAAATTTTTAAAAAAAAAGACTGTGGGGCCCCTTGGTTTTTTTTTGAATAGACGTCGGGCCCCTGTGGGGTATTTTTTGTAGAAAAGACTGTACGGGCTCCTGCCGGTAATTTGTAGTAAACTTAGGGTCCGCATAATATTACTTGTTAGACGTAGGGCCCCTTGGGAAATTTTTTGAGATATAGACGTAGGGCTTGTCGGTATAATTTTTTTAAAATGTGGGGGCCCCTTGGGTATAATTATGTAAAAAGACGTGGGCCCCTTTTTAGGTTTTATTCTAGATAAATTGGGTCCTGTCTTTTAAATTTATGTAGAAAAACTGTACGGGTTGTGGGGTTATAATTACGGGGTAGGACTGAAGGCCCCCTGTGGTATATATTACTTAGATATAATTTTGGGCCCCCGTCAGGTATATTTTACTGTAATAAGACTTAGGGCCCGGGTTTTATTTTGTTTATAGCTGTACGGCTCCTGTCGGGGGTTATATTACTGTGAAAAATTTTTTTGGGGCCCCTGTAGGTTATTTTACTTAGATATAGACGGGGGGCCTTGTGGGTTATTACTGTGATAAGATGTAGGGCCCCTGTCATTAAAAATTTTACTTAATAAGCCCGGGCTCCTTCGGTTTATTACTAAAATTAGACGTAGGGCTCCTTCAGGTATTATTACTGTAAATATAAAATGTACGGGCCCTTGGTATTTTACTGTGATAAGACTGTAGGGCCCTGTAGGTATTTTTACGTAGATAAGTTTGAAGGCCCCTGTGGTATTTTTATTGAAAGACGTAGGGGCCCCCTTTTGGTAATATTAGAATAAGACTGTAGGGGCTCCTGAGTATTAAAACTGTAGAAAAATTACGGGCTTTTTCAGGTATATATACTTAGTTAGACTGAAGGCCCTTCGGTATATATTCTGGATTAGACTTTTGGGTCCTGTCAGTAATATTATTAAATAAACTGTAGGGCCCCTTATTTTTAAATTTACTGAAATTTAAGATGTGGGGCTCCTGCAGGTATATTTATTTAAATAGATGGGGCTCCTGCTTTATTACTTGTTAAAGCTTTTGGGGCCCCCTGTGGTTAATTCTTAAAAATTTTAGGGTCCTTCATAATATTACGTATATAGATGTTGGTCCGCCGGTATATCCCCTGTAGATATAACTGTGGGGCCCTGCGGTATTTTTAGAAGTATAGCTGTAGGGCCTTTGTCAGGTTATATTACGAAAAGCGAGGGCTCCTGTGGTTTTTACGTGATATAGTTTGGGGGCCCCTGTCGGTATATTTTTGTAGAAAGATGTAGGCTCCTTATATATATTCGTAAAAGACTTGCCCCTTAGGTTTTTTACGTAAAAGACTTGGCCCTGTCGGTATTATTATGTAAAAGGTTTTGGGCCCTTTCGGTTAATTATGTGATTGATTTTGTGGGCTCCTTCGGTAATATTATGTAATATAGACTGGGGGGCCCCGGGAGGTATATAACGAAAAACTGTCGGGCTCCGTGGGGTTTTTAATTAGTAGAAAAGATGTGGGCCCCTTCAGGTTTTTCTGTGATTTAATGAGGCTCCTGGGTATATTTTTAGGTTAGAAGGGTTGTAGGAAAATTTTATTAATTAACTGTGGGCCCCCTTTCGGTATTATTACTGAGAAAGAGGGGCCCTGCAGGTATATATTTGTAGATAAGATTTTGGGCCCTGCGGTTATATTACTGTAGATATAGATTGTAGGGTCCTGTCGGGTTTATTATGTTATAAAAAGAGGGTCCTGTAAGGTATTTTTTGTGATAAGACTTCGGGCCCGTCGGTATTTTTATTAGATATAGAGTAGGGCCCTGTCGGGTTTTTAACTTAGAATAGCTGTAGGGCCCTGCGGGTTTATTACGTAGATAAGACTTTGGGCCCTGCAGGTTATTTTGTAGATAAGACGTAGGGGGCCCTGTGGTAATTTCTGTAGATAAGTTTTTGGTTGTGGTTTTTTTACGAGTTTTGACTGTCGGGCCCCTGTAGGTATATATTACTGTAAAAAGCTTTTTGGGCCCCGGGTTTTTTAATTACTGTAGTAAACTTTGGGGCCCCGTCGGGTTTAATTATGAAATTTAAGGGGGGGTCCTGCAGGTATTTTTACTGTAGAAAAGTGAAGGCCCTTCGGGGTATTTTAGAAAATAGATGAAAAGGCCCTTCGGGTATATTTCTTGAAAAGACTGAAGGGCCCGTGGAAATTTTTATGAAAAATTTAGACTTTGGGCTCCCTTTCGGTATATATTACGTAGATAAGACTTTGGGCTCCTGCAGGTATTTTTAAGTAGTAAGACTGGGGGGGCTCTTCAGGTAATATTACGTAACAGACTGTACGGGCCCTGTCAGGTAAATTATGTAGATATAGACTTTCGGGCCCTTTTTGGTATAATTATGTAGATATGACTGTATGGGCTCCTGTAGGTATATATTACTGTAATATAGACTGTGGGGGCTCCTGCGGTGTTATTACTGTAGAATGATGTGGGGCTCCGTCAGTATTTTTACTGTAGATACAGACTGTCGGGCCCGTCAGGTATATATTATGTGATACGACTGTGGGGGCCCCTGGGGGTATATTTATGTAGATCAGACGACGGGCCCTGTCAGGTATATATTGGGGTAGATATAGACTGTCTGGCCCCTGCAGGTATAATTACTGTAGATTAGATGGGCCCTTCGGTTATATTACTGTAGATATAGATGTACGGGCTCCGTCAGGTATATATTCTTTGATTAACTGTAGGCCCTTCAGGTATTATTATGTAGATTGACTGTGGGGGGCTCCTGTCAGTATATATTACTGTAGAAATAGATGGTGGGCTCCTGTGGGGTTATTTACTGTGTATAGCGTCGGGCCCTGTGGTATTTTTTCCCTGTAAATTAGACTGTTTGGCTCCTGTCAGGTATATATTACGAATTTAGATGGGGGCCCCTTCGGTTTAATATTACTGAAAGCTTATGGATCCGTCGGTTATATTATGAGATATAGACTGTGTGGGCTTTTGTCAATATATATTACTTGATTGATGTATGGGCTTGTCAGGATATTTACTGTAGTATAGACGTGGGGGCCCTGTGGTTATTTTTTTGTAAATAAAAGTACGGGCCCTTTTGTAGCTGTCTGCGATGTTAAATATATAATGCGTAATTATCAAGTGGGACAACATACTATCTAACAAAAAAGTGGTAACTTAACAGTGTAATGCATAGTATTACCGAAAATACCGGGGGTCAATACGAACCTTTTCACGCTGTCTGGGGTTTGAGGTGGCCGGGGTCTAGCTGCCCAAAACTGGGGCCCCGATGGCCCCTCCTGGGGTACGTTAATGGAAAGGGTCGGGCCACCAGCGTAAACCCTGTCTCCAATAACCCCTGCCACGTAATTAGTCCTTAAAGGGGCCCCCTGATTACCCCAAAAAGGGAAAAATTGGACGGAAAAAGGTTTTAAAAAAACAGATAGAAAAACGACAGACAGGGGATAAAGTAAATACTTTTTTTCATACAAAAAAAAACACAGAGGGACCCAAAGGTCTGGAATAAATAAAAAAGCAGGAGGGGTTGAAAAAAAAGAGCTTTAGCTTAGTCTTCTCAGAACCGTTCCTTCTGCTCTGTAGAATGCTTTCACCGGCATTAAACCGAGGGGAGGGAAAAAGGAAAAATAATTAAAACAAATAAAAGCAGCCGGGCGAGGCTGGGGTAGCTTGCAAAGGCAGGGGAAAAATTTAAACCTCCTTTCCAAACACAAAGTAACAGAATCAGCTGCGGAAGTCAGAATGTGCAATCGCGACATCCTCGTGGCGATGCACCCTGACAGTACCCCCCTTTACGAGGGGTCCGGGCCCGGGGTGCCGGGTAGTTGTGGGAAGGTCCAACCAATCGATCTGCTTAACCTCGACGCAGGGGACCCACGTCCCCTCAGGGCCTACCCCTTCAATGAACCAGGGCGAAGGGACCGAATTCAGACGTGAGTCAATGATCTTCAACACCTGAAACTCAACTACCTTTTTCACCACCGGGGAGGAGGGAAGGCGACGGTATACTGGGGCCCCCACCCTTTTAAAAAAGATTTTTTGGGAAAACTTTTTTGGGTTTTAAACTAGGAGGGGGTCCAGACGAAATGCCACAGGTTAAAATAGAACGACCTGTTGGGGCCGAAATGGGACCCGTTTCCCGGGGGAACCTGAGTTTTATATTTTGGTAGACAACCACCCAGATCGTTCACACCAGGTCCGGGCCAAACACTCCCTCCTATCAGCCTCCGCTTGTAAGGTTCCCATAGCAAGACCTTTTGCACTCCTTCCGATGATAGGACCGGCCCTCCCCCTTTCCCCGGGCCCCCGGGCCTATGAGAAAGGCATCAGGAGCAATTTTATTGACAGTCATACGTCGATGAGGAGGTAACCCCTTACACCCCTTTCTGAGAACTCTCCCCAAAATCTCCAGAAAAGGGGCAAAGTCTTAGGCCGACCGCACCGATGACCGTGTTCATGCAGTTTTTTTTGCAAAAAACACCCCGGCTTATCTTTGGATTTTCCAATTAAAATGGGTTAGTTTAGTCAACCAAGGAAGCCCCCCAACAATAGGAGAGGAAAAAACCCTCCAACACATAACAAAAAAAACCTTCTTTATTTTGCCCCTACTGAAAAGGCTATGCTAGAACAGCTTTTTAAAAAACCCCTTACCGAGAGATTGGCGTCATAGAAAGATAGGACGGTTTTTGGGCCCAAACATCGTTGCATCCTTGCACCTGGGCAAACCCCCGGGGCCCCCATATTTTCCCCCCACCCATATCAAGAAAAAGAAATCCTTAACTCTGCACCAACCCCACCTCCGCAGGCACAGAAATTTTGCGGACCCGGGGGGGGAAAAAACCTATCCCCCCGGTTTTTTTCCCCACACAACCTGGGATTAAAGTTTTTTTTGATCCTTTGCTCAAGGGCAGGGGGGGGACACCCCCCCAAAATGCCCCTCTCCCGCAGAAAAACACCTTCTTGTCTTGCGGCGCACCGGGTTCCCTCTACAAATTTTTGTCCCTCCCAACTGCATAGGGGTTCCCCAGAACAGACCAGGGGAACTCAAAATCAGGGACTTTAGGTGGATGGAGTCAAAACAGGGGGCGGGGTTACCTGCCCTCCCCCAAGCCGTCTTCAAACAAATGGCAAAGCCAACAGCCCCAGGACGGAGGAGAATCATACTGAGAAAAAAGTCTTTTTTTTGTCAGATAACCCTTACAAAAGGGGGTCCAAGAGCTGGGTCATTCCACTGAGATCTGTGGGCCCTTGGGGAATCGAAGAAAATTCCTGGGGGGCATTCCCTGCTGTACCCCAATAATTGTTTCAGCAAGGGGACCCGACCCGGGGGCTCATAACCAAAACCCCCGGGCAGCAAAAAATTGATCTATGATGGAGGGCCGGGGACCCCGGGGGGGAAGAGAGAACGCCAAGGGGTTGGGGTCCCCTTGTAAGAGCGAGATGACAATTCCCACCCCCTGCTTTCACTCCTTTACCGAGGCCCCAGCGAAAGTACAATTTACTGCCCCCGAAGGTAAAAAATTTTTCCCGCCCCATGAACCGTCCGGGAGAACCTTGGGTTTTAGTTTGGGTTTTGCTGGGGGGGGACAAACCTTGGTTTTAAACCAAAAAATCCTTTACAACCCCTCAACTCCCGGAAAACGGGGCTACTGGACCAGGGTCTGGGAAAAATTTTTTTTGGGGCCGGTGAAAATGTCAGTGTCTAGAGATGTAAAAATATTAATGTCAGTAATCATCAAGGGGGGACAACATACATCTAACATATAAGTGGGTAAATTAACATGTATATATAGCATAGTTTACCTGACATAATTCCTGTGTAAAAACGAACCCTTTTTCACGCTGTCTCTGGCTAGAGGGGACCGGGGTCTAGCTGACCCAAAACTGGGGTCCTGACTGTCCCTCTCCTGGAGGTACTTTTAAGGGTACAGAGGCCCAGGCCACCACGAAAACCCTGTCTCCTACAATCCCGACCACTGTAAATCTAGTCCTTAGAAGGGAAACCTGATTACCACCAAAGGGAATGGACAGGTAAAGGTTAAACAAACAGAAAAGCAAACGAGACAGAAGGGAAAAGTAAATACTGCTTTCATACAACAATAAACACAAGGGAACACCAAAGGTCTAGGGATAAACATAAGCAAGGAGGGATGACAAAAAAAGAGCTCTTAGCTTAAAGTCTTCAGAAACCGATCCTATCTGCAGTCGTATAAATGCTTTCACGGCATCTAACACCCGACTGACAGGGATATAAAGGAAAAAAAATTAGAAATAATCAAAAACAGCCCCGGGGAGGCGGACTAGTCTTAGCAAAGAGCTAGGTAAAATTAACTCTCTCATTACCAAAACACAAAGTAACAGCAACTCAGCTGCGAAAGCAGAAAGTGCAATCGCACGTCCCCTGGCGATGCACCCATGACACCCAAAGGGATATATTACTGTGGTTTTTGATGTATGGGTCCTGTCGGTTTATTATGTAGGTATAGACTGTATGGGCTCCCGTGGGATATATTTACTGTAAAGAAGTATGGCTTTTCCGTCAGGTATTTTTATGAGATATAACTGGGTGGGGTCCCGTCAGGTATTTTTACTGTGTTTTAAAAACGAAGGGCTCCTGTCAGGTATATTTACTTAGATAAGACTGTACGGCCCTGTCGGTTAAAAATTCTGTAATGGGGCTGCGGGCCCTGTCGGGGTTTTTTACGTAATTAGACTGTAGGTCCTTTCGGTATATATTACTGTAGTAAGACTGGGGCTTGTCGGTATATATTTACTGGATATGACTGTAGGGCTCCTGTAGGTATTATTACTGGGATAAGATGTGGCTCCGTCATATATATTATGTGATATGCTGTAGGGCCCCTTAGGTTATATTACTGTAGAAAAAGTACGGGCCCTGTCAGGTATATATTACTTAGTTTTTTCGAAAGGCCCCCTGTAGGTATATATTACTGTAAATAGACTGTAGGCCCTGTGGTTTTTTTACTGTAAAAAACTGTGGGGGGTCCTGTCAGGTTTTATTCTGTAGATATGATGTTGGGTCCTGTCAGGAATTTATTGAGATATAGACGAAAAAGGGCCCCTTTGGAATATTACTGTAGTATAACTGTAGGGGGGCCCCGTCAGGTATATTTTTTCGTAAAACTGTAGGGGCCCCGTGGTATAATTATGTATAGAGGTGGGCTTGTCAGTAATATTATTGTAGATAAGACTTTTCGGGCTCCTGTCAGGTATAAATTACTGTGGGATAGATTTAAGGGCCCCCCAGGTATTTTCTGTAGATTAGCCCCTTTTTCCCCCCTGTCGGTATTTTACTTTTAGATATAGACTGTAGGGTCCTGTCAGGTATATTTACTGTAGATATAGACGTATGGTTTGTGGTTATATTACTGTGATACGACTGTACGGGCTCCTGAGGTTATATTACTGTAGATATAGATGTGGGCCCTGCAGGGATATATTACTGTGATATAACTTACGGGCCTGCGGGATATTTTGTAAAAAGACTGTAGGGGTCCGTCGGTTTATTATGTGTATAGACGTAGGGTCCTGTCAGGTTTTATTATGTGATAAGATGTTGGGCCCCGTCAGGTATTATTACGTAGATAAGACTGAGGGCTCCTGCCGGTATAAATGTAAAGACTGACGGGCCTGTCAGTATATATTACTGTAATATGAGTTGGGCTCCGTCAGGTAATATTATTGTAGATATAGATGTTAGGGTCCTTCAGTATAATTACTGGATAACTGTTGGGTCCTGTCAGGTATATATTACGTAAAGACGAGGCTCCGTCGGTTTATATTACTGTATAAGACTGTTGGGTCTGCAGGTATTATTATTGTAGAAAGACGACGGGCTCTTAGGTATTATTATAGATATGATTTGGGCTCCTGTCAGGTATATATTACTGAGATTAGACTGTACGGGCTCCTGTAAAGGTATTTTATTGTGATATGGACTTAGGGCTCCGGTAGGTATATTTACTGTAATATGACATTTGGGCTCCTGTCAGGATATTTCGTAGATATAGACTGTAGGGTCCGTAGGTATTATTATTGAAAGATATGGACTGTATTGGGCTCCTGTCAGGTTTTATTACTGTAATATAGACTGATGGGTCCTGTCGGTATAATTATGTGATATAACTGTTTGGGCCCTGTCAGGTTTTTATTATGTAGGATACAGTATGGGCTTTCGGATATATTCGGTAAGACGTACGGTCTGTCAGGATATATTACGTAGATTAGACTGTAGGCCCTGTTGGTTATTAATGTAGATTAGACTGTATGGGCTCCGTCAGGTTTATTTACTGTAGATTAGACTGTTTGGGCTCCGTAGGTATATATTATTGGGAATATGGACTGTATGGGCTCCGGAGGTATATAATAGACAGAGTGGAAATTATTGGCATTAAGCAAACACCTCAATAAGGAGTGGTTCTGCTTGGGGGACCCCCACCACATCTCGTCCAATATTTCTGGCTGTTTTGGTCACTTTAAAGTTTTTTGTACTTTTAACCGGTAGATGAAGGGACTCTACAACCCACACAAGTGGCCAGGTAGTGCAGTCATAGGATGGCACAATCAATGCAACTTGGCGGTTTTGTGGTCGTCGCGTAGTGTCCAAGGTGCTTCGGAGACGTGGAGGGGGCGTAGGAGGGAAAACCCAGCAGCAGGACCGCACCTCCGCCTTTGTGCAAGGGGGGAACGGAGTACTGCCGAGCCCTGCAAAATGACCTCCAACAGGCACAAATGTGCGTGTTGCATAAACGGTTAGAAAACGCTCCATGAGGAGGTTGAAGACGGTCCCACCAAAGAGGGGTTGTGCTTACAGCCCAACACTGTGCAGGGGCTTACCATTTGCCCATGGAACGCCAGGTTGGAAATTCGCTATGGCGCCCGTGTCTTCACGATGAAAGATGTTCACTTGAGCCCTGACTAGTTAAGACGCTGTGGAGAGCGATTGCTGCCTGCAAACATCCTTCAGCATGACCGGTTTCGCATTGGGTCAGTAATGGTGTGGGGTGCATTTCTTTGGAGGGCCAAAAGCCCCCATGTGCTCGCCAAGGAGTCTGAGGCCTTAGGGTCCGAGAGAGATCCTCAGACCCTTGTGGACCATTTGGGTTCGGTTGGCCCTGGGTTCCTCCTAATGCGGAAAAATGCCAGACTCATTTGGCTGGAGGTGTCGCATTTCCTGCAAGATGAAGGCATTGAAGCTTGGATGGCCCGTCCGTTCCAAAGAACCTGAATCCAATTGAGCAGATTGGGACAATCATGTCCATCCAAACTTCAGTTGACCCCGGCAGATGTCCCCGAGTTGGTAGATGCTTTAGTCCGGTTTGGAGGAGACCCTTGGGAAACTCCGCAACATCATCAGGAGCATGCCCAGGTGTTTAGGGAGGTATCGGACATGGGGGCCCCACACCCCAAAATACAGAGCAATTTTTACTTGTTTTAAATTGAATCTGTCACCCCATTTTTGCCCTATAAGCTTGGGCCATCGCCATCAGGGGTTATCTACCTTCGGAATGCGTAGATAAGGCCCCGATGTCACCTAAAAATGAAGAAAACGAGTTAGTTATACTCACCCAGGGGCGTTCCACCGTCCGGACAAGTCCGGAGGGGGGTCGTGGTCGGTTCGGGCACCTCCCACTTGTATCGAAGTGGCCTCTTCTTTCGTCCCGTCGCAGCTCCTGGCAGGGCGACTTCTCTGCCCTGTAAAGTTGGAGGCGCCGAACGGGACCGTGCTCGCTCCGGACTCGACAAGGGGGAACGCCCCTTTGGGTGGTTAATTTAATTGTTTTTCTTCATTTTTGGTGACATCGGGGGTTATCAAGCTTCCAGTTTTCTGTGATAAGCCCTGCGGCGGTGGCCGAGCTTATAGGGCAAAAATGGGTACAGATTCCCTTTAAGGAAATTCATTCCCTTTAATTTTGTGAGGATTCAAATTAAATTATAAAATTTGATTTCCTTGATGATTTTTGTGTTTTTTTTGTTGTCAGCACATTCAACTTTTGTACAGAACAAGGTATGCACTGAGAATATTTCATTCTTAGATCGAGGATGTTATTTGAGTTCCCTTATTTCTTTGAGCAGTGTAATATTTTTTTTTTTTTTTACCAGTTCATGAGCCATTTCTGTAAAATCAAGTGACAGGTTAGTATAGAAAAGACAATGATATATACAAAAGAATACATAGATGTTAGTGACAAACAAGTATATTATTTATATCACATAGATAAAAAAAGCCAGCAATTCTCTGCCGTGTACTGTAAAATCACTGCGGAGTGAACAGAAGAGATGGATTACAACAGAAAGACAAATAAATAGGTAAATATAGATGTTTGTCACAATTCAATTTGTACAGTGTGTGCACTTACTGTACATGTATTTAAAAAAACGATTTTTTTAGAAAAACCGGCGTGGGTCCGCGCAATTTTCGTAACCCAGAGGGAAAGCCGATGGCTGGGTCAGATGTTTGGGAAGGGGGTTCCCATGTAGCTTCCAGGTTTTTTAATATCACTCTATTGTATACTTTGCCTTTATGGATATTAAAATGGGGACCCATTAAATGCGTGGGGTTCCAATAATTAAAAAACCAGCAAATCTAAGCAGACAATTGGGGGCGATATTAAATAGCCTAGGAAGGGGCCATGGACACGCCTCCCCAGGCAAAAACTCACCTCTCAGCGCCCCAGAAAAGGCACATTCTAAGACGCCAATCGGGCATTAACCTCGCTTTCCCACTTGGCCTGAAGCGAGGCAAGTGGGGTAATACTTGGGGGGGGTTGTGCCACTTTTGTTTTAGGTTATCATGCCCTAAAGTTTTATAGAGAGGCTTCAATAAGAGCCCCCATTACTAACCCCATAATCACTTGTAAGAAAACAGACACCCAGAAAAAATTCCTTAATTTTAAAGAAGACATGGACTCCTTAAATTTCTTAATTAAACATACTTCGACCTCGCTACTCCTAATGCCTTTTCATTGCAAAAGGGGAAAAAAAAAAAAAAGGACAAAAAGGAGTTAGACCTACCGGTAATTCTTTTTCCAGGTAGTCCCTCAGGACGCACAATGGAGGATGTCCTCCCTTACCTATAGCGGGCGGATCACAGAAGAGGTTAAAAAAGGCCCCACCCACCTCCACCCTCCAGGTTTTTTCAAAGTCCCACCGGGATGGCGGAAATGGTCTAAACGCGCCCTTACAAACGCGTATGTAAAACCATTGAACATTTTTCTTTTTCTTAGCCTTGGCAATGAGGCCATCCACCAAGATTGATCCCTTGCAATCCTAAAGAGAAACATAAGGAGGGAATTAAGGGTGCTTCCTGAGGGTACCTGGAAAAAATTACCGGTAGGTCTAATTCCTTTTCCCCCCTTACGTCCCTCAGGACACACAATGGAGAATACCAAAGAAACATCCAGGGTGGGAACAGAAGCTCAAACCAAAGTCCCAGGTAAGAACCAGTTAGATTTAAAAAAGATTGAAAGATCAAAAGAAATAAGATATCTAAAAAAAATCGTAAAAAATAATCACAGTAGTGAGTGTCCGATATATGTTTATAATGGCCATTCCATATAATGTGGTTAAACCAGATACCGCGAGACGGAAGTGAAACACAGCGTTGTACCCCAATACCACTAAGAACCCAGAAAATTACAGTTATGGATAGATATAGACACCGCAGCCACAGAATAGCCTTAAAAATTTTTGCCCAGCCAAAAATATTGTAATAGTTAAAATCCCACACCGATGAGGACTTTACAGACCGTAATCGGCTGGATGTGCTTAAACCGGGACTGTTTTCCATTTGGTCCCCTGGGCCAGATTAACCTTGGTTTAGAGACCCGGCTTACCATACTCGGGGGAGACCTCAGGACAGAGCCCCTGGATGCTGAAAGATCAAGCCAAATAACAGTTAGTACATGGAAAATGGCAGAGCTTGGGATGTTATGTCCCTACTCATTCTGGAGATATTTATCCAAACCTTAGAAGTCTCAACCCCCAGTAAGGGTTTGGTTTTTGTAATAAGGAAAACTCCATCTGGAGGTAATATCCCGCTAGTACCAACATTGGGTTTCAGGGAGTGTTAAAAGGAAGATAGGATCACCACTCTTGCTTTTAAGGATGGTTAACACGGGGAGTTGGACTTGGAACGATGACAAAAGCGGGGAGGGGGGGGGGGGGGGGATGTTGGTAAAAATCTTTTTACCAGGTATTTGACTGTCTCTATGTGAGTTATAGCTACGACTTTAATATCAGTATGTGCCAAATTATTTATTTTATATCGTAAAAGGCAACTTTCTTAGAGATGTTTATACACCCCCGACGCCCTGGTGGGGGAACCATATTTTAAAACTAAGGGAGTAGTTTTTCCCCCCGAGATGGAGATTTTTTACTGTGAGTCAGAAGGCTATGGGCCTTAACTGTAAGACCTGGTACAATTCTCTACATTAGGAGCCCTCTGCTGACAAGCAGGGTATGAGATCTTCTGCCAATGACGTGCCCGCCGATTTGCCATAAAAGTACAAAGGCTAATGCCGCCCTGGTAAGTAAACAACGGATTTTGGGGAAAAAATCTGTTACCGGGTGTTGATCAAAGAACTAGTCCGACGCCATATTGGAACGGGAAGGTTTCCTCCCACTTTCATGGATTTCCTGCTTTAGACAGAGTATGTCCCACTTAAGGGAGGCCCCCCAAAACGTCGGTCCTCCCTTTTTAAAAACCAAACTATGGAAGAGACTTGCCTTTAATCCTCAAGGCAGTAACTCATTGAGGTTCTGTACCATCCTGAAGAAAGCAAGTTACTAGGCCAATTCAGGATAGCTGTTCGTCTGGTAAGCCTAGTTGCAAAGAATGAAGACAAAAGAAATGGGATGTAAAATTAACTTTAAGAACCAATGTTAAAAGGGGCACCAGACAAACCTCTCCCAAAAGTGGGGAAAATTTATCGGGTAAAGCAATAGGGCTACAAAATATAGGGTAAAATTAACAGACAAATTTTAAGTTCTTGCCCGCAAGGCAAAAAATTCTACCTAATGCTGGTATCATGTTATATTGAAGTCATTTGTCTAATGAATCAAACGTGGAGACAGGAATGTAATCAAAGGAATGAATCCACCCTTGAAAGGTGAATATGGTCCAAAATTCATCTCCTAATAAAATATGCACGGATCATTTTTCCAGGGGTAGAAAAGGCCCCCCAAACCGCACGTCCCAGGATTCCCCTCAGGGGATAGGGCCACTAGGAGCATTTTTTAAACACTTGGAGAGATTTTTAAATTAAGGAGAAATTTTAGGTTCTCCTTTCAAAGGGAGTCACCTTTTTAATACTTTTCCCCCCGTTGTTCCCCGTTCCAAAAATGAACAAAAAGGATGATTAACTTGCTTTAGGGCCCCAATTTTTTGCTCTTGCGGTGCAACAAATAAAAGGCCCGGTTTTTAATTTTTTTCCCCATTTTTGGGGGTTTTAAAAGGACTTTACCCGATTTATCATTACCCACTTTTTTTTGGAGAGGAATTTCTTTTCCCTTTTTTAAAAGGTTTCATTAAATTAAGTTTTCTCCCAATTTTTTCTGCATAATTGAAATCTTTTGGGGTATCCTCTATTTTTTGCTTAGTTGAAAGAATGAAGACCGAAAGCGGACCTGGTTCTAAAATTAGGACTCTAAACCGAGTTGGCCCGAGACAAATGGAAGTGGTGGGCCCGACCATACACGTGGGCCCCACGCAATAAGGCACAGTCAGAAGGCTAAGCCGAGGCAACAAACCCACTGTCCGATGTTAGAAGCACTGAGGTAATATAACACACAATGACACGTCTCGAGGCACTGAAGCTTATGAGCAATATGCAAAGAAGCACAGAGAAAATAATATTACGCGGCATCATTTCCATGGTGGCTGTACTGAGAAAGGGGGGCCACACACAAAGCCACAGACACAGTCCACAGCAAACAAATTCCCAATGACAGGGTGATACCGAGGAGAGAACCCAGTCCCCGCGGAACCACAACCTGATGATACAATGCGAAAGACTAGATGCAGTATGAGCAAAAAATGCACCCACCCTAGATGCAGTAAATTCATACAGACACTATGATGCAATACGATGCAGAAAGACACAAATGTAATATGATGCAATATAAGTAGAAAGACACTATGATGCAATTGATGTAAAAATATGTGAATATAAGCAATTAATGAGAAAAACACATGATGAAATATGATAGAAAATTCTTAAAAAATTGGGGCAAAAATGCACCTTGATCACAAGCATATGTTAATAAATGCAATATAATGCAGAAAGACACCCATGAAGAATGAGGCCTTGTGCAAACTGGCATAAGGACTATAAAGCAACATGATGCAATCTGCTGCACAAAGGACTATGAAACACCAAGAGCCCCTGATGCAAAATGAGTAATAGAGCTAGAAGTATAGTAGAAATATATATTTTTTTAAAGAAAAGGTACTATGAAGTATATTATGCCCCCAAACACCCCATTAATTGACGCATAAGGGCACTATGTACAAAATGATGTACGAGGCACTCCCAAATGATGCAAGAATCAATATAAGTTAGGGCACTATGAGCAAAACGATCCCGAAGACTCAAATGATGCATAGGGAACAATGAAGGGGGAAACTGTTTTAAAAAGTAATATAACCCATAAAGGCACTATAAACCCCTTCTAAAAGAAAAATGGTCCCAAAAGGGAACAATATGATAATTTTAAAGGGACTATGATGCCGTAACCAGGGGACAGAGGCAACCCCAAAAAAAAACCCCTAAAAGACAAAATGAATATGATTTAAAAATGACAAAAGGCCCCCTATGAAGCACTTTATGCATTTCAATGCACAGGGGCAATCAATTGATGAATAAAGGCACAAAAATAGGGGACAATGCACAGAGGCACCCAAAAGGGGGGGGGGGAAAAAAAAAGCCCCCCATGATGCGAAATTTTAAAAGGGGGGACCCCAATATAAAAGAATGGGGGACACTAAAATGAAATAAAAAGCCCAGGGGCCCCAATAAAATGAATAGAGACCCCTATGATGCAGTACAATGCACGGGGGGGATAAAAATGATGAAAAGAGACCCCATAAAAGCAGTAAATTTTACAGAGGCACTCAAAATGATGAATAGAACCCAAAAATGCAGTACAATCACGGGGGGAAAACCCAAAATAAAAAAAAAGAGACACCATAGCATTAATGCCTGGGCACTCATTAAGATGAATAGAGGATATGATGCAGTTACAATGCACAGAGGCACTCAATTATGAATAAACACTATGATGCAGTACAATCACGGGGCACTCATTGATGAATAGAGACACTATGATGCGTAAATACGGGGCACTCAATATGATGAAAAGACCCATGATGCAGTACCCAAAGCCAGAGGCACTAAATTATGATAAAGAGAAAAACCATGATGCAGTAAATGCACAGGGCACTCAATATGAGGGAAAAAGACCCATGATGCAGTACAATCCACAGGGCATCAATATGATGAAAGGCAAAGATTCAGTAAATCACAAGGCACTCAATATGATAAAGACACTATATGCAGTACAATGCACAGGGGCATCATTGAAGAATTGAGACACTAGATGCAGTAAAAAATGCACAGGGGCATCAATATTTATGAATGAGACACCATGATCATAAAAATGCACAGGAGGCACTCAATATGATGAATAGAGGCACCTGATGCGTACAATGACAGAGGCACTCATATGATGAATAGAGGCACTATGATGCAGCAATGACAGGGCACTCAATATGATGAACAGAGGCACTATGATGCATACAATGCACAGGGGCACTCAATATGATGAATAGAGACACTAGATGCAGTACAATGACAGGGGCATCAATGATGCATAGAAGCACTATGATGCAGTACAATGCACAGAGGCACTCAATAGATGCATTGAGGACAATGATGTAATATGGATATATGATGTAACAGACACAAAAGCACTATGAAGCGCTATGATGTCGCACTCGATGCAATATGATGCACAGCGGCACTCAATATATGCACAGAGGCCCTCAATATGATGAATAGAGCACTATGAAGCAGTACAATGCACAGAGGCACTCAATAAGATCATTGGGAACAATGATGTAAATTGATATATGATGTAACATGACAAAAAAAGCACTATGAAGCGCTATGATGTCGCACTCTGATGCAATATGATGCACAGCGGCACTCATATGATGCACAGAGGCCCTCAAATATGATTGAATAGAGGCACTATGATGCAGTACAATGCACAGAGGCCCCTCAATAAGATGCATTGAGGAACAATGATGCAATATGATATATAATGTAACATGACACAAAGGCACTAGAAGCGCTATGATGTCGCACTCTGATGCAATATGATGCACAGAGGCACTCAATATGATGCACAGAGGCAACAATATGATGCATAAAAAGCACTATGCTGCAGTACAACTGCTATACCATGCTTGAAGGTGTCCAAACAAGAGACCAGGTCCCAGTTAGAGCCAAGAGAGCAATCTTCAGAGTTCCAGATAAATCTCCAGCCTGAATAGTAGTTCTCATTTGTCAGATTGACCCCACCCGAAGGAGCTAATTAATGCCCCACAGCTGGAGGGCAGTGTTCATGGAACGATGTGCTGCATTAACACTATGAGCCCTCCTATGGATGGAGTAGTTAAGTTGTAACTTAACTGAAGTCAAATCATGAGATGTAGCCTGGACATATGGCCTTATTATAGCTTAGAGGTCCAAGGCCTGACTGCATACATGTAAAACCCACACCTCAGCATATGAGGCTCTATGCTTCAGCTTCGGCACAAAGGCATGAGACTAGCATCAGTCCAGAGGCCTAGGCAAACAACACATTCCATGATGCATCACCTGTGCTGGCTCCATACCTGCTAGAAAGAAGGGGGGGCTGGAAACGCCGAGAGCCCAGTATGGAGGGAAGCGGCCGTCCCACCAGGAATGCTGCATTACTGCCCGTGATTTCCTCTCTTGTGCCCTCCGGATCCAGGAAACCTGTCTGTTGCCTGTCTCGTTCTGCACCTCCGCGTTCATCCATGGAACGCACGCTGCCTCAAGCTCCGGCGCCCTGACGTCACCAGAAGCGCCATGGCCGCACAACTTTCCCGTATCTTGCGCTGGAATGCCGGCCAGTGTCAGGCCGAGAGCCTCCACTGCGGAGGAAGCGGCTCTACCCAGGAGCTTCATCCACTCACTGGTCATTGTGGCTGAGGTACTCCCCCTAGGAGAGTTTCAGCCCGGTGCTACTTGACAGGGGGAAGGATTGGACCAGCAGCACAATCCCCCTGGGTCTTGTAAAACGTCCACCTTCTATCTTCGCTCCCCTCCTGGAGCAACCTCTCATACAAACCGTCCCCTGTAGGGACAGGAAAAACACTGGAGGGTGGAGGTGGGTGGGGCCCCTTTAACCTCTCTGTGATCCTGTCCCGCTATAGGTCAAGGGAGGACAATCCTCCATTGTGCTGTCCTGAGGGAACGTAAAGGGGAAATATTTTATTACCTTTCTGCAGAGATGCTTTTAATCCATTTGTCCCAGGAAGGGTCCAGCTCTGCTACATCTGATGGCAGGCTGCACCATGATGCGACCTGCAGACTGTCTACAGTAGACACTGGAACCGTGTGCTCAGTGTCTCCTGTGAACTGCAATTCCCTGTCTAGGGCACCACGAGGTGAGAAAGTTCTCCTGGTTGTGATGCAGTCTGACAGGTCCTGCGAGTTCACAGCCAATGAACTCACTTCCCCAGCCAATGAACTCACTTCACAGCCAATGAACTCACTTCACAGCCCAAAGAACTCACTTCACAGCCAATGAACTCACTTCACAGCCAATGAACTCACTTTCACCTTTCTGATGTCAGTGCGAGCACCGTGGGAAGATTTTTTCCCCCTTCGCTCGTCCAAGTTTACATAGGTAAAAGCGAGCTCATTGGCTGTGAACTCGCAGGACCTGTCAGACAGCACCGCAAGCAAACTTTCTCACGGTAACGGTACCCTCAGAGAGGGGAATAGCAGTTCACAGGGAGACACTGAGCACAGAATGCTCAGTGGTCTACTGGATGACAGGCTAATTGGACGCATCATCTAGATGTAGCAGAGCTAGACACGTCGTGAGACAAATGGATTATGGATTAAAAGCATCTCTGCAGAAAGGTGAGGAATATTGTTTTTCTTTTTTTACCCCTTTTGCAGATGAGGGCATTGGGTCGTGAACTCGCAGGGGCCCCAAACACTATTGATGTGTTGGGGCCCTGCCTCGTAGACCACAGATGATGCGGTTAGTGAGAATTCTAGGTGGGAGATCAGAGTGACAATTCCACTCTGTCATCCTCAAAAGCCCTATCTGAAAAAAAAAGGGAAATCATTAATAATAATAAAAAAAAAAACCTAAGGTAGAAACCGGCCTGGCGGTCCAGATCCGTGCCGGCCTCCTGACACTAAGCTTAAAACAGATTAGCTTCATGCCAGTTGGTGGTGTACCATCCTCTCGTGTGTGTGTGTGTGGGGGGGGGGAGGGGGGGGCTACATTTTTTTGCATAGCATAAGCAGCATACACTAATGTTTTTTTGTGTGCCCCAATAAACCCCCACACACCAACCAGAGGGCCACACAGCATAACCTCCACCTCACACTAATCAGTGGACCCCACAGTATAAACCCAACAAAGCAATCACAACGCCCCCTCCCAAGCGTAAATCCCCAGACGTTCCCTTCCCCTCCCAAAGGGAGAATCCCCATCATATAAACCCCCACCATCCCCAAGCATAAACCCCCCCATCGGATGTCCATCCACCCAAGCATTACTCCCATTGGACCCACCCACCCCGCTTCCCAAGCATAAACCCCCAGCATAAATCCTCATCAGACATCCACTCCACCCCCCCCGCATAAACCCCCATCGGACAACCACTCCCCCCCAGCATAAATCCCCATCGGACAACCACTCCCCCCAGCATAAACCCCCATCGGACAACCACTCCCCCCAGCATAAACCCCCATCAGACAACCACTCCCCCCAGCATAAACCCCCATCAGACAACCACTCCCCCAGCATAAACCCCCATCAGACAACCACTCCCCCCCAGCATAAACCCCCATCAGACAACCACTCCCCCCCAGCATAAACCCCATCGGACAACCACTCCCCCCCAGCATAAACCCCCATCGGACAACCACTCCCCCCCAGCATAAAACCCCATCAGACAACCACTCCCCCCCAGCATAAACCCCCATCAGACAACCACTCCCCCCCAGCATAAACCCCCATCGGACAACCACTCCCCCCCCAGCATAAACCCCCATCAGACAACCACTCCCCCCCAGCATAAACCGCCATCTTTAAACCATCCCCCCAGCATAAACCCCCATCGGATGTCCACCCCCCCAGCATAAACCCTCATTGGATGTCACCTCCCCCAGCATAAACCCCCGTTGGACGCCACTCCCCCCCAGCATAAACCTCCATCGGACGGCCACCCCCAACCATGAGCACCATCGAACGTCCAGCTCCCCCAGCATAAACCCCCATCGGAAGCCCCTTCCCCCAAGCATAAACCCCCACGAGTCAGCACCCCCCAAGCATAAACCTCACCAGATGGCACCTCTACCACAACTATAAACAACTACCAGGCGAGAGTCTATCCCAAAAACAATCCCCTTTCAAGTCACAACAGATGCAGACGGGCCCTCCCGAGCACAAGCCCCCACCAGATACCCCCTCACCCAAGCATCAAGTCCCCAAGCCACTCGTACCAAAACTGTGCATTAACCCCCAGAGAGCCTAACTAGACTCCACAAGCGTGCATTAACCCCCCCCGGGACCCAACCAGACCCCACAACCGTGCATTAACCCCCCCCCCCCCGAGCCCAACAAGACCCTACAAGCGTGCATTAACCCCCCCAGGCACAACCAGACCCCACAAGCGTGCATTAACCCCACCGGGGCACAATCAGACCCCACAAGGTGCATAACCCCCTAGGAGCACACAGACCCCACAATCGTGCATTGAACCCCTAGGAGCACACACAGACCCCACAAGCATGCATTAACCCCACCGGGGCACAATCAGACCCCACAAGCGTGCATTTAACCCCTAGGAGCACACAGACCCCCCAAGCGTCCAGTAAACCCCTAGGAGCACACACAGACTCCACAAGCGTGCATTAAACCCTCTAGGACATACAGACCCCACAATCGTGCATTGAACCCCTAGGAGCACACACAAACCCCACAAGTGTGCATTAAACCCCCTAGGACACACAGACCCCACAAGCGTGCAGTAAACCCCCTAGGAGGACACACAGACCCCACAACCGTGCAGTAAACCCCTAGGAGCACACACAGACCCCACAACCGTGCAGTAAACCCCCTAGGAGCACACAGACCCACAATCGTGCATTGAACCCCCCTAGGAGGACACACAGACCCCACAACCGTGCATAAACCCCCTAGGAGCACACAGACCCCACAATCGTGCATTGAAAACCCCCTAGGAGACACACAGACCCCACAACCGTGCAGTAAACCCCTAGGAGCACACAGACCCCACAATCGTGCAGTAAACCCTAGGAGCACACACGACCCACAACCGTGCAGTAAACCCCTAGGAGCACACAGACCCCAAAGTGTGCATTGAACCCCTAGGACACACAGACCCCACAGCCGTGCATTCACCCCTCAAACCCCACAGCCGTGCATTCACCCCCTCAAACCCCACTATACAGCCCCAAGTATCAGGTCCCCTCAACCAAAAATCTAAGCGAGACATCAACCAGTTAATTAATAAATCCTCCTATGTTCAGTGAGGACTTGACCTCCCTCCTGCAGCAAACAGACGCCGACATCAGACTGCAGAAACCAGTGTCTAATGGCCGCTTCTCTTCCTGGGTTTGGCAGACCACGCCCCCTCCTGGTATGACACGCCCCGGAAACGACGTCACACCCGGCAGGAGCCCATACAGTCTAGCATTTACCCTCTGCAGGTGGAGGTACGTGTGTGTCACTGTCCTCGCTTATATGGCGCCACCATATTCCTCAGCGCTGTACAGACATCATCACAATCTAATTCCCCATCAGTCTCTGGAGTGCGGAGGAAACTGTGCAAACACGGGAGAACATACAGACTCCCTGCAGATGGCGCCCCCCTCCTATTAGTGGAGGGGATTAACCCTTTATGCGGCTGGTTTGGGGATGATGATGATGGCAGGAGTTGTAGTTGTTATTATCTGTGTGGTGACATCTGATGTCACATGACCGCTGCTGTATTCAGTCTTCAGCCCCTGGACCTCCTGTACCTTCCTCCCTATGACATGGCCTCAGTGTGGCCCCTCAGGGCTCCTGTACCTTCCTCCCTATGAATGGCCTCAGTGTGGCCCTCAGGGCTCCTGTACCTTCCTCCCTATGACATGGCTTCAGTGTGGCCCCTCAGGGCTCCTGTACCTTCCTCCCTATGACATGGCCTCAGTGTGGCCCCTCAGGGCTCCTGTACCTTCCTCCCTATGACATGGCCTCAGTGTGGCCCCTCAGGGCTCCTGTACCTTCCTCCCTATGACATGGCCTCAGTGTGGCCCCTCAGGGCTTCTGTACCTTCCTCCTATGACATGGCCTCAGTGTGGCCCCTTCAGGGCTTCTGTACCTTCCTCCCTATGACATGGCTTCAGTGTGGCCCCTCAGGGCTCCTGTACTTCCTCCCTATGACATGGCCTCAGTGTGGCCCCTCAGGGCTCTGTACCTTCCTCCTTATGACTGGCCTCAGTGTGGCCCCTCAGGGCTCCTGTACCTTCCTCCCTATGACATGGCCTCAGTGTGGCCCCAGGTGCTCTGTACCTTCCTCCTTTATGACTGGCCTCAGTGTGGCCCCTAGGGCTCCTGTACCTTCCTCCCTATGACATGGCCTCAGTGTGGCCCCTCAGGGCTCCTGTACTTCCTCCCTATGACATGGCCTCAGTGTGGCCCCTCAGGGCTCCTGTACCTTCCTCCCTATGACTGGCCTCAGTGTGGCCCCTCAGGGCTCCTGTACCTTCCTCCCTTTGACATGGCCTCAGTGTGGCCCCTCAGGGCTTCTGTACCTTCCTCCTATGACTGGCCTCAGTGTGGCCCCTTAGGGCTCCTGTACCTTCCTCCCTATGACATGGCCTCAGTGTGGCCCTCAGGGCTCCTGTACATTCCTCCCTATGACATGGCCTCAGTGTGGCCCCTCAGGGCTCTTGTACCTTCCTCCTTATGACGTGGCCTCAGTGTGGCCCCACAGGGCTCCTGACCTTCCTCCCTTTGACATGGCCTCAGTGTGGCCCCTCAGGGCTCCTGTACCTTCCTCCTTATGACGTGGCCTCAGTGTGGCCCCTCAGGGCTCCTGTACCTTCCTCCCTATTACATGGCCTCAGTGTGGCCCCTCAGAGCTCCTGTACCTTCCTCCCTATGACATGGCCTCAGTGTGGCCCCTTCAGAGCTCCTGTACGTTCCTCCCTATGACATGGCCTCAGTGTGGCCCCTTCCGAGCTCCTGTACCTTCCTCCCTATGGCATGGCCTCAGTGTGGCCCCTCAGGGCTCCTGTACCTTATTCCCTATGACATTGCCTCAGTGTGGCCCCACAGGTCTCCTGTACCTTCCTTCCTATGACACGGCCTCGGTGTGGCCCCTCAGGGCTCCTGTACCTTCCTCCCTATGACATGGCCTCATTGTGGCCCCTCAGGGCTCTTGTACCTTCCTCCCTATGACATGGCCTCAGTGTGGCCCTCAGGGCTCCTGTGCCTTCCTCCCTATGACATGGCCTCAGTGTGGCCCCTTATGCTCCTGTACCTTCCTCCGTATGACATGGCCTCAGTGTGGCCCCTCGGGGCTCCTGTACCTTCCTCCCTATGACATGGCCTCAGTGTGGCCCCTCAGGGCTCCTGTACCTTTCTCTACTATAACATTGCCTCAGTGTGGCTCCACAGGTCTCCTGTACCTTACTTCCTATGACATGGCCTCAGTGTGGCCCCTCAGGTCTCCTGTACCTTCCTCCCTATGACATGGCCTCGGTATGGCCCCTCAGGTTTACTGTACCTTCTACCCTAGGACATGGCCTCAGTGTGGCCCCTCAGGGCTCCTGTATCTTCCTCCCTATGACATGGCCTCAGTGTGGCCCCTCAGGGCTTCTGTGCCTTCCTCCCTATGACATGGCCTCAGTGTGGCCCCTCTGGGCTCCTGTACCTTCCTCCCTATGACATGGCCTCAGTGTGGCCCCTCAGGGCTCCTGTACCTTCCTCCCTGTTACATGGCCTCAGTGTGGCCCCTCTGGGCTCCTGTACCTTCCTCCCTATGACATGGCCTCAGTGTGGCCCCTCAGGTTTCCTGTAGATTCCTCCGCTATGACATTGCCTCAGTGTGGCCCCTCAGGGCTCCTGTACCTTCCTCCGCTATGACATGGCCTCAGTGTGGCCCCTCAGGGCTCCTGTACCTTCCTCCCTATGACATGGCCTCAGTGTGGCCCCTCAGGGCTCCTGTACCTTCCTCCCTTTGACATGGCCACAGTGTGGCCCTCAGGGCACCTGTACCTTAGTCCCTATGACATGTCCTCAGTATGGCCCTCAGGGCTCCTGTACCTTCCTCCCTATTACATGGCCTCAGTGTGGCCCCTTGGGCTCCTGTACCTTCCTCCCTATGACGTGTCCTTGGTGTGGCCCCTCAGGGCTTCTGTACCTTTTTCCCTATGACATGGCCTCAGTGTGGCCCCTCCGGTCTCCTGTACCTTCCTTCCAATGACATGGCCTCAGTATGGCCCCTCAGGGCTCCTGTGCCTTCCTCCCTATGACATGGCCTCAGTGTTGCCCCTCAGGGCTCCTGTACCTTCCTCCCTATGACATGGCCTCAGTGTGGCCCCTCAGTGCTCTTGTGCCTTCCTCCCTATGACATGGCCTCAGTTTGGCACCTCAGGACTCTACTGTACCTTCCTCCCTATGACATGGCCTCAGTGTGGCCCCTCAGGGCTCCCGTACCTTCACCCCTATGACATGGACTCAGTGTGGCCCCTCAGTGCTCCTGTTCCTTCCTTCCTATGACATGGACTCAGTGTTGCCCCTCAGGGCTCCTGTACCTTCCTCCCTATGACATGCCCTCAGTATGGCCCCTCAGGGCTCTTGTACCTTCCTCCCTGTGACATGGCCTCAGTATGGACCCTCAGGGCTCCTGTACCTTCCTCCCTATGAGATGGCCTCAGTTTTGCCCCTCAGGACTCTTCTGTACCTTCCTTCCTGTGACATGGCCTCAGTGTGGCCCCTTAGGACTCTCTTGTACCTTCTCCCTTGACGTGGCCTCACTTTGGCCCCTCAGGGCCCCTGTCCAGCAGTCCAGTATTCCTCTGCTCTTTGTAGAGCCCCTGTCACACACACTAGTTTTGTGACGCAACAGCGATCTCCCCAGCGATTTCGCTGTGTGTGACATTCAGACGACGATCAGCCCCCTGCTGGGTATCGCTGATGGTCGCTGAATGTCCGGACATTTTTTTCATCGTTGGTAACCAAGGTACACATCGGGTTTCCAGGTGCCGCGCAGCGCCTGGAAACCCGATGTGTACCTTGGTTACCAGCTCCCTGCACTAGCGGGCTGGTATCCAACGTACACTGCGGGTAACTAAGCGACGTTACCCGCAGTGTCGCTGTCCTGAACGCTGCCTGAGCTGCCTGTTTGGCAGCTCCCCACTGATCATGTAGCGACAAACAAGCGATCCTGACAAGTGCATATCGTTGTCGAGATCGCTGGTGAGTCGCTATGTGTGATAGGGCCCTTAGTCTGTAATAGTGACTTGTACAAAGGGGGTGTTTATCTGTGTTTATTGTGAGCTGATATGCTAATTGTGTATTGTATTCTATAACCAGTTTGTTGCCTTCGAAGGTAGATAGGGAAAGGCTGTGAGGCTGAACTGAAGCACACTGGGTAATTCTAAAAATAGATCACCTGCCTCGGGTATAAAAGAGACTTCTTTCCTTCTGGCTGGTGTCACAGCTGAGGTGACATCAGACCCGGCTGAAAGAAGACAGGACTGCTCTCGGTTATCTCCCTACGCTTGTCGTACCTCCTTTTTGTGTGTATATCACAGGTGGAATATCGACCCTGGGAGCTCTGACATATCTACCATCATCTTGGCGAGACAGCGTAAGGGTGAGACCTTGTAATGTGCACCATGTTGGGGGTAATTGCTGGGAATGTTCTGTTTGCTATTGGGTGTTGTGGTTTAACCCCTTAATGACCAAGCCATTTTGTAGGTTAAAGACCAGGCCAATTTTTACAATTCTGACCACTGTCTCTTTATGAGGTTATAACTCTGGAACGCTTCTACGGATCTTGGCGATTCTGAGGTTGTTTTCTCGTGACATATTGTACTTCATGATAGTGGTAAAATTTCTTCAATATAACTTGCGTTTATTTATGAAAAAAACGGAAATATGGCAAAAATTTTGAAAATTTTGCAATTTTCAAACTTTTAATTTCAGCAGCAGATGGAAGGAAGAGAGACACACTAGACATTACTGATGGGGGTAGGCGGAGCCCAGATAGGATTGACACCTCAGATTATAAAGAGTGTTGACCGGCCCCTCCAGGTCGGGCTCCTCCTACTCCAGCTTCTCCAGTCTAAAATTTGAGGTCTCAGAGGATAGTCGCTGCTGGAAGCAGCTCCTCAGAAGATTTTTTTATTTTCATCGGACAAGAGACTTGGATCACCAGAAGTGGTCTTGAGGTCTCAGGGGTCTCAGCGCTGCTGGACTCCCACCTCTCCCTTGGCGGATCTGTATTACCCTGTATGGTGGTCCCTGCAGAACCCTGCCGGCCCTGGGGGATGAGGTTTGCTTCCCTGGCGGGGACGCAAACCGCGCATCTGGGGTCACTGCGTTCCCCGCCCTGGGGGGAAGCGATGGGCACAGCGCCACAAACCCCTGGGGGTCCCTGTGGCGCTCAGCTGGTGAGTACTCCACATTTTTAATAATGTTTGTGAGTGCTCAGCGGCTGCTGCGGCAGCCGCTGTTACATGTATAACATGTCGGTGACTAGTGTTTTTGTCCGCAGGTGGATGCCTGCAGGACATAGGAGCGGGGAGAGAGGAGTTGCGCGCCTTTTATTTGAATTTTCGCGGTGCTCTGAGCGCGCGCTTTACTGCTGTCTCCATTTCCGGCTTCTCTCATGGAGCGCATCGGAGGCACAGCGCGGCGGCCATTACTGAAGCTGAAAGCTTCTTCGGGCTCATCGCTCTCCTCCCCTCCCGGCAAGACGCTACACCGCGACCAGCTGGGTGAGTTGTTTCTACCCGTCTGGGCAGAAGCTTAACCCCCACAGCGCGGGCGCCTTTCTGAAGCACAAATGGGTGTCAGACTGCGCTGTCCTGCAGCTGTTATCTTATAAGGGGGCTCGCACACCCTTTTCATTAAAGAGGTTGTGGGAGTCTGCGACATTAACCCCTATTAGATGGTTAACCCTTTCAGCGCAAGAATCCAGCAACTACCCGCCGTAGGTTCTATTCCAGCTTGGATCAGAACATAAAGGGTTAATTATACTGCTGACATATTCTGCTGATATTTTAACCCCTCTCTGCCATCAGACGTACTATTCCGTCCATGTGACCCTGGACCTAATTCCCATGGACGGAATAGTACGTCATGGTCGATCAGCTGCGCTCCCGGGGGAGCGCAGCTGATCGCCGCCGGGTTCAGCTGATTATCACAGCTGACACCCGTGACTGTGTCAGGAGCGGTCACGGACCGCTCCCGGCACATTAACCCTTGGCACACCGCGATCAAACATGATCGCAGTGTACCCGGGGCACAGGGGAGGATCGCGCAGGCAGGGGGCTCCCTGCGCGCTCCCCTGAGACCCTCAGAACAGCGCGATGTGTCGCGCTGTTCCGAGGGTCCGTCCTCCCTCCAGGTCCCCGGATCCAAGATGGCGCCGGGGTCCTGCAGGGAGGCGGCTTCCTCAGTGCCTGCTGAGAGCAGGCGCTGGGGAAGCCTGCAGCGATGCCAGAGCGATCGCTGGTGTGACAGAGTGCTGTGCACACTGTCACACCAGCGATCTGATAAAATACTGTGATATCCCACCCTGGGACAAAGTAAAAAAGTAAAAAAAGTAAAAATAAAAAGTGTAAAAAAAAAATCATAAAAAAAAAAAAATATTCCCCAATAAATTCATTTTTTCCTGTAAATAAAAAAAACAAAACAATAAAAGTACACATATTTGGTATCGCCGCGTCCGAACGACCCCCCCTTAAATGTCCACTAGTACCCCTTTAGTGAACCCCTTAAAAAAAAAAAAAAAAAAGCGAAGCAAAAAATCAATGCTTTATCATCATACCGCCGAACAAAAAGTGGAATAACACGCGATCAAAAAGACCGATATAAATAATCATGGTACCACTGAAAACATCATCTTGTCCCGCAAAAAACGAGCCGTCACACAGCATCATGAGCGAAAAAATAAAAAAGTTATAGCTCGCAGAATAAAGCGATGCAAAAATAATGATTTTTTATATAAAATTGTTTTCATTCTATAAAAGCGCCAAAACCTAAAAAAAATGATATAAATGAGGTATCGCCATAATCGTACTGACCCGAAGAATAAAACTGCTTTATCAATTTTACCACACGCGGAACGGTATAAACGCCTCCCCCAAAAGAAATTCATGAATTGCTGATTTTTGTTCATTCTAACCACCCAAAAATCGAAATAAAAAGCGATCAAAAAATGTCACATGCTCAAAAATGGTACCAATAAAAACGTCACCTCGTCCCGCAAAAAATAAGACCTCACATGACTCTGTGGGCCAAAATATGCAAAAATTATAGCTCTCAAAATGTGGCGATGCAAAAAACTATTTTTTGAAATAAAAGCGTCTTTTAGCGTGACAGCTGCCAATCACAAAAACCCGCTATAAATAGTAAATCAAACCCCCTTTATCAACCCCTTAGTTAGGGAAAAATAATAAAATTTAAAAAATGTATTTATTTCCATTTTCCCGTTAGGGTTGGGGTTGCGGCTAAAGTTAGGGTTAGGGTTGGCGCTAACGTTAGTATTAGGGTTAGGGTTGGCGCTAACGTTAGGATTAGGGTTGGGATTAGGGTTATGGGTGTGTTAGGGTTAGGTTTGTGGTTAGGGTTGGGACTAGGGTTATTGGTGTTTGGGGTTAGGGTTGGAGTTAGAATTGGGGGGTTTCTGCTGTTTAGGCACATCAGGAGCTCTCGAAATGTGACATGGCGTCTGATCTCAATTCCAGCCAATTCTGCGTTGAAAAAGTCAAATGGTGCTCCTTCACTTCTGAGCTCTGCCATGCGCCCAAACAGTAGTTTACCCCACATATGGGGTATCAGCATTCTCTGGACCCCAAGAGTTATTGTGCAATTTGGCCTATTTCTCCTGTTACCCTTGGGAAAATAAAAAACTGGGGGCGACAAAATCATTTTTGTAAAAAAAAAAATGATTTTTTTGTTTTTACGGCTGTATGTTATAAAACTTCTGTGAAGTACTTGGGGCTTCATAGCGCTCACCACACTTCTAGATAAGTTCCTTGTGGGGTCTATTTTCCAAAATGGGGTCACTTGTGGGGGGTTTCCACTGTTTAGGCGCATCAGGGGCTCTCCAAATGCGACATGACGCCCCCAGACCATTCCATCAAAGTCTGCAATCCAAAACGTCACTACTTCCCTTCCGAGCCCCGACGTGTGCCCATACAGTAGTTTTCTCCCACATATTGGGTATCAGCGTACTCAGGACAATTTGGACAACAACTTTTGGGGTCCAATTTCTCCTGTTACCCTTGTGAAAATAAAATATTGGGGGCGAAAAAATCATTTTTGTAAAAAAAAAAAGGATTTTTTATTTTTACGGCTGTACGTTATAAACTTCTGTGAAGCACTTCGGGGTTCAAAGTGCTCACCACACATCTAGATAAGTTCTTTGTGGGGTCTATTTTCCAAAATGGGGTCACTTGTGGGGAGTTTCCACTGTTTAGGCGCATCAGGGGTTCTCCAAATGCGACATGACGCCCCCAGACCATTCCATCAAAGTCTGCAATCCAAAACGTCACTACTTCCCTTCCGAGCCCCGACGTGTGCCCATACAGTAGTTTACTCCCACATATTGGGTATCAGCGTACTCAGGACAAATTGGACAACAACTTTTGGGGTCCAATTTCTCCTGTTACCCTTGTGAAAATAAAATATTGGGGGCGAAAAAATCATTTTTGTAAAAAAAAAAAGGATTTTTTATTTTTACGGCTGTACGTTATAAACTTCTGTGAAGCACTTCGGGGTTCAAAGTGCTCACCACACATCTAGATAAGTTCCTTGTGGGGTCTATTTTCCAAAATGGGGTCACTTGTGGGGGGTTTCCACTGTTTAGGCGCATCAGGGGCTCTCCAAATGCGACATGACTCCCCCAGACCATTCCATCAAAGTCTGCAATCCAAAACGTCACTACTTCCCTTCCGAGCCCCGACGTGCGCCCATACAGTAGTTTACTCCCACATATTGGGTATCAGCGTACTCAAGACAAATTGGACAGCAACTTTTGGGGTCCAATTTCTCCTGTTACCCTTGTGAAAATAAAATATTGGGGGCGAAAAAATCATTTTTGTAAAAAAAAAAAGGATTTTTTATTTTTACGGCTGTACGTTATAAACTTCTGTGAAGCACTTCGGGGTTCAAAGTGCTCACCACACATCTAGATAAGTTCCTTGTGGGGTCTATTTTCCAAAATGGGTCACTTGTGGGGGGTTTCCACTGTTTAGGCGCATCAGGGGCTCTCCAAATGCGACATGACGCCCCCAGACCATTCCATCAAAGTCTGCAATCCAAAACGTCACTACTTCCCTTCCGAGCCCCGACGTGCGCCCATACAGTAGTTTACTCCCACATATTGGGTATCAGCATACTCAGGACAAATTGCACAAAAACTTTTGCGGTCTTATTACCCTTGGGAAATTAAAAATTGGGGTGAAAAGATCATTTTTGTGGAAAAAAAAATATTTTTGTTTCACGGCTCTACGTTATAAACTTGTGTGAAGCACTTGGAGGTTCAAAGTGCTCACCACACATCTAGATAAGTTCCTTAAGGGGTCTAGTTTCCAAAATGGTGTCATTTGTGGGGGTTTCCACTGTTTAGGCAGATCAGGAGCTCTCCAAACACGACATGGCATCCAGCCAATTCTGCGTTGAAAAAGTCAAACGGCGCTCCTTCCCTTCCAAACTCTGCCATGCACCCAAACAGTGGTTTACCCCCACATATGGGGTATCAGCGCACTCAGGACAAATTGCACAATAACTTTTGGAGTCTTGTTTCCCTTGGGAAAATAAAAATTGGGGTGAAAAGATCAATTTTGTGGAAAAAATATAATTTTTTAATTTTACGGCTCTACGTTATAAACTTGTGTGAAGCACTTGGGGGTTCAAATTGCTCACCAAAGATCTAGATAAGTTCCTTAGGGGGTCTAGTTTCCCAAATGGGGTCACTTGTGGGGGGTTTCCACTGTTTAGGCACATCAGGGGCTCTCCAAATGCAACATGGCGTCCAATCTCAATTCCAGCCAATTTTGGTTGGAAAAAGTCAAATAGTGCTCCTTCCATTCCGAGCTCTGCCATGCGCCCAAACAGTGGTTCCCCCCCACATATGGGGTATCAGCGTACTCAGGACAAATTGGACAACAAATTTTGTGGTCCAATTTCTCCTGTTACCTATGGGAAAATAAAAAATTAGTGACTAAGAGATAATTTTTGTGGGAAAAAAATAGGATTTTTTATTTTCATGCCCGGGCATTATAAACTTGTGTGAAGCACTTGGGGGTTCAAAGTGCTCACCAAAGATCTAGATAAGTTCCTTAGGGGGTCTAGCTTCCAAAATGGGGTCACTTGTGGGGGGTTTCCACTGTTTAGGCTATCTGGGGCACTACAAACGGAACATGACCCCCATCAATGTTTGCATTCCAAAACGTTACTGCTTCTTTTCCAAGCCCTGCCGTGCGCCCAAACAGTTCCCCCCCCCCCACATATGGGGTATCAGCGTACTCAGGACAAATTGGACAACAAGTTTTCGGGTCCAATTTCCTTGGGAAAAATCAAAAATTTGGGACTAAAAAATCATTTTTGTGGAAAATTGTTTTTTTTTTTTTCACACCCAGGCATTATAAACTTTTGTGAAACACTTTGGGGTTCAAAGTGCTCACAACAGATCTAGATAAGTTCCTTAGGGGGTCTAGTTTCCAAAATGGTGTCACTTGTGGGGGGTTTCCACTGTTTAGGCGTATCAGGGGCTCTCCAAACACGACATGGCGTCCAATCTCAATTCCAGCCAATTTTAGTTTGAAAAAGTCAAACGGCGCTCCTTCCCTTACGAGCTCTGCCGTGTGCCCAAACAGTGGTTTTCCCCCACATATGGGGTATTGGCGTACTCAGGAGAAATTGTACAACAACTTTATCTGTCCATTTTCTCCTTTTACCCTTGTGAAAATAAAAAAAAGTTTGTAAAAGATCATTTTTGTGGCTAAAAAGTTAAATATTAATTTTTTCCATCCACGTTGCTTCAGCTCCTGTGAAGCACCTGAAGGGTTAATAAACTTCTTGAATGTAGTTTTGAGTACCTTGAGGGGTGCAGTTTTTATAATGGTGTCACTTTTGGGTATTTTCTGCCATATAGACCCGTCAAAGTGACTTCAAATGTGAGGTGGTCCCTAAAAAAATGGCTTTGTAAATTTTGTTGTAAAAATGAGAAATCACTGGTCAACTTTTAACCCTTCTAATTTCCTAACAAAGAAAAATTTTGGTTCCAAAATTGTGCTGATGTAAAGTAGACATGTGGGAAATGTTATTTCTTAACTATTTTGTGTGACATATTTCTCTGTTTTAAGGGAAAAAAAAAATTCAAAGTTTGAAAATTGCAAAATTTTTAAAATTTTCGCCATATTTGCGTTTTTTTCAAAAATAAACGCAAGTTATATCGAAGAAATTTTACCACTAACATAAAGTACAATATGTCACGAGAAAACATTCTCAGAATCGCGAAGATCCGTTGAAGCGTTCCAGAGTTATAACCTCATAAAGAGACAGTGGTCAGAATTGTAAAAATTGGCCCGGTCATTAACGTGCAAACCACCCTTGGGGGTGAAGGGGTTAAATGAGGGACAGCTGGGGTAGCTCTCCCCTTTAAGAGCTTTAACCCTTCAGCGTTCTTGTTTCGTTAAGAAACCACATTTTTTTCTAGTTACTGACAGGTTATGACCTGCCATATACTGTGTGAGGGCAATCAGGGTCCAGAAGGTGCGGACCGTCTCCCAGATCCGCTACAGGATCAGTCGCGCGTATCTGATACGCAGACCTCGACGGCGTCAAGCGCAGCGGTCGGAGGTTGCAGTAATGCCAAAATGGATGTCCTCGCTCGTTCTATTGATGGCCTGCCTAACCTTGTAGGTTATTGGGTGTCAGCCAGATCCTCTCAAGGAGGCGACACAAGCCGGTACCATCCTTCCCGCTTAGCGAATCAGAGATCTCTGATATGGAATACGGAGATGGTTCCCCTTCATGTTCAGATGGGGAGTTATCCGATTCGGATAAGGAGGATCGGCAGGGGCATTCTGCCTCTCTTTTGAGCCGAACAGAGGCTTTCAGTGAGGCCATGAAGGAGGCGTTACAGTTACCGGAGGAGGTAACTAGACGTCCTGGTAAGTCGGCCCGGATTTTTCAGGAGTCGCATAGATCGCGATCGGTATTATCATCTCTGGATGAGCTTAATGGGGCAGTGGAGAAGGAACGCCTGTGTCCAGATAAAAGTTTTCAGGACATGATTTTTTGAGGCACTGTATCCGTGTTCGACGGAGTTGATTGATATTTGGATTCCTTCTCCTGAAGTGGATGTTCCTTTATCCCAGCTTAGTAAATCCTCTTTACTTCCTGTTAAAGGGAAGGCGAGTCTGCAGGATCCGCTGGACAGAAAAACGGAGATGGCGGCGAAATCCATCTACGAGGCCGCGGGTCATGGATTCAGAGCGGTGCTAGGATCCATGTGTGCTTGTAAAGCTTCCCTGAGCTGGTTGGTCCGTATACGGACGGCGTTGCAAGATAGATCTCCGTTATCCGAGGTAGATGGGCATCTCCAATTGTTGGAGAATGCAGCCCGATATGGCTATGATGCAGGTCTGGATACTGCGTCACTGCTGTCCAGGGCGCAATCCTCGGCGGTCACAGTCAGAAGAGCACTGTGGCTTAGACAGTGGACCGGGGACGCGGTTTCCAAGCAAGGTTTGCTATCTTTAGCTTACAAGGGTGGTCAGCTATTTGGATCTGACCTCACAGAGCTGATTGCCAAGGCAAAGGCAAAAGAAGCGGCTTTACCGCAGCGAAGGGCTATGGCTTCTGCGTCTGGCAGGCCTAGTGCCGGTAGTGGTCGACGGTCCTTTCGGTCCGGGGGACGATTCGGTCAGTCCTCTTGGGGATCGGGTCGTCCCTCTTTTTCGGGAAAAAAGACCTCTCGGAAATCCCGCACTCCCTGGAAACAAAGTTTCCGTCAAGACAAGCGGGAAGCTGACAAAAAGCCCGCCAAGGCGGACTGACGCCAGGGTTCCACTCGAACGCTCTCGAGTGGGGGGTCGCCTGCTCCAATTCGAAGCGACTTGGGTTTCCCGCGTTCCGGACCCCTGGGTAACGCGGGTCGTGTCGGCAGGCTATTTCATAGAGTTTTCTTCTCGACCCCCGGACAGTTTTTGCCATTCTCGCATTCCGTCAGAGCCCGAGCTATTTGCCGCTCTACTGCGAGAGGTCGAATCCCTTCTGCAGAAGGGTGTGGTGATACCGGTTCCGCCAGAGGACCGGGGAAGAGGATTTTATTCCAACCTTTTTGTGGTCCCCAAAAAGGAGGACAAATTTCGCCCTATTCTGGATCTCAAAAGATTGAATCGGCATGTCCACACCCGAAAATTCCGCATGGAGTCGCTTCGCTCCGTTGTGGCAGCCCTGTCGCAGAATGACTTTTTGGTGTCAATCGACATTCGCGACGCTTATTTGCATGTTCCCGTCGGAAGGGCTCACCAGCGCTTCCTTCGTTTTGCCATAGGTCATGACCATTACCAGTTTGTGGCTCTGCCATTCGGCTTGGCCTCAGTGCCCAGAGTTTTTACAAAAATTCTGGCGCCTCTCATGGCAATTCTTCGAAGACAGGGGGTTACGATTCTTCCCTACCTGGACGACCTTTTGATTGTGGCGTCCTCAAAGGAGGAGGCGGTGACGGCTCGCAATCTATCCCTTCAACTCCTGGAGGACTTCGGGTGGCTGGTCAATTGGAAGAAGTCGTCTCTGGAACCGTCGCAGTCAATCCTGTTTTTGGGGATGCATTTCGACACGGTACGGGCAGTGGTGTCCCTACCTCCAGACGAGCGAGCATGTCTCCTTCGACATGTACAGATTATGAAGTCTTCGACAGCAATGTCCCTTCGGAAGTGTATGCGCCTTCTGGGTTTGATGGTGGCGTCCATGGAGGCACTTCCGTTTGCCCAGTTTCATTCCAGGGCCCTCCAAAGGCTCATTCTGAGTCGTTGGGATCGATCGCAGGCTTCGCTGGATTGCAGTATCATCATCTCTCACAGGTGCGAGAATCCCTAGGATGGTGGTTACGTCTAGGAGCGTTATCCCTGGGAAGTCATTCCTCCCCCCGAGGTGGTCGGTCATAACCACCGATGCCAGCCTGACGGGCTGGGGGGGGTGTCTGGAACGATCTCTGGATTCAGGGAGTATGGTCATCGGAAGAGTCTGTTCTACCGATCAACATCCTGGAATTGAGGGCAATTTTCCTTTGCCTCCAACACTGGACGGTCCCTTTGAGTGGTCTGCCAGTCCGAGTGCAGACAGACAACGCGACGGCGGTCGCGTATATCAACCATCAAGGCGGGACGAGGAGTTCCATGCTCATGGTGGAGGTGTCTCGGATCCTGATTTGGGCCGAGGCCAGAGTGCCAGCCATCTCTGCGATCCACATTCCAGGGGTTCAGAATATCACGGCGGACTTCCTCAGTCGCGAGAAGATGGATCCCGGAGAATGGAGTCTTCATCCGGAAATTTTTGCACTGCTGTGCTCCCGTTGGGGAACTCCCCAAGTGGATTTGATGGCATCCAGGTTCAATGCCAAGTTACCGACCTTCATGTCCAGGTACAAGGACCCGAAGGCTGTGGCGGTGGATGCTCTGGTGGCTCCGTGGGACCAATTCGAGCTAATCTGTGTGTTTCCGCCGATATCTTTACTTCCTCTGGTGCTCCGTCGGACCAGACTGGAGAGAATCCCGGCTATGTTGATAGCCCCAGATTGGCCAAGGAGGACGTGGTTCTCGACACTGGTGTCGCTTTTGGCAGCACCTCCATTCCCACTTCCTCTTCGCCCGGACCTGTTAACCCAGGGGCCCGTTCGTCATCCGGACTTGAAGTCTCTGCGTTTGACGGCGTGGCTCTTGAGACCGAAATATTGACCCGTAGAGGTTTTTCAGCCGAAGTCATTGCCACTCTGCGAGATGCCAGAGGTCCGGCTACTACTAGGATTTATCACAAGGCTTGGGAAGCCTTCTTTTCGTGGTGTTCGGGTTCTTCAAGGAACCCGAGGATTTTTTCCATTCCCAATTTGTTGGCCTTTCTGCAGTACGGGCTGGACAAGGGTTTGGCAGTTAGCACTCTGAAGGGTCAGGTTTCTGCTCTGTCCTTGCTGTTTCGGAAGGCTATCGCCTCGCGTAAGGACGTGCGTGTAACGAATGGAAGCGGAGGCAGAGGTGGTGAAGTTCACATTCGTATTTATTTTTTAATGTGGAACCTCGAGACCGCGGTCCGGGGGGCTCCGAAGGGGGCGTAACTAGTGAGCCCCGGGTACCCGTAGTAAGGCCCCTCGAACAGGACCAGAATGGAATACCCGGAGGACACAGGTGCTACCTCCAGTTAGACCCGGACACGTGGCAGCTGTCCCAGAGGGACCAAAAGGGTAACAAGTATTTACAGAGTCCGTGGAAAGTTCTTGACGGAGAAGGGTAAGGTCCTGGTCCAGAACGGATGTTAGAAGGCTGGCTTCAGTGACCTTGTCACGGTCCACGGGTACGGATGGCTGATGGCGGAACGGGATGACACTTGCGCCAGTAATAGCCGAGATTGTCCAGATTAGCCAGATACGGGTTAGCAATGATCTGAGGAGACAAACAGTATCAGCGAAGCACAGAGACTGCAGACGCAGCGCAGACAGAACAGGAACAGAACCGGATGTAGCAATGATAGAACACGTTGCTCCGGCACTCCCCTAATGGTGGAGTGACCAGATATAGTACCAAGTGCGCAGCCATTGGATAATTAGCTATTTCAAAAGATGCACGCTGCCCCTTTAAGAGAGGCGGTGGGCGCGGCCTCGCATCCTAAGCTGACTGTCTGGAGGCCTGCCAGCAGCGTGCCAGGAAGTGGAGAAGGACTCAGGACGCCGGAGAGCAGATGGGACAGGAGACCCCAGCCCACGCACAGACCGCCGCAGAGGGACAGCCCGAGGAACAGGTGAGTGAGCAGAACGGAGTGCAGAGGCAGCGCTGGGACCGGGTGTAACAGTATCCCCCTCTTTACTCCCCCTCTTTTTCAAGCCTGCGTGAAATCTTTTAAGAAGAAGAGGGGCCTGGATGTTCTCTTTAGGCTCCCAAGACCTCTCCTCAGGACCAAAACCCTTCCAGTCCACCAGGTAATAGATCCTACCTCTTACTCGCTTAGAGGCCAAGATATGTTTTACCTCAAAAACATCATCCTCAGAGACCGGATCAGGAGTGGTACCCGGGTCCTTAAAAAAGGAGCTCAACACTACTGGTTTGAGGAGGGAAACATGAAAGGAGTTAGGTACTCTTAGAGAATTAGGCAATTTCAGTTTATAAGAGACCGGGTTGATCTGTCTCAAAACTTCAAAGGGACCAATGAAACGAGGACCCAATTTGTACGATGGTAACTTCAGACGGATGTACTTGGAGGAGAGCCATACCTTGTCTCCTGGACGAAAGATGGGAGCCTCCAAACGTCTTTTGTCCGCATGCGTTTTCATACGTTGAGAAGCTTTCTCCAAAGCCGACCTGGTCTCTCTCCAAATGTCCGAGAAATTCTTTGACAAGGTATCGACTGCCGGAACATCCAACAATCCCGAGACAGGAAGAGGAATTCCGGGTTGCAGTCCAAACACATTCTGAAAGGGAGACTTTCCAGAAGATTCACTTACTTGATTGTTGTAGGAGAATTCCGCCCAGGGCAGTAATTCTACCCAGTCATTATGATGAGCGTTGACGAAGTGACGCAGGTATCCAGCCAGGATTTGATTGATCCTCTCCACTTGCCCATTAGACTGGGGATGATATGCAGAAGAAAAATCTAGTTCAATTTTTACCATTTTACAGAGTCCTCTCCAGAACTTAGAGGTGAACTGGACGCCCCTGTCGGACACGATGTGGAGAGGAAATCCATGTAGACGAAAGATGTGCTGGATGAAGTGAGTGGCCAGTTCTGGAGCAGACGGGAGGCCAGATAGCGGAACGAAGTGAGCCATTTTAGAGAAGCGGTCCACCACAACCCATACCACTGAGCAGCCAGAAGAAATGGGAAGATCCGTGATGAAATCCATCGCGATGTGCTGCCAGGGAGCGGACGGAATCGGAAGAGGCAGAAGCCTGCCGGCTGGTAGATGTTTAACAGTTTTGTTACGAGCACATGAAGGACATGCTGCGACGAACTCCTGGATATCCTTGACCATGGTAGGCTACCAGTAATACCGGGAGATGAGTTGCTGCATCTTTTTCTGACCAGCATGGCCAGCCAACTTAGAAGAATGACCCCAGCGCAGAACACGAGTACGGTCAGAAGCAGACACGAAAGTCTTCCCAGGAGGAAGCCGGGCCAGATCAGTGGAGGCAACAGAGACTAACCTAGAAGGTTCAATAATGTGCTGAGGTTCCTCCTCCAGTTCAGGAGGCAAGAAGGCACTAGAGAGTGCGTCTGCCTTGATGTTCTTGTCAGCTGGACGGAAATGAAGTACAAAATTGAAACGGGCAAAAAATAATGCCCAACGGGCCTGACGGGGATTCAGTCTTAAAGCAGATTGGAGATAGGCAAGGTTTTTATGGTCGGTGAATATGATTACCTGGTGATGAGCTCCTTCAAGAAGATGTCTCCATTCCTCCAGAGCCAATTTGATGGCCAACAGTTCGCGATCACCGACAGAGTAGTTCCTTTCTGCAGGAGAAAAAACCTTGGAAAAAAAACCACACGAGATCATCCGCCCGGTAGACGACTTCTGGGTCAGAACTGCTCCTGCACCTATGGAAGAAGCGTCAACTTCAAGAAAAAATTGCTCACTTGAATTAGGACGATGGAGAACGGGTGCGGAAGCGAAGGCTTTTTTGAGAGAAACAAAGGCCTCTTCTGCCTCGGAGGACCATTCCTTAGAGTTTACACCTTTCCGGGTTAAGGCTGTGATTGGAGCCACTCGGGTGGAAAAGTGTGGAATGAATTGCCGGTAGTAATTGGCGAATCCGAGGAACCTTTGTATGGCTTTTAGCCCAGACGGACGAGGCCAGTTGAGAACTGCAGACAACTTCTCCGGATCCATCTTTAATCCCGTGGAAGATACAATGTACCCAAGGAAAGGCAAAGAGGACTGCTGTAATGTATGTAGTACAGTTCATATAGCGTCTTGTGCTTGGGTGCGATGAAAACACAGGAGTCACAGGTTTGATATAGAAAAGTCCTGTATTACTTCATGCTAGTTGGCAGAAATAGCCACACAGTTTGCAGACACAGAAACAGGAGACACAGCAGGCCAGAGTAATCCAAGCTCAGCAATCACTCTCCAATACAGATTCAGGATCTTCTTCTCTGTTACCGTAAGTCCATGCAAACGTGGGTCTTTCAAAGAGCAGGGTTCAGAGTCCACAAGTGCTTCAGAGTTCCTCAGTAGGAATAGCTGGAGTACAAGGTCCAAGGCTTACAGGAGTCAAGTCACAGGTTCACTGCAGGCTAGATTCTGAAGCACTGATTGCTCAGCTGTGGCTGCTTAAGAAGCAAAGGAGAGAATCAGGGCGGGAACATGCAAGCTGGAAACTCCATTTTGACTGAGGGCAAGATAGCTGCAGCAAGACAGAAAGTAAAATGGCTGACGAACAAACTGAGTTTCAGGAATATATACATAGAACCTTACATTACTCCCCCCTTAAGGACAACCTCCGGATGACCTCAGACCAGGCTTGTGTGGGTACCTCTGATGAAACTGACGGAGCAAGCGAGGAGCATTAACGTTATTGACCGGTTCCCATGAGTTGTCCTCCACTGGGTAGCCCTGCCATTTAATCAGATATTGTAACTGATTTTTATACAACCTGGAATCTAAAATCCTTTCCACCACAAATTCTTCCTGACCATCGACTAGCACTGGGTCAGGGCAAGGAGAGGAACGTCCAGGAAACGTATTGGGTGTTGCAGCCTTTAGTAGGGATACATGAAAGACAGGGTGGATTCTCATAGTTCTGGGCAGTTGAAGACGACAAGCAACGGCACTTATAATTTTACTGATTTTATAGGGTCCAATGTACTTATGTCCCAACTTAGACGATGGAATCCTTAACTTAAGATTTCTGGTTGACAGCCAGACCAAGTCTCCTACCTTGAAAGCTGGTGCAGGTTTACGAAATTTATCTGCTGCTTTCTTGTACCTTTCTTGAGCCGATTCCAGATTTTCCTTTAGAAGATCCATATTCTTCTGTAAAGACGTGATTCTTTCAGCCACTGCTGGTAAAGGCGTTTCTATGGGAAATCGTGGTAGAATGTTAGGATGATAACCTAGATTAGAGTAAAAAGGAGACTGTTTAGTGGAGGCACTCTGAGAGTTGTTATACGAGAACTCAGCTAATGGAAGTAGATCCACCCAATCATCCTGTAGGTGGCAGATAAAGCAGCGGAGATACTGCTCCAGGGTTTGATTGGTTCGTTCGGTCTGTCCATTAGTCTGGGGATGAAAAGCAGAAGAAAGGTTTACTTTAATGTCCAATGCTGCACAGAAATTTTGCCAAAACCTAGAAGTGAATTGCACCCCTCGATCCGAAATAACCTCATCCGGTACTCCATGTAAGCGAAACACATCTTTAATCATCAAATCTGATGTCTGTTTTGCAGCGGGTAAGCCGACACAAGGGATAAAATGAGCTGCCTTTGTTAGACGGTCAACCACCACTAGAATGGTGTTCTTCCCCTGAGAGGTTGGTAACTCCACAATGAAGTCCATAGAAATGGATCCCCACGGGCGGGACGGGGTGGGAAGAGGCTGTAACAGACCAGCTGGTGAGGAGCGAGGTGTTTTGCATCTTGCACAGACCTCACATGAAGTGACATAATTCAAAACATCCTTCCTGCAAGTGGGCCACCAAAAGAAACGAGAAAGAAATTCCTGTGTCTTTAGAATTCCTCTATGCCCAGCTATCTTGGAATCGTGAATGAGTTGCAATACTCTTAATCTGACTGTTTCAGGAATATACAGACGTTGTCCCTGAATCCACACATCATTCTTAAAGACAAGACTTACGTCCCTTGGGGGTTGTGCCAAAAAGGAATCCGCATGGTATGCTTCCTTGATGTCCTTAAGTAGGTCTTGATTATGAATTACTTCAGGAATCTAGAGTCAGGAAGAATAGTCTTAGAAGGAGTAATTGGACGTGTTTCTGCTGAGTAAATCCTAGAGAGTGCATCAGCCTTTCCATTGCGCGATCCTGGTCTATAAGAAATGATAAAATTAAATTGGTGTTAAGAAAAGATTCCAGCGAGCCTGGCGAGGAGTCAGGCACTTAGCCGACCTGATAAACTCAAGGTTACGATGGTCTGTCAGGACGACTATTTGCTGTGCAGCTCCCTGAAGAAGGTGTCTCCATTCTTTGAAGGCGGCAATAATGGCCAACAACTCTCTATTGCCCACATCGTAGTTCCTCTCAGCCGAAGACAACTGCTGGGAAAAGAAGGCACAGGGATGCAAGACATTCTTCTCACCTGTTCTCTGAGAGAGTATAGCTCCAACGGCACAGTCTGAAGCATCCACCTCTATTATGAAGGCAAGCTCGGGGTTGGGATGTACTAAGATAGGTGCAGTGGTAAATTTATCTTTTAGACGGGAAAATGCTTCCTGGGCTTGGGGAGTCCAGGAAAACCTAGACTCTTTCCGGGTAAGTTGAGTGATAGGTGACACTACCTCAGAGAAATTTCTAATGAAACGTCTATAGAAGTTGGCAAACCCGATGAAGCGCTGTACCTCCTTCACATTTCTAGGACTTGGCCAATCCTTGATGGCTTGGGTTTTGCTTCCATCAATACTAATTCCTTGTGTAGACAGTACATACCCCAGAAATTGAATTTCGGTCCTATGGAATTCACACTTTTCAAGTTTGATGTAAAGATGATTTTGTCTTAGACGTTCCAAGACCATTCTCACATGTCCATGATGTTCCTCTGTGGAGTTAGAAAAAATTAGAATATCATCCAAATAAATTACCACGAATGTATCTAGGAGATCCCTGAAGATGTCATTCACCAAGTGTTGGAAAGTGGCTGGGGCGGTACTCAGACCAAAAGGCATAACTAGATATTCAAAGTGTCCATAGCGTGACCTGAATGCAGTCTTCCATTCATCCCCAGGTCTAATACGGACTAAGTTATAGGCCCCACGAAGATCTAGTTTAGAAAAAATTTTGGCATGTCGCACTCTCTCCAATAACTCAGGGATTAAAGGCAATGGATAACGGTTTCTAATAGTAACCTTATTGAGTTCCCTATAGTCTACGCATGGTCTCAGAGATCCATCTTTCTTCTTTACAAAGAAGATGGGTGCACCTGCAGGAGATGAAGAGGGGCGTATGAAGCCCTTGGCTAGATTTTCATCTATGTAATCCTTTAAAGCCTTTAGCTCGGGCCCCGCCAGGGGGTAGATCTTACCAAAAGGTATCTCTGCTCCAGGCAATAATTCAATTGGACAATCATATGGACGGTGAGGAGGAAGCTGGTCAGCGTTCTTCTTGTCACATAAATCCACATAGTCCTGGTATACAGCTGGTAGTTCAGGGACTGACATGATTCCTTTAGGAACAGAGCAAGCTGAAACTTTTGGACTCATCTGTTTCTCTGGAAAGTGTAATTCCTTGGTCTCCCAGTTAATGGTAGGATTCTGAGCCTGCAGCCATGGTAGCCCTAGAATAATGGGAAAGTGGGGAGAAGAGATAAGCATAAAGGACAGTTTCTCTTGATGATCTTTACCCATAAGAACCCTCAAAGGCTCTGTTTCCTGATCCACTGGTCCAGAGGTCAGCAGGGAGCCATCCACAGTTTCCATCTGTACTGGAGTAGCCTTCTCACTGAACGTATTCCCTGTTTCAGAGCAAAGGAGACATCCATAAAATTTCCACTTGCCCCTGAGTCGATCATAGCAGAGCTAGACACCCAAGCTGAGTCAACCCAGAGTTTGATGGAAAGAAAGCAATGAGAATTGTTTTTCTTACAACTCAGCTGGGACACCGCTGAGGAAACTTGAAAAATGGCAGCGTTTACACAGTCAACGTCCTCAGAGGTAACGGAGTTTAAGTCCGAGAAATCAAGATCTGTTGCTGCAGATCTCTCTGGAGCCTGAGGCTCGGACCTGACAGATCCCCTCTCGCAACACCAGGGCCGCCATCAGGGCATTACAGCTCTTACTAATGTATGGGGCCCGGTGCTTTAGGGGGCCCGCCGCCCGAGCACGCTGGCAGCACGGTCCGGCAGCAGGCGCAGCACTTCGCTGCTTTATATTCCCCACTGTCCCCAGTCCTGACCTCCTGGCTGGCAAATTAAATGGGCAGGCACTGTAGCTTTAAGCTACAGCCCGCCCTGATGCATCATGGTCCAGCCGTGACGTCACACGCTGCTCTGCTCCACTTCCTCATTCTGGAGCAGAGCGAGCAGCATGTCACGTCAGTGTGCTGTGCCAGACACACACTGCCATCTGGCTGGGAGCGGCGGACCGGACCAGGTGCAGGCAAGCTCAGCAGGGTGAGTAGTCTGTCGCAGGGGGGCCCGGCCAGGACAGCCGCAGCGCCAGCATCCACCACACACCACCAACAGGGCCCAGGGCAGGAAGGGGGGGCCCAGCATCCACCAAATGGGCCCCCAGGGCAGGCGGGGGGGCCCGCAGGCGCAGCATCCAGCAACAGGGGCCCTGGGGACCCTGTTGGTGGATGCTGCGGGCCCCTCCTGCCTGCCCTGGGCTGGGGCCCTGTTGGATTGCTGCGTGTGGCCGCCCCCCCCTGCCTGCTCATCATATGCGGCATAATCTTTGGAGCATCATATGGCAGCATAATCTATGGAGCATCATATGGGGCATAAAATCTATAAAGCATCATATGGGGGCATATACATCTATGAGGCATCATATGGCGGCATAAAATCTATGGAGCATCATATTGCAGCATAATCTATGGGGCATCATATGGCGGCATAATCTTTGGAGCATCATATGGGGCATAAATCTTTGGAGCATCATATGGCGGCATAATCTGTGGGGCATCATATGGCGGCATAATCTTTGGAGCATCATATGGGGCATAATCTATGGAGCATCGTATGCGGCATAAAATCTATGGAGCATCATATGGGGCATAAAATCTATAGAGCATCGTATGCGGCATAAAATCTATGGAGCATCATATGGGGCATAAAATCTATAGAGCATCATATGGCGGCATAATCTTTGGAGCATCATATGGCGGCATAATCTATGGAGCGTCATATGGCGGCATAATCTTTGGAGCATCATATGGCGGCATAATCTTTGGAGCATCATATGGCGGCATAATCTTTGGAGCATCATATGGGGCATAATCTATGGAGCATTGTATGGGGCATAAAATCTATGGAGCATCATATGGGGCATAAAATCTATAGAGCATCATATGGCGGCATAATCTTTGGAGCATCATATGGCGGCATAATCTATGGAGCATCATATGGCGGCATAATCTTTGGAGCATCATATGGCGGCATAATCTTTGGAGCATCATATGGCGGCATAATCTATGGAGCATCATATGGCAGCATAATCTTTGGAGCATCATATGGCGGCATAATCTTTGGGGCATCATATGGCGGCATAATCTGTGGGGCATCATATGGCGGCATAATCTGTGTGGCATCATATGGCGGCATAATTTTTGGAGCATCATATGGCGGCATAATCTTTGGGGCATCATATGGCGGCATAATCTGTGGGGCATTATATGGTGGCATAATCTTTGGAGCATCATATGGCGGCATAATCTATGGAGCATCATATGGGGCATAAAATCTATGGAGCATCATATGTGCCATAATCTTTGGAGCATCATATGGCGGCATAATCTATGGAGCATCATATGGCGGCATAATCTTTGGAGCATCATATGGCGGCATAATCTTTGGAGCATCATATGGGGCATAAAATTTATGGAGCATCATATGGGGGCATATTCATCTATGGGGCATCATATGGCGGCATAAAATCTATGGAGCATCATATGGGGGCATAAAATCTATGGAGCATCATATGGGGCATAAAATCTATGGAGCATCATATGGGGGCATAAAATCTATGGAGCATCATATGGGGGCATAAAATCTATGGAGCATCGTATGGGGGCATAACTTTTATGGAGCATCATATGGGGCCCATCATTAACTGAATACAATAATCTGCAATCAGAAATACAGTGTGTATATATGATTTCAATTAGTTAAAAAAAAGTATGTGACACATTCCCTTGAAGAAAGATAATTAAAATATACAAAAAAAAAGTTACCGAATGTTTAAGAGGTTAGAGTAGAGTGGGGCCCTGCCAATAGATTCTACCTTGTCGTGGTAGGAAGAGCAAAATTCACCGCACACTACAATTGATTACTATGCAGAAAAATATTTTTATTTGAAAAATTATCCAATCCAAAAGAAGAATAATAATATGTACAATATACAGATACCCAACGTTTCGACCCTCCCGGATCTTAATCATGGGGTACTAGAGAAAAATAGAAGAAACATAGTGTGAGGCAATTATATACAGTGATTACATATATAACATATATACAGATATGGGCTGGATCATATATAATTGATTGCGAAAAATGTCATGTAGATAATAATCCATAAAGTAGAATATATCGTTAAAGTACATATGGAGCATCATTATACAATCTCAACATGGAGATACATAGAGTAACGATTTATATAATCATAGTAGAACAAAAGCACAATGATATAAGAAACAAAGAAGTAGAGCATTTCTACCTTGTAAAATGAGTACAACAGAGATATGGCACATAGTAGAGGCAATAAATTCCTTGTAAATTCCCTTATAGCAGAGCCAGATGCTGCAGATAATATCAAAATGATTAATTAAATAAATATAGGGAAATAGGGGTCACCATCATTGAAATGTCAGAGATTACCTGCTGTGTACAAAGAGCAGGAGTTAAATGTATCCAGAATAGGGTAAAGTCTGTCCTGAGCGGCGTCCTGATAGCCTGTACAGGTAAAGGGTAACACAAATTATAGCCCATTACAGTGGCAGATGGAGTGGACTATTTACATGAAAACATACCTTTGGAGGTGGATGAAATGAGAATATAGGCGGCGCACCTGCGCCCTGCCGTGTACAGAAAGTAGGGGTTAAATGTGCCCTGGATGGGGTTAAAACATGTCCTGGATGGCGTCCACAGAGCCTACATGGGGTAAATGTGGCATAAGTTGCAGCCCAGAGTGATGGCAGATGGGGGGAACCGCTTTGAATCAAAGACATACCTTAAGAAGCGAATGTACAGGTTTACAGGCGGCGCTCCTGCGCCCTGCCTTGTCTGCTGGGTGACCAGGTGTATGGGAAGGGAGCAAATGGGGTTTAAATGCGGCGCCGTGTACCGCCGGACCGGAAGTGCGTCATCCGGACCGGAAGTGACACGGCGCAACATGATCTGATGTAATCGCGCATGCGCGATAGCGGTAGCGGCCGCCATGTTTTCGGTGGGAAAAGGCAAATATAAGCAGGACTATGAGAGACACTAATCTGTATAAGAGACAAAATCTAGGGGGGGAGACTAGAGGCCTGCATGTGGCGCCGTGTCACTTCCGGTCCGGATGACGCACTTCCGGTCCGGCGGTACATGGCGCCGCATTTAAACCCCCATTTGCTCCCATCCCATACACCTGGTCACCCAGCAGACAAGGCAGGGCGCAGGAGCGCCGCCTGTAAACCTGTACATTCGCTTCTTAAGGTATGTCTTTGATTCAAAGCGGTTCCCCCCATCTGCCATCACTCTGGGCTGCAACTTATGCCACATTTACCCCATGTAGGCTCTGTGGACGCCATCCAGGACATGTTTTAACCCCATCCAGGGCACATTTAACCCCTACTTTCTGTACACGCAGGGCGCAGGTGCGCCGCCTATATTCTCATTTCATCCACCTCCAAAGGTATGTTTTCATGTAAATAGTCCACTCCATCTGCCACTGTAATGGGCTATAATTTGTGTTCCATTTGCCCTGTACAGGCTATCAGGACGCCACTCAGGACAGACTTTACCCTATTCTGGATACATTTAACTCCTGCTCTTTGTACACAGCAGGTAATCTCTGACATTTCAATGATGGTGACACCTATTTCCCTATATTTATTTAATTAATCATTTTGATATTATCTGCAGCATCTGGCTCTGCTATAAGGGAATTTACAAGGAATTTATTGCCTCTACTATGTGCCATATCTCTGTTGTACTAATTTTACAAGGTAGAAATGCGCTACTTCTTTGTTTCTTATATCATTGTGCTTTTGTTCTACTATGATTATATAAATCGTTACTCTATATATCTCCATGTTGAGATTGTATAATGATGCTCCATATGTACTTTAACGATATATTCTACTTTCTGGATTATTATCTACATGACATTTTTCGCAATCAATTATATATGATCCAGCCCATATCTGTATATATGTTATATATGTATATGTAATCACTGTATATAATTGCCTCACACTATGTTTCTTCTATTTTTCTCTAGTACCCCATGATTAAGATCCGGGAGGGTCGAAACGTTGGGTATCTGTATATTGTACATATTATTATTACGGCACTGGCACTTTCTTCTTTTGGATTGGATAATTTTTCAAATAAAAATATTTTTCTGCATAGTAATCAATTGTAGTGTGCGGCGAATTTTGCTCTTCCTATATTTGTTGGTGCCGCTTAGGACCAATTCACCATCATCTCCTGTACACTAGACTTGAGTGCACACCATTTCACCCATATTACCTTGTCGTGGTGGTGGCTTAAAAAAATCTTTTGGTCAAAAAAAAGCTGATGTCTACGCATGTGATTTGATGTTAATGTGTCATTGGTGAGGGCGTGGTGCAAAAGTGGAGTTTTTCCAAGAAAAGGCGTAGGGATTTTGGATGGTTTGCGTGGTGGAGGAGGAGCTAGGGTGGAGGCGGAACTGGGGGTGGAGTCTCAAGGGGGGCCCCATAAATTTTGCCAGTATGGGGCCCCGAAATTCCTAGTGGCAGCCCTGCGCAACACTCACAATGAATGAGTGCTGCAGTAGTCTTACGAGAACGGCTGGGGCAGTTTATAATGAAGTGCCCTGACTTACCACAATAGAAACATAGATTCTCCTTAAAACGATGTTCCTTGCGTGCATCACTAACCCGTCGTTGTAAAGAGTCTACCTGCATGGGTTCAGGTTCAGGTTCCCGTGTAATCCTACTCAAAGGTTCCTTAGCTGGAGAGGAAGGTAGGAAAAGGTTAGTACGATTGCTTTCGAACCATCTCTCTTGCCTGCGTTCAGTCAGACGAGTATCAATACGGATGCAGTAGTTAATAAAGTCACCTAACGCAGTGGGAGGGTCGGCACGAGCAAGTTCATCCTTAATCAGTGGAGATAACCCCTTTCGAAAAATAGATTTTTTGGCGGAACTGTCCCAGGTGGTATCAAGGGCCCATCTCCTGAAATCCAAAGCATATTCAGCTACCGAGTGCTTACCTTGGCGCAAAGCTAACATGGCTGCTTCAGCTGTTGCACCTCGATTGGGGTCATCAAACACCTGCCCCATGGCTGAAATAAAATCATCAAGGTGATTCAAACAATCATCCTCAGTCTCAATCAGAGGGTTTGCCCACATTAAAGCCTTGTTGGTAAGCAACATAATTATAGTAAGCACCTTAGATCGTTCAGTGGGAAATTGTGAAGCATGTGCAGAAAAAAAAAGATTGCATTGATTAATAAATCCCCTGAATTTCTCACATTCACCGCCAAAACGAAAAGGGGGCAACTTGGGAATCCCAGCACTCGGGGCTACGGCAGGAGCCTGGACTCGCCCCTCTAGAACCTCAATCCTGGCTCGCAAATCCTGGGTAGTCTGTCCAACCACTTGCAAATTGTGATTATTGAGGTCCTGTAGATTTGTAAAACGGGTCTTTATATTCTGCAAATCTGCAAGGATATTATCAGTCACTCCGCAAAGTTCCTTTATGCGGGCCTCCATTTTCCAGATCTTTTAAGACAGGATTACTGGAAGAAGAGGAGAGAAAAAAAACAATAGTGTTCACCTGTGGCAACACTGCAGAGAGAAAAAAAAATTAAGGGAACTGCTCACCTGGAATGGTTGTGAGAAGTCACAACCACTATCATCACAGAAAGTTTCAACCAGACATCTGATATCCAGAGTTACAGCAGACAAAAAAGAGAAAAGAAAGGAAAAAAAAAAAAAACAATAGTGTTTACCTGTGGTAACACTGCAAAAAGAAAAAACTTAAGGGAATTGCTCACCTGGAATGGTTGTGAGAAGTCACAACCACTGTCATCACAGAAAGTACAACCGGACGTCTGATATCCACAGTACAGCAGACACAGCCTTCCAGACCCAGCAGACACTAACGTTTTGGCTTCAGAATCTTGTAATGTATGTAGTACAGTTCATATAGCGTCTTGTGCTTGGGTGCGATGAAAACACAGGAGTCACAGGTTTGATATAGAAAAGTCCTGTATTACTTCATACAAGTTGGCAGAAATAGTCACACAGTTTGCAGACACAGAAACAGGAGACACAGCAGGCCAGAGTAATCCAAGCTCAGCAATCACTCTCCAATACAGATTCAGGATCTTCTTCTCTGTTACCGTAAGTCCATGCAAACGTGGGTCTTTCAAAGAGCAGGGTTCAGAGTCCACAAGTGCTTCAGAGTTCCTCAGTAGGAATAGCTGGAGTACAAGGTCCAAGGCTTACAGGAGTCAAGTCACAGGTTCACTGCAGGCTAGATTCTGAAGCACTGATTGCTCAGCTGTGGCTGCTTAAGAAGCAAAGGAGAGAATCAGGGCGGGAACATGCAAGCTGGAAACTCCATTTTGACTGAGGGCAAGATAGCTGCAGCAAGACAGAAAGTAAAATGGCTGACGAACAAACTGAGTTTCAGGAATATATACATAGAACCTTACAACTGCTCAAAGAGGCATTTCTCATGTTTGGCATAGAGCCTGTTCTCTCTCAGTCTTTGTAAGACCAGGCGTACTTGCCTCCGGTGTGACGTCAAGTCAGCAGAAAAAATCAAAATATCGTCCAGGTAAACCACGACACAAGTATAGAGCAAGTCCCTGAAAATGTCATTAACAAATTCCTGAAAAACCGCAGGTGCATTGCTTAGGCCGAATGGCATTACCAGGTATTCATAGTGGCCGTCACAGGTGTTGAAGGCTGTTTTCCATTCGTCTCCCTCTCTGATTCGGATCAGGTTGTAGGCCCCTCTGAGGTCCAATTTGGTGAAGATCTTGGCCCCTCGGAGACGATCAAACAGCTCTGAAATAAGAGGCAATGGATACCTGTTTTTTACCGTGATTTGATTTAGACCCCGATAGTCAATGCAGGGCCGCAAGGATCCGTCCTTTTTCTTCACAAAGAAGAATCCAGCTCCTGCCGGTGACGATGACTTTCGGATAAATCCTCTAGCCAAATTCTCTTGAATGTAGTCCGACATGGCCTGAGTCTCTGCCTGTGAAAGAGGATAAACTCTCCCGCGAGGGGGTGATGCTCCTGGAAGAAGCTCTATCTGACAGTCATACGACCTGTGTGGAGGTAGTCTCTCAGCCTCTTTTTTCCCAAGACGTCAGAGAAGGACCAATAGGCGGAAGGCAACCCTGGCAGGGTATCAGGCTGGACTGGAGGCGAAACAGGTTGAATCCGGGTTAAGCAACGATTCATGCAGGTATCTCCCCAACGCAGAACTTCTCCAGTTTTCCAATTAAGGACTGGTTCATGCATCTGAAGCCAAGGTAAACCTAGAAGCATGGGATGGGATAAACCAGGATATACATAAAATCGCATTCGTTCAGAATGCATTAGACCTACCCGGAGTTCCACCAACTCGGTTTGAAACTGGACGGGCTCGGTCAGCGGTTTGCCATCCACGGCGGACACCTGTAACGGATCAGGAAGACGCTGGACTGGTAAGCGGTAATGATCCACAACCGCCTGCTGGATGATGTTCCCTGCAGCTCCAGAATCCAGTAGACAGTGTTCGGAGAATTTTATTGCTCCATAGGACACGGTGACAGAGATGTGTAAAGAGGGAGAGGACTGCTCTTTACTAGGTTGGCCCCTCCTACCGGACCTAGGCACTGGAGTTTCCCGACTTTTTAGGACAGAAATGAATCAAATGTTCAGAACTACCGCAGTAGTAACAACTTCCCTCCTTGCGACGTGCCTCCCGGCGGCGGGTGGCCAAACTTACATGGTCCACCTCCATGGCCTCGGAGGCGGAGGGTGAAGTACCTGTTTTGTACAAACTAGAGTCCAGGTGATAGGACCTTTTGTCCCGCTTGATCTCCATGGAGCTCTCCTGAAAACGCAGGTCAATTCGGGGTTGCCAAGGATATTAGCTCTTCCAAGAGAGTAGGTCTGTCCCGTCCCGCCAGCTCATCCTTGATTCGTCCAGATAGGCCTTCCCAGAAGTTAGCAACCAGGGCCTCATTGTTCCACGATAATTCAGACGAGAGGGTGCGGAATTTAACAGCATACTGAGCTACCGTGAGAGTACCTTGGCGCAGGCGGAGCAGAGCTGATGCAGTCGAAGTGGTACGACCAGGTTCATCGAAAGTCCTGCGAAAAGCCTCTAGGAAAGATTGAAGATCGTTAACCACCGGATCCCCTCTCTCCCATAGCGGGTTTAGCCAGGCGAGGGCTTCTCCTCCCAGGTGTGACATGATGAAGCCCACCTTGGCTCGGTCAGAAGCAAACATATGCCCCAAGATTTCGAAGTGTAGAGTGCACTGATTGAGGAAACCCCGACACAGAGTAGGATCACCCTGGGAACGGGTAGGAGCCGCCAGACGGGGACCTTGATTTGCCATGGGAACTGGTAGCTGATTTTTGATAGAAGAGTCAGGTGCAGACGAGAACCCTAGGGAATCAATGGGGTAGACAAGCTGCGTAGATAAGTCGTGATCTTGTCCTGTTGAACTCCCAAACGGGCCACCTCCTGGCACAGATCCGTGGTCGGAGGTCTCTGGGATCCAGCGGGTTCCATGGCCGGAGCAATCTGTAACGAATGGAAGCGGAGGCAGAGGTGGTGAAGTTCACATTCGTATTTATTTTTTAATGTGGAACCTCGAGATCGCGGTCCGGGGGGCTCCGAAGGGGGCGTAACTAGTGAGCCCCGGGTACCCGTAGTAAGGGCCCTCGAACAGGACCAGAATGGAATACCCGGAGGACACAGGTGCTACCTCCAGTTAGACCCGGACACGTGGCAGCTGTCCCAGAGGGACCAAAAGGGTAACAAGTATTTACAGAGTCCGTGGAAAGTTCTTGACGGAGAAGGGTAAGGTCCTGGTCCAGAACGGATGTTAGAAGGCTGGCTTCAGTGACCTTGTCACGGTCCACGGGTACGGATGGCTGATGGCGGAACGGGATGACACTTGCGCCAGTAATAGCCGAGATTGTCCAGATTAGCCAGATACGGGTTAGCAATGATCTGAGGAGACAAACAGTATCAGCGAAGCACAGAGACTGCAGACGCAGCGCAGACAGAACAGGAACAGAACCGGATGTAGCAATGATAGAACATGTTGCTCCGGCACTCCCCTAATGGTGGAGTGACCAGATATAGTACCAAGTGCGCAGCCATTGGATAATTAGCTATTTCAAAAGATGCACGCTGCCCCTTTAAGAGAGGCGGTGGGCGCGGCCTCGCGTCCTAAGCTGACTGTCTGGAGGCCTGCCAGCAGCGTGCCAGGAAGTGGAGAAGGACTCAGGACGCCGGAGAGCAGATGGGACAGGAGACCCCAGCCCACGCACAGACCGCCGCAGAGGGACAGCCCGAGGAACAGGTGAGTGAGCAGAACGGAGTGCAGAGGCAGCGCTGGGACCGGGTGTAACAGTGCGTTCCTTTTTTCGCGGAGTAACCCGTCAGTTTCCGCCGCGGAAGGCGCCTGTGTCTCCTTGGCGGCTCAATCTTGTCTTGGAGGCTCTTCAGCATGGGCCTTTTGAGCCTATGGACTCTGCTAACCTTTCTTTACTCTCTTGGAAGGTTGCCTTCCTAGTGGCGGTTACCTCTTTGAGAAGGGTTTCTGAGTTGGCGGCTCTTTCCTGCTCGCCTCCCTTCCTGGAGTTTTACCCGGATCGCGTAGTGCTTCGCACACGGGGCGACTTTCTACCTAAGGTGGTGTCGCAATTTCATGTTAACCAGGATATTGTGTTGCCCTCGCTTTGCCCGGGGCCGAGGAATGCAATGGAACGAGCTTTGCACACATTGGATTTAGTGTGGGCCTTGAAGTTCTATTTATCTATTACTCAAGGTTTTCGGAAGTCAGACTTTCTGTTTGTGATTCCAGCAGGTCGTCGGCGTGGTCAACGAGCTTCCAAGGACTCTATAGCTCGTTGGATTCGGTCGGCCATTTTGGAGGCTTACCGACTTAAAGGTGAACCTTCTCCGATTAAGATTCGAGCTCACTCCACGAGGGCTGTGGCTTCATCGTGGGCTTTTCATCAAGGGGCCTCGGCAGCTCAGCTCTGCCGAGCGGCGACTTGGCGCTCCGTCCACACGTTTACAAAGTTTTATAAGGTGGACGTCAGTGCTTCCGCCGATGTGGCCTTAGGACGTAAGGTCCTGCAGGCGGCTGTAGTTTAAAGTTCTAGTTAACTTGTATTTGGCGCCTGTTGCGCATTTATCTAGGTTGTTGGGATTCTGCCTCTTTTGGTTTTTTTCCCACCCTTAGTTTTTGGACTGCTTTGGGACGTCCCACTAGTAATGACTAGTGTGTCTCTCTTCCTTCCATCTGCTGCTGAAAGACGGATTTTGGTAAGAACTTACCTGTAAAATCCTTTTCAGCGAAGGAAGGAAGAGAGACACAGCTCCATCCCATGGCAGAAGTGTGTTGTTGTTTTCAGATGCGGCGTGACCCTTCTCTGATAGCGATTATCTGGGCTGAGGTTGGCACGCTAAGGCTCTGTTCCAGCATCGCCAGCTCATCGCAGTGGTCTGGTCCAGTGAGTAGTACCTGGAACTGTGTGGTTTCTTTCTGTTGCATGCATAACCTGTATTCTTGTCTTTTCTCTGAAGTCCTTCAGAAGGGGTTATGTTGCTCCGCTGGTGATATTTACTCTTCCTTAGCTTGTGTACGACTGGAGAAGCTGGAGTAGGAGGAGCCCGAGCTGGAGGGGCCGGTCAACACTCTTTTTAATCTGAGGTGTCAATCCTATCTGGGCTCCGCCTACCTACTAGTAATGACTAGTGTGTCTCCCTTCCTTCGCTGAAAAGTATTTTACAGGTAAGTTCTTACCAAAATCCGTCTTTTTATGCCTTTAAATCAGAGAGATATGTCACAAAAATTAGTTAATAAATAACATTTCCCACATGTCTACTTTACATCAGCACAATTTTGGAACCAAAATTTTTTTTTTGTTCGGAAGTTATAAGTGTTAAAAGTTGACCCAAAAATTATACTTTATTAATCATATACTATAATAAGTAGCACCAAAATTGACTATGTTAACAGAAATTGTTCAGAATTAAAATATTGGGCCCATCTGGATGTCCCTAGTATCCTGCTAGGCTGACACCTGCCTTGCCGCGGAGGTTGGCACCCTAGGGGGGAGCGTTGTGGCGCCCCCGCTCAACGATGGCTCACCCTAGTGGCCCTGATAGACCCTGCGGCTAAAGTGAGTCCCACTACCCGATAACTAAGGGGACCCCTATATCTAGACAGAGACCTGCTGTACTAGTACATCCCTATGTCCCAATAATGTAAAAACAGAACACAGGTCGTATAAGTATTGTGGTGGCTGCAGGTTATGACCTGTCATGTATCACCCAAGTTCTTAGGGTTAATAATGTATTGCCCAGTTTTTTACTGGCTTAGAGAGCAAATAGATAAAGAGATACAAATACAAACTGCTCTCAATGTAAGATACCTCTGTCTGACCTCAGTATAGGTTATTAAAGGTCATGGATAGGTAAAGTCTCAGCCCTACTTGGTGTTCTATGATCAGTAGAGGTCTAAGTAAAGATGTTCCAAGTATTACAATGAAAATATGCCATAAATTGGGTCCTGGTACAAATGATTCTCAACCAACATGTACTCGAGATTGAAGTGATACACTGTATCATTAATGGTTAGAAATGGTGCATGACGTGCAAGCCTGCCATGTCACACGGATATATAACTCAGGTCATCCTGCGGTGTACAAAACTCCTATACACAGATAAAGACCAATAAAGCATTTGACCCTGCACGGCTAATAGATGCACCGATATAGCAATACTTAGCTTGACACTTAGACTCGGCAGCCACCACGATAACGACCCCTAGCTTAGCGCCTCGACGCGTTTCGCCTATGTAGGCTCATCAGGAGGCTAGATGAGACAGATCAAAAGTCCTGTGCATGGTGCGGTAGCTAACCTGCAATGCGTTACTGTTCCCCATTTATACAAACCGCCAGACAGCAATATCCGGCGCTGCCAGCATAGGGCGGAGCAACATGGCCAGCGTCATCTGCCGCCCTCTCTAATAGAAGTAGTGGATTGGTGCAAATCCCTCCACCACGTGAGTGCCGCCCCGCGTATCACTGTTCAGCCCATAAACAGCAGGGTAAAACGGGGGATGATACGTCATGCAGGCACTGCCCCGCCCTGTCTATGTCGTGGGCAGATACATCATCTGGCTCCGCCCACCAGCGTCACATTCTCCAGAGGGAGGGAGTGAGCAAGAGAAAGCGACGGCCCAAAGCACTGCCGCCTTCACTCCTCCCCTCCAGCCGACAAATCAAGGAGCAAATGCGCATATCAAAGATCCATATAGCGCCGCCTCCAATGTGTAAGTCATATGTTATTTTGAGACCGCTCCCATTTTTATAAAATATAGCCCGGGGTTTCATAGATGCCCGAATAGAGGCCGGTAGTAAATGTCCTCCTAGGCCTGCAGTTGTTGCTATAAAGCAACTTGTTCATTTAAAGAGATAAATATCCCAATGTGTTAATCAAGGATATCTAAATTCCCATCTCACGGACAGGGTGTTAATGATCCACAATACCACAATACATTGGAATCTCTTGTTTCGCGGCTCTTATGGAGCAACAAATGAAAATGGGGAAACAGGTTTAAAATTGATATTGCATACCGAGCTATGCGGATCTCAATTTAAGAGATCTTTCAACATGGAATCGTCTGCAGTAGTTTCCTTTCTGGACCCCAAAGGTTAGTAGGCTACAAGAAACAGGCAAAAGAGTTGAGTTCATTCAAACCGAAGGGTTCTAGGGAATTCATTCTAAAAATCCATTCACATTCCCTCCTGAGGATCACATTATCAGCATCTCCGCCTCTAGGGTTGGTATGTACCACTTCGATAATCATGAAAGATATGTCACTCAGGTTGCCATTGTGAATGGCATTCATGTGTCGTGCTAGGGGGGTGTCTCTATTGTTGCGGATGTCTCCCACATGTTCCCCAACCCTTCTTCTAAATTCCCTTTTGGTTTTCCGTATGTAGTCTTTGGGACATGAGCACGTACCTTTATAAACCACAGCCGTGGTTTTACAGTTGGAGAAATCTCTAAGGAAGAATCTATTGCCTGTGGAAGCACTGGAAAAACTTTTTGCCGTTGACATCCATTTACACAAAGTGCAATTCCCACATTTGAAAAATCCAATTGGCTTCCTCTCTAGCCAAGTGCCTTCCCTTACCGGTCTCCTATATTGGCTGTGCACAAGGAAATCCCTAATCGATCTCCCCCTCCTGAATGTGATGTTCGGTCGCATGCCCACCACATCTCTGAGATCTGGATCCATTCTCAGAATGTCCCAGTGTCTTGATAGGATACGTCTCACTTCTTCATGCCCATGATCATAGGTGCCTATCACCCTGGTGACCTCAGAGGTTTCCTCCCTTCCTCTTTTGTGTAACAGTTGATTTCGGTCTGCCTTTTTTGCATGTTCGAAAGCTGTTGCAATCACATGCTCAGGGTATCCCCTCTCCCTAAATCTATTCTGCATGTCCCTTGATTGATTCATAAAAGTATCATTTCTAGAGCAATTCCTTCTAACCCTTAGGAACTGTCCCTTGGGGATCCCCCTTTTCAGTGGAACCGGATGGTGGCTCTGCCAATGAAGGAGGCTGTTAGTGCTGGTGGGTTTGCGATATATCATAGTGGAAATGTTGCCCTCTGGCTCTTTTTTGATCCTGATGTCTGAAAAGGATATTGCATCCTTGTGAATCTCAAAAGTGAATCTCAGATTAAGTTCATTTACATTAAGGTCTTTGACGAAGTTTTCAAATTCCATCTTCGTACCTGACCAGATTATGAAGACATCATCGATGTACCTGTACCACATTGATATTTTGTCTTGCCACCATTCTACTTGATCCTTAAATACCACCAGCTCCTCCCACCAGCCCAGGAACAGATTGGCATAGGATGGGGCACAGGGGCTCCCCATTGCGGTGCCCCTGAGCTGGTGGAAGTGTTTCCCATCAAAAGTAAAGGTATTGTGGGTTAGTATGTATTCCAGGAGTGATATGATAAAGTTGTTATGTCCCCCACACGTGATAGATCTTTGTTGTAAAAAATGCTCCACTCCTTTAATACCAAGATGATGGGGGATGCTGCTGTATAACGCCTCCACATCAATTGACGCAAGCCATGAATTTGCCTCCAATGAGATACCATCCAGTTTCAACAGCAGATCAGATGTATCTCTAAGGTACGAGGGTAATGATGTAACAAAGGGATGTAGAATCTCCTCAATGTAGAGGCCACAGTTTTGAGTAAGTGAGTTTACTCCTGATACAATGGGTCTCCCCTTCAGGGGGTCCAACCCCTTATGTAACTTTGGTAGAGCATAAAACGTCGCCTCTACTGGGAATTTAGGCAAAATGAAGTCATATTCTGTTTTGGAGATAAGCGTGTCTAGTAGTGCTCTGTCAAGGAGTCCCTTAAGTTGATCTCTGAATCTATTAGTTGGACTCCCTGACATCATCCCGTACGTATTAGTGTCTAACAGAATGTCAGTACACATGGTCCTGTACTGTCCATGGTCCATGATGACCAGGTTACCCCCTTTATCAGATGGTTTAATGACCAATTGATCATTTTTCTTTAGTGTCTCTAGGGCTTGTCTCTCTTTCATTGTTAAATTATCTAGTGTCAAAGAGTCCAAATTCCTTATTTTCTTAAAGTCCCTTTCTACCAGTGACAGGAACATATCAATATTGCCCGTGTCCCCAGGGGGTGGCATGCGTGTACTCCTCTTTTTGAGTGTGGTGAATGGCCCTCTATCAATATTCCCAGCACGCTCATTCTCATCAAGAAGATCTGCCAGTGTTTGATACGTTTCTAGATCTTCTTCCTCTATTCCTTGTCTAAGACACTCTTCCCTATTGTGTTGCTTGAAAAACTTTTTCCACTTCAGTTTTCTACAGAATAAGTTCATATCCTTGACCCATTCAAAACAGTTAAATTTATTGTTTGGAACAAAATTGAGACCCCTTGACAGTAAAATTGTCTCCTCTCTACTGAGTGGGTGCGAGGATAGGTTAATTATTTGACCCTTAATTAGTTGTACCTGGTCCTTAGGTGGTAACCCATCCTCGCACCTTGTTCCAAAAAAGAGGAAGAGGAGGAAGAAGAAGAAGGCAAGGGAGAGGGTGCGGAGGAGATCTGAAAACCCCTCTTTTGCATACCTCTTCCCCTTTTGCCTCCTCTTGTTGATCTCCCTCTTGTATTTTGCCATTTCGGTCTATGGAAGGTACTACCGAAGTGTATACCTCCCAGATTAGTGTCTGATCTTTCTGTATCGGAGGTATCTATATCTGAGGAGGACGCCTCTTGCTGTCTATCCCTCTGAAAATTGAATATATGGTTGTCACTGAAGTCTTTGAGATCACGTTGAAATTGTAACTGTTTTCGTTCTTTTAATAGGGCTTGATATCTTTCAACTGAAGTTTGAAGTAAACCTTCCCTTCTGTTGAAGTCTGGATCAGTTTTGAATTTAAGAATACCTTCAATAAGCTTATTCAGTTGTATAGTGGATTTTTCAAACACCTTCTTCTCCTCTGTCAAAATAATCTGCATAAACCTGATTGATGAATCTATTGATTCTTTGAGCCATAGGCTCATTAACTCTTGTGATGCTATCCTCGGTGAAGGATTAATATTAATTCTAAGTCCTCGGGGACTATCCTATTTTTCAAGTAGTTTTCTATAGTCCTGATTTCCCACCAGGACTTAAGATGTTCTTTATATGCACCATAAAGATCACCAAACAAGTTTTTGAGGGTTAGAGGACCTGTGGATGTGCAGCTTGCTCCTCCTACACTGAATGCCTGATTTGCATCTTCAAGCCAAACATCTGGGTTAATGGGCCCCACTAAGAAACTCGCCATAACAATCCAGAATTCAAAGCAAAATCAAAGTCAAAATTCAAAAAGGGCTATTTAGCCAAAATCATAAAGAAAACCCAAAAATTATACTTTATTAATCATATACTATAATAAGTAGCATCAAAATTGACTATGTTAACAGAAATTGTTCAGAATTAAAATATTGGGCCCATCTGGATGTCCCTAGTATCCTGCTAGGCTGACACCTGCCTTGCCGCGGAGGTTGGCACCCTAGGGGGGAGCGTTGTGGCGCCCCCGCTCAACGATGGCTCACCCTAGTGGCCCTGATAGACCCTGCGGCTAAAGTGAGTCCCACTACCCGATAACTAAGGGGACCCCTATATCTAGACAGAGACCTGCTGTACTAGTACATCCCTATGTCCCAATAATGTAAAAACAGAACACAGGTCGTATAAGTATTGTGGTGGCTGCAGGTTATGACCTGTCATGTATCACCCAAGTTCTTAGGGTTAATAATGTATTGCCCAGTTTTTTACTGGCTTAGAGAGCAAATAGATAAAGAGATACAAATACAAACTGCTCTCAATGTAAGATACCTCTGTCTGACCTCAGTATAGGTTATTAAAGGTCATGGATAGGTAAAGTCTCAGCCCTACTTGGTGTTCTATGATCAGTAGAGGTCTAAGTAAAGATGTTCCAAGTATTACAATGAAAATATGCCATAAATTGGGTCCTGGTACAAATGATTCTCAACCAACATGTACTCGAGATTGAAGTGATACACTGTATCATTAATGGTTAGAAATTTACTTAGACCTCTACTGATCATAGAACACCAAGTAGGGCTGAGACTTTACCTATCCATGACCTTTAATAACCTATACTGAGGTCAGACAGAGGTATCTTACATTGAGAGCAGTTTGTATTTGTATCTCTTTATCTATTTGCTCTCTAAGCCAGTAAAAAACTGGGCAATACATTATTAACCCTAAGAACTTGGGTGATACATGACAGGTCATAACCTGCAGCCACCACAATACTTATACGACCTGTGTTCTGTTTTTACATTATTGGGACATAGGGATGTACTAGTACAGCAGGTCTCTGTCTAGATATAGGGGTCCCCTTAGTTATCGGGTAGTGGGACTCACTTTAGCCACAGGGTCTATCAGGGCCACTAGGGTGAGCCATCGTTGAGCGGGGGCGCCACAACGCTCCCCCCTAGGGTGCCAACCTCCGCGGCAAGGCAGGTGTCAGCCTAGCAGGATACTAGGGACATCCAGATGGGCCCAATATTTTAATTCTGAACAATTTCTGTTAACATAGTCAATTTTGGTGCTACTTATTATAGTATATGATTAATAAAGTATAATTTTTGGGTTTTCTTTATGATTTTGGCTAAATAGCCCTTTTTGAATTTTGACTTTGATAGTGTTAAAAGTTGACCAGCAATTTCTCATTTTTCCAACAAAATTTACAAAACCATTTTTTTTAGGGGCCACCTCACATTTGAAGTGAATTTGAGGGGTCAATATGACAGAAAATACCCAAAAGTGACACCATTCTAAAAACTGCACCCCTCAACGTGTTCAAAGCCACATTCAAGAAGTTTATTAACCCTTTAGGTACTTCACAAGAATTGAAGCAATGTGGAAGGAAAAAATGAACATTTAACTTTTTTTCCCAAAATTTTTCTTTCGACACAATTTTTTTAAATTTTGTCAAGGGTAACAGGAGAAAATGAACCACAATATTTGTTGTACAATTTCTCCAGAGGACACCGATACCCCATGTGTGGGGTAAACCACTATTTGGGCGCATGGCAGAGTTCGGAAGGGAAGCAGCGCCATTTGACTTTTTTGGCTGGAATTGAGATTGGACACCATGTCGCATTTGGAGAGTCCCTGTGTGCCTAAACAGTGAAACCCCCCACAAGTGACCCCATTTTGGAAACTGGACCCCCCAAGGAACCTATCTAAATGTGTTGAGAGCTTTGAACCCCCAAGGCCTTCACAGAAGGTTATAACGTAGAGCAGTAAAATTAAAAAATCATATCTTTTCCACAACAATGATCTTTCCACCCCCAATTGTTATTTTCCAAAGGGTAACAGGACCCCAAAAGTTATTGTGCAATTTGTCCTGAGTACGCTGATACCCCATATTGGGGGTAAACCACTATTTTGACGCATGGCAGAGCTCGAAAGGGAAGGAGCGCCTTTTTCAAATGCAGACTTTGATGGAATGGTCTGCGGGTGTCATGTCACGTTTGGAAACCCCTGATGTGCCTAAACAGGAGAAACCCCCCACAAGTGACTCCATTTTGGAAACTAGACCCCCCAAGGAACTTATCTAGATGTGTGGTGAGGTGAGCACTTTGAACCCCCAAGTGCTTCACAGAAGTTTATAACGTAGAGCCGTGAAAATAAAAAAATCATATTTTTTTCCACAAAAATAATCTTTTTGCCCCCAAATTTTTATTTTTATAAGGGTAACAGGAGAAATAGGACCCCAAAAGCTATTGTGCAATTTGTCCTGAGTACGCTGATATCCCATATGTGGGGGGGGGGAACCACTATTTTGACGCATGGCAGAGATCGGAAGGGAAGGAGCACCGTTTTTAAATGCAGACTTTGATGGAATGGTCTGCGGGTGTCATGTCGCGCTTGGAGAGCCCCTGATGTGCCTAAACAGTAGAAACCCCCCACAAATGACCCCATTTTGCAAACTAGACCCCCTAAGGAACTTATCTAGATGTGTGGTCAGCACTTTGAACCCCCAAGGTCTTCACAGAAGTTTATAACGTAGAGCCGTGAAAATAAAAAAATTATAATTTTTTCCACAAAAATGACCTTTTTGCCCCCAAATTTTTATTTTTCTATGGGTAACAGGAGAAACAGGACCCCAATAGCTATTGTGTATTTTGTCCTGAGTACGCTGATACCCCATATGTGGGGGGGAACCACTGTGATCGCCTTACTGCGATCTTTGGGAGGCAGAATGAACAAATCCACAAAAGGTGAAGAATTGGTTTTCTTTTTTGCGCCGTTCCTCGCGCGGTATTAGTGATTAGACGACTTTATTCCTCGGATCGGTGCGATTACCCCGATACCAGATTTACACCCTTTTTCATGTTTAGCTTCTGTCACACACTAAAAGATGCTTTTTTTTGGAATAATTTTTTGTAAGAAATGTTTTGCATCGCCGTATTTTGAGAGCTATAATTTTTCTATATTTCGGCTGACAGAGTTATCTGTGGGCTTATGTTTTGCGGGACGAGCTGACGTTTTTATTGGTACCATATTCGGGCACATAACGTTTTTTGATCGCATCCTATTCCGATTTTTGTGGAAGCAGAATGAACAAAAACCAGCAATTCAGGAATTGTTGTTTTTTTTTACTCCGTTCCGCGTCTGGTAAAATTGATAAAGCAGCTTTATTCTTCAGGTCACTACGATTACAGCGATACCTCATTATATATTTTTTTTTATGTTTTGGCGTTTTTTACACAATAAAAAATTTTATAGAAAAAATAATTATTTTTGCATCAGTTTATTCCGCGAGCTATAACTTTTTTATTTTTTCGCTGATGATGCTGTATAGCGGCTTGTTTTTTGCGGGACAAGATGACGTTTTCAGCGGTACCAAGATTATTTATATCTGACTTTTTGATTGCGTGTTATTGCACTTTTTCCAAGCGGTATGATGATACCGCTTGGAAAAAGTATAATTTACTACTTTTTTGTTGTTTTTTTTTACGGCTTTCACTGAAGGGGTTAACTAGGGTTACGCTTTTATAGATGGGATTTTTACGGACGTGACGATACCAAACGTGTATTTTTTTTGTTTTTTATTTTTTTTATTACATAAAAATGTGTATTTTTTAGGGGATTTTTTTTAAATTATTTTTTAATATTTTTTTTTACAATATTTAAAAAAAAATGATTTTTTTTAACTTGTCCCTTTATGGGACTTTCACTTTTTTTTACTTTTTATTGCAGTTACAATGCATTGCATTGCTCCAGCATTGCAATGCATTGTACCTATAGAGAAAGCTGCTGTGACCATGATCACAGCAGCTCTCCGTAGCTAGATGACCCGGAGGTTCTCATGACAACCCCCGGGTCATCAAGGCAGAGATCGGGCCCTACAAATACATTGCAGGGCGCCGATCTGAGGCAGAAGGAGCTCCCGACCCTCTGCCTCACCCCCTGAGCGCTGCGATCGCAGCAGTCAGGGGGTTAACAGCCAGGGGCGGTGGGGGCTCCGCTCCTGGCTGTCAGTGCAGGAAGCCTGGCCACTGCAGCGCCGGCTCCTGCACTGATCGCTCTGGAGAAGCTGAAATTTCCGCTTCTCCTGCGCGATCGCTGCTGCGTTTAGTCAGTCAGATTGACTGACCAAGCACAGCGCTGTAGGTGCGGGGACCAACGGCAAAGGTCCCCGCACCGCTTGCCGTGCCTGTCAGCTGTCTGTGACAGCTGTCGGCACTGATCTACCACTGCGTGTTTACACGCAGTGATAGATCAAAGGCATGACTTGCACAGTCCGTCCTGGTGCCGGAACTGGCACCTTGCCATGACGACTCTGCACGTCAGTGGACATTAAGGGTTAATAAAGCATTACCACAGTGTTTTACCCTAACCCTGCGTTGTCTGTGTAGTATGCTGCCCACGGGGAGATAGAGCGGGCGTTCAGTGGTATGAGCCCTGGTCCACGCAGTCTTTCTAAAGGCAGCCAGGCCAGCGGACGAGAGCAAACACTGACCCTGTTTCTCCACAAGGACATAGATAAACCGCGTGCTTACATTTTGGCATGTTTTTTACCGCTTTGATTTCTCTTTAACAATAAGAACATGGAAGAGGCCAGGAGCCATTTGTTGAACTGCATTTCTTGCTACATGTTCACAGACTTACCAACGGAAAAGCCAAATTTCACATGCCACAAATGCAAGCTTGTGTCCCTGTTGGAGGGAAAGTTGAAAAATCTAGAAGAGAGGCCGCTATCTGCAGACCGGATATAACCTCAAGAGAAATGTGCTGTCTTCCAGGTGCAAAAATTAAAGATGTGTCTGACAGGATATCTGGACTCTTCAGACCTACAGATGACTACCCATTCCTGCTAATACATATGGGGACAAATGACACAGCGAGAAACGACCTGGAAACCATCTGCAGTGACTTTGAAAACTTAGGTAAGAAAGTGAAAGAACTGGGAGCGCAGGAGGTCTTCTCATCCATCCTCCCAGTGGATGACCATGGAACAAGGAGGTGGAAGAAGATTCTGTTGGTGAACAACTGGCTACGCCGATGGTGCCGTCAGCAAGGATTTGGATCACGGAGTGAATTACCTGTACGATGGACTACTTGCTAGAGATGGGGTGCACCTTACGAAGACTGGAAAACATGTATTTGGAAGTCGCCTTGCTACACTCATCAGGAGAGCTTTAAACTATAACAATGTGGGAAGGGAAGCAAAACGCCAGAAAAGCCATACACCTGACAAATACTATTGAGAATTCTGCTATTAGAAGTGAAGGGGAAGAACAAAGACAAAAAATCTACATAATAAAAATATTGAAGAAAGAGAAACCAATCACAAACTAAAATGTTTCTATACGAATGCACAAAGCATGGGCAACAAACAAGGAGAACTGGAACTACTAACGCAGGAGAAGAAATATGATGTCATTGGAATCACTGAGACTTGGCGGGACGATACACATGATTGGAATACAAGGCTAGAAGGATACAACTTATTTGCAAGAAACAGACTTGATAAACGAGGAGGAGGTGTCGCATTGTATGTTAGAAAAGCGTATATCTGCACCGAGATTGACGCTTCAGAGACTGGGAGTTCTGTGGAAACTGGGTAAGAATACAAGGAGCGAACAATGGAAAGGACACCATTGTAGGGATTTACTACAGGCCGCCTGCGCAAGCTGAAGATATGGATGAACTCTTTATGCATCAAATGGCCAAGTTCTCTAAAAAAATATGACATAGTGGTCATGGGAGATTTCAACTATCCAGACATTTGTTGGGAATCTCTCTCTGGCAAAACTAACAGGTCAAGCAAATTCTTATCCTCTCTTGCTGACAACTTTATCTTCCAAAACTTGGGGAGAAAACAAGGGGATCTGCTAGCTTGGATCTAATCCTTATAAACAGGGAGGAAATGGTTGAGGAGGTAACAGTGGCTGGGACCCTAGGAAGTAGGGACCATGCTATTTTAGAATTTTGGATAACAAGAGGAGGAAGACCTGTGAAGACTCAGACGTCAAGGTTAGATTTCAGAAAGGCAGATTTTAAGGGACTTAGAAAGAGAATTGGCTGGATCCAATGGCTGGATATCCTTGAGGACGAAAATGTCCAGGAAGGATGGGAAATCTTGAAAAATTAGATTCTCAAAGCACAATCCTTAATTCCGAAAAGAGGGAAGAATAGGAAGCATTTAAGGAAATCTGGATGGATGAACACTGAACTTAAACACATGCTAAAAAGGAAGAAAGAAATTTTATCAAATGGAAAGAGGGAGCCTTATCTAAAGAAGAATATAGTGCTGTCTGCAGAATCTGCAGGTCATGAATCAGATTAGCTAAAGCTGACAATGAATTAAGGTTTGCTAGAGACGTCAAAAGCAATAAAAAGGATTTTGGGGATAGTTGAAAAGTAAAAGAAAAGTGAAAGATGCTATAGGATTTTTACAGGATGAAAATGATGAAATGGTAAGACAGGATGTTGAGAGACGAACTTTTAAATTCCTATTTTGCATCTGTTTTCTCTCAGAAAGGAAATGAAACATCAACTGATCTTCACTGTCCTGTTTAAGGAATAGAAGAATCCAGGATATCTATAAACTGAAAGATAGTGAGGAAACAGCTAGCATAAATGAATTCAAGTCTCCAGGTCCAGATGAATCACACCCCAGAGTACTGAAGGAGATAGCAGAAGAAATTTTGAACCACTCTCCATTATCTTTGAAAATTCTTGGAGAGCAGGAGAAGTCCTAGAAGACTGGAGAAGAGCAAATGTTGTTCACATCTTCAAAAAGGGGAAGAAGGTGGACCAGGGAACTATAGGCCGGTGAGTCTGACTTCTATACCTGGAAAGATCTTTGAACAAATTATTAAACATATATGTAAGTACCTGGATAAGAATGAAGTGATTAACCAGAGTCAGCATGGGTTTGTAACTAATAAGTCATGTCAGACTAACTTAATTTTCTTCTATGACAGAATCGCTGACTGGGTGAATCAGGGAAATGCTGTAGATATAGTATATCTTGACTTCAGCAAAGCATTTGACAAAGTATCTCACACAATCCTTATTGAAAAAATGACTCGGTATGGAATGGACAAGGCAACTCACGTGACTCGGGGAGAGGACAATCCCGAGCGGAGCGAAGATGCAGGATAACTCTGCCATCCACGGCCTGTACGCCTCCAGTCGCGGCCGCCAAGTCTTCAGACAGAGGCTGGACAGACATCTGTCTGGGATGATTTATTGAATCCTGCTTTGAGCAGGGGGTTGGCCCAGATGACCCAGGAGGTCCCTTCCAACTCTACCATTCTATGATTCTATGCTGTGCTGCCAGGACCTGCTCTGTATTGGCCCCATGTCCTCAGTGTCTTCGTCACACCGGTATTCTGATTGTGTAACAACTCACAGGGGTAAATACCGTATATACTCGAGTATAAGACGACCCATGTATAAGCTGACCCCCCTAATTTTGCCACAAAAAAATGGGAAAACTTATTGACTCGTGTATAAGCCTAGGTGGAAAATGCAGCAGCTACTGGTAAATTTTCAAAAATAAAAATTGATACCAATAAAAGTAAAATTAATTGAGCCATCAGTAGGTTAAAGGTTTTTGAATATCCATATTGAATCCGGAGCCCCATATAATGTTCCATACAGTTCATGATGGCCCCATAAGATGCTCCATACAAAATACTCCCCATATAACGTTGCATAAAGGATAATAATGGCCCCATAAGATGCTCCATAGAATAATACCCCATATAATGCTGCACAAAGGTTGATAATGGCCCCATAAGATTCTCCATAGAATAATATTCCCCATATGCTGCTCCATAAAGGTTATGCCCCCATAAGATGCTCCATATATTTTATGCCCTATATGATGCTCCACAGATTATGCCCCCATATGATGCTCCTTAGATTATGCCCCATAAAATAGTCCATAGATTATGCCCCCTTAAGATGCTTCATATATTTTATGCCCCATATGATGCTCCATAGATTATGCCCCCATAAAATGCTCCATAGATTATGCCCCCATAAGATGCTCCATAAATTATGCCTCCATAAAATGCTCCATATATTTTATGCCCATATGATGCTCCATAGATTATGCCCCCATAAAGTGCTCAATAGATTATGCCCCCATATGATGCCCTATAGATTATGTCCCCATATGATGCTCAATAGATTATGCCCCCATAAAATGCTCCATATATTTTATGCCCCATATGATGCTTTATAGATTATGCCCCCATATGATGCTCCATAGATTATGCCCCCATATGATGCTCCATAGTTTATGCCCCGTAAAATGCTCAATAGATTATTCCCCATATGATGCCCCATAGATTATGTCCCCATATGATGCTCAATAGATTATGCCTCCACTAAATGCTCCATATATTTTATGCCCCATATGATGCTCCATAAATTATGCCCCCATATGATGCCCCATAGATTATGTCCCCATATGATGCCCCATAGATTATGTCCCCATAAGATGCTCCATAATACATGCCCCATATCTGCTGCTGCTGCAAATGAAAAAAAAATGACATACTCCCTCTCGTCGCTGGGAGCCAGGTGCCGGTGCCACCGCTGGCTCAGGGCCCCGGCAACTGACATATTCACCTGTCCCAGTACTAACTACGTCATCACGCCCTCTGACCTGAACATCGCAGCCAGAGGATGCAGAGGAGCGGTGCGCAGCGGTGGAATGGTGACAGGTGAATATCGCATATACTTACCCCTCCTCGCGCGTCTCTGCAGCCCCCCTGCTTCTCCCACGGTCTTCGACAGCTATTCCTTCAGCAGTCACATGGTACCGCTCATTAAAGTCATGAATATGCGCATATTCATGACTTTAATGAGCAGTACCATGTGACCGCTGAAGGAAGGAGCCTAAGATCGTGGGAGAAGCAGGGGGGCTGCAAAGACGCGCCAGAAAGGGATGAGCATGATCTGACACACCCGATCCCCTCCCCCGCTGACCCCCTGGTGTATATGACTCACATATAAACCGAGAGGGGGACTTTCAGCCTTAAAAAATGGGCTGAAAATCTCGGCTTATACGCGAATATATACGGTAGGTAAAACACCAGAAACTGCAACTGACCCTGTTGATGCCTGTACAGACCAGAAATTCTGACCTAGCAGTTCCTATGTGAGCTGGAGTAGCCCTAACATCAGAATTTACTATGGCCGCTCGGACCTGTGCTGCCTGAAAGGCCGTCAGGTGCTTCACATTCCTCCTAAGAAACCAGAGGGCAGAGCAGAGTGTAAATTACCTACTGAAGGGAAGGAGTGCTGAGATAGATAGAGATCCCAGAGTGAGTGAAAGCAAACCACAAAATACAAAATGAGAAGAAAATGTCCATACTGCTGGAGAGTATTCCTCTTACTGCCTAAACTAGAAACAGAAGATATGTGCAGGGTGAAAAGAATAATCAGCAGAGAGATAAACCCTAGCTGGTCTATCACTGACTGGCATGAACAACGGCAGTATAGCTGGACATCCAATGAAAATATCACCATCATATAATACCAGCAGGGGGAAATATATAAAGACGCACCTGAAAGGTGATTGGGCAGACAGATGAATAAAGGAAAATACCTGTTACCCTAAACAGACTAAAGAAAGGATAGCAGACAGGAAACTCACAGAGAAAAGGTGTAACTGCTGTGGCTCAGCAGATAGAAAGGCCGACCACAAAGCACATGTTCAAGGGTTCTAACCCAGACACATAACAACCAGTACCAGGACTCTCCATAATCAGCTGAACAGATCCCCTTCCATCTCCACGTGACAGATCTGGAAGCAGTGATCTCTGTGTGATGTCACTGTGTGATCTCTTCTGTTCGGCCTCTGTGGCTCCATCCTTTGTTTCTTGCCATTATCGCTGCTGTTCTCTCTCCCTGTAATGGTGACTAGATGTGGAAACCCGGCTGCTATTAATATAATCCCTGTACTGGGGTAAGGAAGCCCCTGGATTAGGTGCATGGAGTGGCTGCTGGCCGGTGGAGCGAGCTAGCAGAGAATAGGTGTGATGAGAAGTCAAAACCAGGAGGTCAAAGTCCGGGAAAGAATGCAAGACAAAGCGAGAAACGAGCAACTGAAAGATGCGGAATGACAGAGCAGCAGCCCAGGGTCAGTGGCAACTTATAACTGGCACTGAAAAGTAACTGCAGGGGGTTAAGCAGGATTTGCCCCCACACAAGGCTGACCGAAGAGAGCGGACCACTACTGATAACCAGTACTCTGCAGTAAGACATAGATTCCCTGTTGGGTGGCACCATAAGTCCCAGCAACACTAATGTTAAATAGGAACGTGTCACTGCCTGCACACAGTGCAAGAGTGGCGCCACCTACAGGCTGAGGTCACGGGAGATTGGAAAAATGGTGGTTAGTTTTTTAAACACGTTTCCTTTGTTTACTATGATGTTTACATTGTTTTTTCCTTTCAGGTTCTGATAATAAAGGATCCTCTGCTGACAACGTCTCTGCGGGAATCTTCCTGATTAATGTGTCAGGGATGAACAAGGACAGAGGCAAGATGGCAGAGAGGATAATAAACCTCACCCTGGAGATAATCTTCCATCTTACCGGAGAGGTGAGAGGCTCTGATGTCATCACATGACCTCATTATCTATGGGATAACAGGGGATATGACCGGAAAGGTGAGAGGCTCTGATGTCATCACATGACCTCATTATCTATGGGAATAACGGGATATGACCGGAGAGGTAAGAGGCTCTGATGTCATCACATGACCTCATTATCTATGGGAATAACGGGACATGACCGGAGAGGTGAGAGGCTCTGATGCCATCACATGACCTCATTATCTATGGGAATGACGGGATATGACCGGAGAGGTGAGAAGCTCTGATGTCATCACATGACCTCATTATCTATGGGAATGACGGGATATGACCGGAGAGGTGAGAGGCTCTGATGTCGTCATATGACGTCATTATCTATGGGAATAACGGGATATGACCGGAGAGGTGATGGACTCTGGAGATGTCAGTAGTGATTTCTCCTTCGTCTCATTGGGGGACACAGGACTGTGGGGTGTGGCTATTGCCGCTAGGAGGTCGACACTAAGTAAACATAAAAAAATGTTAGCTCCGCCTCTGTCGTATACACCCTGCTACTGGCCATAGGCTAACTCAGTTTTTGCTTAGTGTCCGTAGGAGGCACACGTCTGGTTTTTCCCAGACCTTTTTCTTTTTTACCATGAAGGTGAGACAAGGGCGACGGACCCTTTTGAAGGGGTCCGATCTCCCCAAACCAGCAACAGGCGAGCACGTGCGAGTGTCACCTCCACGTATCCTCTCCTGCGACGTGGGATGCCATGCCTGAGCTGATTCAAGGGCGACGGGTCTCTTAAAGGGCACCGATCTCCCCGCACCAACTTACGGTCGACCACATGGAGTGTCACCTTCATGTATCCTCGTCCGCATCCATGCCTATGCCGGACAACCTGCCCTGCCCATCCTTAGGGATTTAACCCATAGGATGCTCAGAGGCCTCTACATGGCGTCCGTGCAGCCCCCACTGCTTCACCACTTTTAAAAGCGAATGATGCCAGGAGGCGGAAGGTTCCTCTCCACTTCTCTCCTAAGAGATGATGGATTGAGGCATTCTCTTACCCAGTACCTTCCTGAAGTTTACCCGTGAAGCCTCGTCGCGGCGGTTTAGGCCAGGACCCGCACCTCGGTGAGTGTAAAGCTGGACAGAGACATGGCGTCCGTGCTGATCCAACTGTACCTCCGCTGATAGAACAGCGGTACTACAAGGATCTGGACGGCCCCTCTCCACCTCCCTTTCAGAGGGACGGGTGGATTGAGGTTTTCCTGCACCGTCCCCTGTCACAGCAGGACTGTGGCTCGGCGCCACCGAGAGAAGCACTGGGGCTTTGCAACAGAGCGGCGGGCCCCTGCTCCACATTATGTATTGGGGACTCCGATCATTGCGTGTACTCACACGTTGGAGGTGACCGCTGCTCCTCCACAGCTCAGTGGTAAGGGGCGCATTCCTTCCGTGGAAGCCTGGTGTCCTCTCCTTCCGTACAGGGAGATCTACAGGGACTCCGCCGCAAATGCTGGGAGGAACGCCGCACGCCCGGAGCGCACCGCAAATGCTGGCAGCTAAAGCCGGACAAATAGGCGCGTGCAGCTCCAGCGGCGGCGCCGTCATCCGGCAGACACCGAAACTTTACTCCCTGGCTTCGAGCTGTCCTAGGCGGCGGGCTGAAGTCCCGCCTCCAGCAGCGTCTACTTCTGGCGAGCCCGCCCCCGTGTCATCGAGCCAGCGCCGGAAATTTAGTGCCCGGCTTCGGCCTACTTCAAGGAACCTCCGCCCCTCTCTGACGTTGCAGTGGTTCTCGGCATAACGGGATGGCTGTGTGGAGGCGCTGTCGCACTTGGCGATCGCATAGGCGTTCGCGACAGCGACGTCGCCGCTGCATGCCGCACGAGGCGACGTCGCTGGCGAGGTCGCTGCTGCGTCTTAAAATCGCTGACGCTTAGGCGATCTCGCTGGTGATCTCACTTGGTGTGACAGTGCCTTAACCACGGCCTGGGAGTTATGATCCAGCCGCAGGCCGCTGCATTCATCCTTGAGAGTGCGCTGCTGGTCGCTCCGTTCTACCGGTCTGCGGACCAGGGTACGGACTCCAGGGGCTGAGATGAAGTCGCCTGAACTCGTCAGATCACAGCAGCTTTAGACCGGGCAAGTAACGGAATGGGAGACCCGCTGGGAATCTTTGGTCCAGTTGACGCATGTGTATATATGTGTGCGGTTTGTATCTCCTGGGTCGTCCAGATCTTCAGCTACAGTCGGCTCTGGTTCACCGTCTCCTTCCCTTCAGGTGCAAGTCCGCAGGGTTCGGATTATGATTCCGAAAGGTCCCTTGATCTGCAGGCACCTAGTGACCGAGAGACAATTGACAGTCTCATTGAAGCCATAAACCAGACTCTGGGGTCAACTGCAGCTCTAGGCTGAAGTTGCCTGCGCTCTTCAGATGGCGTCCGCTAAACAGCTTGAGGCTGAGCCAGAACCGGTATGGGGGTCTGGCTGGGAATTCCCGGTCCAATCGAGGATTTTTCGATAGATGACGAACCCATACTGTCTGCCGGACAGAAGATGTGTTTTAAGCGAGCCAAGTAGGCTCACAAGGTCTTTGGCTCTCATCCTAGATTAAAGGAATTTGGCGCCACCGAGAGTAGCCAGACAAACGCTTCTCTGTGTACAAAGCTAACAGGCCTTTCACCCCGGACCTCCTTAAGGAGTGTGGCGGAATCTTCCGCGGTTGATCTCTCGTTTGGCGTCTAAATCACTGCTTTCCCTCCCTAGTGGGTCCTCTATCAAAGATCCGACTGACCGTCTCGTTGAGACCTGGCTCAGTCAGTGTTAGAGGCATCAGGTTCTGCGCTCTCCCCTTCTTTTGCTGCTGACTACGTAGCCAAGGCTTGGATGTCTTGGTCGTAGTCCCGGACTGAGGCACTACGCAGTAGGAACGTTCCTTCAGAGATATTCGAAATCACCAATCAGATCGCTTTTGCGGGGAGCAGCACGGTAGCTCAGTGGAAAGCACTGGCGCTTTGCAGCATGGAGTCCAGGGTTCAGATCCCACCATGGACGACTCCTGCAGGGAGTTTGTATGTTCTCCCTGTGTTCAGGTGGCCTGCCACCAATGTACCAAGGACATTCTGTTAATTATGGTATAAGGAGAGCCTTATGGTTGAGATTCTGGCGGGATGTCAAATGCCATTCTAAGCTAACGCAGCAGCTAAGCAGCTTGGGTCGACTCAACCTCAAAGAACTCCCTTACTCCCTTACCCTATTGGAGTGGCCGATTTTTCAGCGAGAAATTGGATCAGTTTATATCCGATATCACTGGAGGGAAGAGCAGTTCTCTCCCTCAGCAGAGGGTTAGGCAGCCCTTTCGTCGCAGGCCTTAGGCGCAATTTAAGGCTTTTGCTACCACTGGTGAGCCACGGCGACAGGCCCGGTGGTGCAGGTCACCCAGCCAGGCCCAGAGGACTCAGGTCTAATACAGGACCAATCCATTGGGAAGAATGCGCTCCCATCAGCCGAGATATAGGGGATCTAGGTCCCAGGGATTTTCGGCTAAATGGCTGGAGGCAGAGTCCAGTCCGTCACTCCAGAGTAGGCGGCCGCCTACTCCGGTTTCGTCCTGCCTGTTTCGCAGTCACCTGCGACAGGTAGGTCAGGGACATAATATCCTTAGGGTATAGGATAGAATTTGTCGGTTTCCCTCCATCGAGGTTCGTTTCCTCTCGTCTCCCCAAAATAGAGACTCAGGCTCGAGCCTTTTTCAAGGCCATCGGGTCCCTTCAACAAGCCGGCGTAGTCGTCCCAGTACCATAGGACGAAGGAGGCTTGGGGTTCTACTCCAACCTGTTTGTAGTTCCCAGGAAGGACTGGTCCGTGAGACCCATTTTGGACTTATAACGCCTGAATGGCTTCATCGGGCTGCGACACTTCTGGATGGAGTACTCGGTCGTAGCGGCCATGGAAAGGGGGGAGGTTTGGCATCAATCAATGTCCAAGATGGTTGGACACTCTGTCTCGCCTGGGATGGTTAGTGAATTCCAGGAAGTCGTCTCGGAGGATCACCTTTTTGGGGATGATCTTTGACATAGCGCGGGGCTTGACAATTCTCCCACGGGAGAACACCTTACTTCTTTGCCGAGAGATCCGGGTCCTTCGCCGGCTGGTCCCCCACACGATTTGATTCTGCATGAGGGTCTTAGGGAAGATGATGGCGCCAACAGAGGCAGTACCTTTTGCGCAGCTCCATCTTTGTCCTTTGCAGCACGCTCTCCTCAAGGTTTGGGACAGGAATCCTTGCTCCCTAGATGCCGGCTGTCTCCTCAAGTCAGACTGGCTCTGGTATGGTGGATGAGGAACTCGTCACTTCAAAGGGCCTTTCCTCTTGTCCATGGGCTAGTAGGCCCGACAGACGCCAGCCTTCTGGGAGGGGGAGCGGTGTTTCTCCACCACACAACCCAGGAACGTTGGTCACCGCAAGAGTCAGCTCACCCGACCAATATATTAGAGATTCGAGCAGTTCGGCTGACCCTGCGGTGCTTTCGTCACCATTTGGCGGGCCACCCCATCCGGATTCAGTCAGACAACGACACGGTCGTGGCGTACATAAATCATCGGGGGTACCCGAAGCAGGGCGGCCATGCTCAAAGTGAAGCAAGTCCTAGGATGGACCGAGCGGAACCACTCGGTGCTGTCGGCGGTGCACATTCCCGGCGAGCAGAGCTGGGCAGCGGATTTCCTCAGCTATCAGGGTCTGGCGTCCTGGGAGTGGTCCCTACATCCTGACGTATTTCATCGGATTTGCCAGCGCTTGGGCACGCCAGATAGTGATCTGATGGCCTCCAGGAACAATGCCAAGGGGGCCAGTTTTGTCTCTCGGTACAGAGATCCCCAGGCAATTGCGGTGGACTCTCTGGTTCCGCCATGGAATCAATTTCACCTCCCATACTTGTTCCCTCCGCTAGCGCTGCTACCCAGGGGAATCGAGAAGATCGAGACAGAGGGAGGCCCGGCGATATTAATTGTTCCGGATTGACCTCTTTGGTCCCGGTAGGCACATCTGGTGCAGCTGCTCACCGACGTACCGTGGCGACTACCAGACCACGCAGAGCTACTCTCCCAGGGCCTGGTTTCCCACCAGAACTCGAGAGCCCTGTGTTTTGACGGCCTGGCCTTTGAATCTTGGATTCTATCCCGGGCAGGGTTCTCCCAGAGAGTCGCTACCAAAATGACCAAACGCTCGAAGGCCGGCTTCAGCTCGTGTCTATCACCATATTTGGAGGGTCATTGTTAGGTGGTGCAGGGAACATAGTTATTCACCGCTACAGTTCTCGATTCCCAACATTCTGGCTTTTCTCCAGGCCTGTCTAGATGCAGGTCTAGCTCCAGGCACTCATAGTAGACAAGTATCGGCTTTTGTCGGTACTTTTTTTCAGCGTAGAATTGCCACCAATTGGCAGGTGAGAACCTTCATACAGGGGGTTGTCCATATAGTACCCCTCTACAGGGTTCCCCTAGACACCTGGGATATTAACCTGGTGCTGGGAGTCTTACAGGAATCCCCATTTGAGCCCTTTCGGGAAGTATCTTTAACGTACCTCTCCTGGAAGGTCGTGTTTTTGATAACCATAACTTCCATTAGGCGGGTCTCGGAACTGGCGGCTCTTTTGCCGAGCCCCATACTTACTCTTTAACCAGGACAAGGTGGTGCTTAGACCTAATTCGCCCTTTTTACCAAAGCTCGTGTCATTCTTTCATATCAACGAACACATTGTTTTATCCTTGTTTCTGCCCGGCACTAACGCATCGGGTGTAGAAGGCTCTCCATACGCTGGACCTGGTGAGAGCACTCAGGAGCTATGTATTGCGGACGAGAACAGGTTTGTAAGGCGGCAGCCTGTTTCTAGCTCGCATACCTTCTCCAAGCATTATAATGTCCATACCCAGGCTTCCGCAGATGCGAATCTGGGAAGAAGGATTCTGCAGGCAGCGGTGGCACACCGATAGACTATGCCTGACATGATGACTGACACTGTGTAAGCGGTCTCCCACCAAGGGACTGCTTTAGGGGGTCCCACAGTCCTGTGTCCCCCAATGAGACGAAGGAGAAATACTGATTTTTGTGTTACTCACCGTAAAATCCTTTTCTCCGAGACGCTCATTGGGGGACACAGCGCCCACCCTTTTTTTAGCCATATGGCTTTATTTTGATTTAATTTTATGTTCTTGGTGGGTTTAATTCTGTATATGTTCCTGTGGTGATGTTGATTTATTCTTCATTCTCCTACTGCTTTTGCACCAAACTGAGTTAGCCTACGGCCAGTAGCAGGATGTATACGACGGAGGCGGAGCTAATCTTTTTTTATGCTTACTTAGTGTCGAACTCCTAGCGCAATAGCCACACCCCACAGTCCTGTGTCCCCCAATGAGCGTCTTGAAGAAAAGGATTTTACGGTGAGTAACACAAAAATCCGTATATTATTAATGTCTCCACACTCAGGATTACACAGTAGTGAAGACCTCTAGTGATCACTGTCAGGCCCCTGTGTCTGAAGGACGGGGAGGAACCCTGAGCCCAATCCCGGGGCCTCCACCTCACCCCGGATACATGAGGACATCAATGAGCAGAAGATCCTAGAACTCGCCAACAAGATGATTGAGCTGTTGACTGGAGAGGTGACGCTGCTGGGACATTATACAGGACAGCACTGGAGGATTCTGGGTGATGACGGTATCATTGTGTGTGTCAGGTTCCTATAAGGTGTCAGGACGTCACCGTCTATTTCTCCATGGAGGAGTGGGAGTATCTAGAAGGACACAAGGATCGGTACCAGGAGGTGATGATGGAGGAGCACCGGCCCCGCACATCACCAGGTAATAGACAGGACTAAATACACACGGCCTGTAATTCTCTGTAAGTAATAATGATGTCCGTCCTGTCTGTGTCTCCTCAGTGCTCTCCAGTAAGAGGACAACCCCAGAGAGATGTCCCACTCCTCCTCCTCCACGGGACCATCAGGTAGGTGGAGATCTCCCTATGATGTGTAGACGGCTGTGACGTCCTTGTGCTCAGTCTTGTTTTCTCCTCCAGTATTATATGTTTTATACTTGTGTAATGAGAGCGGTGGAGACGGCAGGATCACAGCTGACCACAGACATCACATGTCCGGATCTTCTCACCATTATTCCCGGGGACTTCTCCCATCATCGGGGACTTTTACAATATTTGTTTTGCAGGTTTTGTATCCGGATAAAGATCTGAACAATATTAATGGTCCAGAGAGAAATATGTGTAAGGGGATCAGATCAGCGGTGTAAAGAGGAGATTCCTAATGTGAGGGGCGATCAGCGGTGTAAAGAGAAGACCCCTAATGTGAGGGGCGATCAGCGGTGTAAAGAGGAGACCCTAATGTGAGGGGCGATCAGGCGGTGTGAAGAGGAGACCCCTAATGTGAGGGGCGATCAGCGTGTAAAGAGGAGACCCCTAATGTGAGGGCGATCAGCGGTGTGAAGAGGAGACCCCTAATGTGAGGGGCGATCAGTGTTGTTAAGAGGAGACCCCTAATGTGAGGAGCGATCAGCAATGTAAAGAGGAGACCCCTAATGTGAGGAGCGATCAGTGGTGTGAAGAGGAGACCCCTAATGTGAGAGGCGATCAGCGGTGTGAAGAGGAGACCCCTAATGTGAGGGGCGATCAGTGGTGTAAAGAGGAGACCCCTAATGTGAGAGGCGATCAGCGGTGTGAAGAGGAGACCCCTAATGTGAGAGGCGGTCAGCGGTGTGAAGAGGAGACCCTACAGATCACTGCCCAGGTGAGGGTCTTTATATGAATACTCTTTCAGCACATTCTGAATTGATAATGATGTGATCCTGTTATATGTGAGGTCACAGGTCGTCATTTATAATATGGATGATAATATAATTATTTTTAATATTAAATTAAATGTCTGGTTTTATCAGTATTTGATTTATTATCTCTGCAGTCGCTGGAGGCGGCCATTTCTATTAGCTGGTGTATAAGTGTCTGAGCTCCTGTGCCCGGGGGCGGCCGTATTTGTGGGGTGTAAGTGGGTATAGGGGACTGCGGCCGGTGTCCGACCAATCTCCTACATTGCGGCTGCCTCCGGCTGTTGAACTGGGCATGCTGTAGATAAAGCTGTCATTCTTTACATAAAGCTGCTTTGTTTTTGACACTTCCTAGTTTTTGGCTTTGATAAAACCTTAGTGACACCGTCATGTGCAGATTACATGAGTAGAATTTGTAGCTATCAGATATTTATGGTCTATACTTTAGATATGCCATAAATATCACTGAAGATAATACCCCTTTAATTTTTAGTGTGGCCCTTGGACCAATAAAGGTTGTAATAAATACATTTATTTATGTAAATTAAAAAAAAACAAAAGTACACATATTTAGTATTGCTGCGTCCGTAACGACCCACTCTATAAAACTGTCCCACTATTTTATCCCTTCAGTGAACACCGTTAAAAAAATAAATAAAAAAAGAGGCAAAAAACAATGCTTTATCATCATAGCGCTGAACAAAAAAATACTATAAAACGTGATCAAAAAGACGAATGTAAATAAAAATGGTACCGCTGAAAACGTCATCTTGTCCCGCAAAAATCAAGCTGCCGTACAGCGTCATCACAGAAAAATGAAAAAGTTATAGCTCTCAGAGTAAAGCGATGAAAAATAATTATTTTTTCTATGAAATAGTTTTTATTGTGTAAAAGTGACAAAACAAATAAAGCTATAAATGAGGTATCGCTGTAATCGTACTGACCCGAATAATAAAGCTGCCTTACCAATTTTACCACACGCAGAACGGTATAATAGAAAATAAAAATGCAATTCCTGAATTGCTGGTTTTTGTTCTTTCTGTTTCCCAAAAATCAGAATAGAAAGCGATCAAAAAATGTCATGTGCCCGAAAATGGTACTAATAGAAACGTCAGCTCGTCCTGCAAAAAACAGCCCTCACATGACTGTCGGCCAAAATATGAAAAAAATATAGCTCTGAAAATATGGAGAAGCAAAAACTAGTTTTCACAATAAAAAGCGTCTTTTAGTGTGACAGCTGCCAAACATAAAAACCGCACCGACCTGAAGAATAAAGTCGCCTAATCACTTATACAGCACAAGGAATGGCATAAAAAATAAATAAAACCAATTCTTCACATGCTGTTGATTTTTTCATTCTGCCTCCCAAAGATCACCGTGAGGCTATGTGCACACGTTCGGGATCCTGCAGCTCCCTGCCGCGGAAATCCTGCACCTCCCTGCCCGGGAAAGACGCATTTTATAGGTATGCGTATTCCCGCTAAAAAACTAGCGTTTTGCAAGCGATCTGTAGCATCACTTTGAAAACTGATTGACAGGTTGGTCGCGCAAGTCAAACGTGTTTGACAAGTGTGACCAACTTTTTGCTATTGATGCCGCCTATGCCACATCAATAGTAGAAATATATAATGTTAAAAATAATAAAAAAATAATAAATCGTACTATTCTCACCTTCCGGCGGCCCCCGCAGTCTTCCTGGTCCTCGCGTTACTCCCGGCAACTCCCGATCCCAGTGATACCTAGCAACAATGACCCCAGATAACGTAGCATCACGCGAGACCGCTACATCATCTGGGGTCATTGTCGCAAGGCATCACTGGGAACGGGAGATGCCGGGAGCGTCACTGAGGAGCGGGAAAGCTGCGGGGGCCGCCGGAAGGTGAGAATATCACGATTTATTATTTTAATTATTGTTTTTACATGGTTATGGTACCCAGGGCATCCGCACATGAACCGCTCAGTGCATGGTGGGCATAGCCACATGCGGAAAGTAAGCGGTTCAATGCATTCCTATGGCGGCGGAATCATCGCGATTCCTGAAAAGAATGAACATGCTGCGTTTTCTTCCGCGATGCGTTTTTTTACGGAAAAAAAATGCAGCTTGTGCACAAAAAATTTGCGGATTGCATTCTATTCATAGGATGCTTAAAGCATGCGTTTTTTCAGCAGAAAACCGCCACAAAAACGCTAAAAAAAGTGAATAATCCTGAACGTGTGGACATAGTCTAAGGCTCGGCACATACTTATCCTGTGCTCTGCACTGAGCGCTTACATCGGGGTCTCCGTGTAAATTTCTGAAATAGGTGATTTAGACAGAACCTCTGGCTGAAGATTCCCCATAATAAGGCAGATGGAGGCACTGTGGAAGCCATAGGACTGTGATCCGGCCGTGTCCATCTTTTAGGATTGCATAAAAGTGCCGTCGGCCACAGTTTTATGCACTTCTGAAAAAAGGAAACCGCAGAACAGAGGCCAGTTGGTGAATGGATCCATCTATGGTTTCATCTGTCACGTCTCTCAGAGATTTAGATGGAAACCCCAAATTAAGTGCTCAGCGTAGAGAGCGGATAACTGTGATCCAAACATGTAAAATGTTCCCAATAAAAGCTTCCACTCAGTCCACAAAAAAAGCAAGTCCCCACTCAGATCTGTCATCTGTTAACAGAAATATACGGGGCTTCCACTTTACCGGTAGCAAAAGGCTCTGGAAAAGCGAAATGGCTCCTCGCTCCCCAAAAGAAGTTCAGCAAATTCTCCGCTCTCAAATCCAAATGCCCCCTCCCGTCTGAGCCCCATTGTGCCTAAACCAATATATCGGCCACATGTTTGGCATTTGTGCAGTGATGAGATCCCGCCTAATTTACAGTTGCGTGTCTGCAGAACCACGGGCTGCGCATAATGTACTGGTCACTAGAGTTGAGCGAAAACAGGTCGGTCAGATTCAAAGTCGCCGACTTTCGCCAAAGTCGGGTTTTGCCGATCGAAACCCGACCATAGCGTGAAGTCGGCCATGCTGTCGTTGACCCGAGTGCCAAAGTCGGTTTTCCATAATGCTTGCAGTCGCCTTTTCTTAGCCAATGAGCAAGGACGTACACTGTGGGTAACGAGATGACATGGGCAGCGTCCACCACCATCTTGAGAAGGGCATTGGAGTGTTGGCTTGCTTTGGGGGGCTTCATAGTGGCTATAAAAGCCCTGAGCGCCGACCTCCATTTTACTTCTGCGATCTTAACAGTAGGGAGAGGTTGCTGCGCTGTTTATCAGGAGGGAGAGAGTTAGGGCAGGAAAGAGAAGTTCTTCTGTGCTTGTGCTGATAGTGATTGTGCTGTACAGTTAGTGTGCAGTGACAGGGGAGGATTTTCTTGTGTGCAGCAGCGCTGGTTATTAGGCTGCTGATAGCTGTATTGCTGTGTGTACACTGCTGTGCAGACTGCTTTTTACACAGCACTAATACTTTTATTCTTTTTTTCTGCACAGTTACCGACCGTTCATTTTTTCCCACACCGTATAGAGCTGTACGCTCCTCACACACTACCGTGTACCGGCTGGTATCATGGACAAATACATGCTGACTATCTGTGTGTGACTCCAGAAATATATACGGAGATTTACAATGTCCCCTACACTGTATACAGCTTTTTGCTTCTACAACCCCTGGTAAAAATTCTGGAATCACCGGCCTTGCAGGATGTTCATTCAGTTGTTTTATTTGTTGACAAAAATCAAATCACAGAAAAGGCACAAAAAATGAAGTCGTTTCTGTCACGCAGCTGTAATGCAGGCTAGTGTGTGCTCCACCTGTAGGTTACAGAGGGGAGAAGGGATTACACACTACCAGAGTAGGCCTGCACTGCAGCAGCCAAAACCACCACCAGGTGGCAGCAAAAACGTCCAAAACTGAGTCAGGAATAATCAGTCAACTCAAGTATCACAGGTCTCAGCAAGTCCTCTACAGAGCAGAAACACAGGCGCCACCAAGTGGCGAGAGCGTGGTCAGGCAAGCCAAGTCAAAACCGTACGGAGGCAGCAGGACAAAAGGAATAAGCAATATGGTGGTCAGGAGAAAGCCAGGAGGTCAGCAACGGTCAGGAGCAGATAAGACAAAGACAGAAAGCAGAAGCGAGTCGAATACAGGCCGAGTCAAAAAACAGAGAATCAACAGACAAACAGGGAAATGCAGGGAATAGGGCAGACAGAGGGGAAAAAACAGACACGGGACAAGTCAGGGATAACAGCAGGACAAATCAAGGGTTACCAGTCAGGTTCACAAGCCGAAGGTAGCAGTATAGCTCACACTGCTAGCAGGATGTGTGAGAGCTAAATAGCCAACCTGAACCCAGAATGAGGCAGAGCAAAGTTAACCCTTGACATGATCCGCCCGGACCAAGGGCAGACCTGGAACGGATCATGACAGTACCCTCTTTCAAGGGGGGGTCACCGGACCCCAGACTCCCTGGATAACGTGCGTGAAATGCCCGAACCAATCGATCAGCATGTACCGATCGCGCCGGGACCCAAGATCGATCCTCAGGACCATAACCCTTCCAATGGACAAATACTGAAGTGAACTCGGACCTACGCGAATCCACAATCCGTTCCACTTCAAACTCGGTCTGACCATTAACAGAGACAGGGCGGAGGGGATGGAGGGCCCTGTGGAAGATGGTACAAATGACTTAAGAAGGGATTTAGAAACCATTGGGGATCCGGAGTGACGGAGGAAGGCGTAACCAAAGGCAACAGGATTGACCACCTCCATGATCTCGTAAGGACCAATAAATCGGGCCTAGCTTAGCAGAGGGAACCTTTAGACAGGGGTCCCCAACCGCCGTCCGCGGCCCATTACCGGGCCGTAGCAGTTCTGTTGCCGGGCCGCGGAGCCACGGCACAGAACGCTGTACACACTTGGAGCCGGCGGCTGCAGCACTGTAGTGACAGCTGCAGCCGCCGACTTCAAGAAGACATCGATACTTACCTTCCGTCGCTGCAGGCCCTGCGTCCCTGTCGGCAGCGGCGCTTCCTCTTGTGCGCAGCGGTGACGTAAATACCGCTCATTAAGGTAATGAATATGACGTGACGCCACTCCATAGGCGTGGCGTCCATATTCATGCCCTTAATGAGCGGTATTACGTCACCGGTACGCACAGGGAAGCGGCCGACAGGGACGAGGGACCTGCAGCGACGGAGCGAGGATGTAAGTATGATGGAGGGTGGAGCGGAGCATGTATACAGGGGGGGGGGAGGACGGGGGGGAGCCATGTATACAGGATGGGAGGGTGGAGCCATGTATACGGGGGGGGGAGGACGGGGGAGCCATGTATTACAGGTGGGGAGGACGGGGGAAGCGGAGCCATGTATACAGGATGGGAGGGTGGAGCGGAGCCATGTATACAGGATGGAGGGTGGGGCGGAGCCATGTTACAGGATGGGAGGGGGAGCGGAGCCATATATACAGGATGGAGGGTGGGAGTGGACCATGTATACAGGATGGGAGGGGGTGAGCGGAGCCATGTATACAGGATGGGAGGGTGGAGCGGGCCATGTATACGGGGGGGAGACGGGGGAGCGGAGCCATGTATACAGGATGGGAGGGGTGGGAGCGGAGCCATGTATAACAGGAGGGAGGGGGGGAGCGGAGCCATGTATCAGGATGGGAGGGTGGAGCGGAGCCATGTATACAGGGGGGGGGAGGAGGGGGAGCGGAGCCATGTATACAGGGGGGGGAGGACGGGGGAGCGGAGCCATGTATACAGGATGGGAGGGTGGAGCGGAGCCATGTATACAGGGGGGGGGAGGGGGGGGGAAGCGGAGCCATGTATACAGGGGGGAGGGACGGGGGAGCGGAGCCTGTATACAGGATGGGAGGAGGGCGGAGCCATATATACAGGATGGGAGGGGAGTCGGGGCCATGTACACAGGATGGGAGGGGGAGCGGAGCCATGTATACGGGGGAGGAGGGGGAGCCATGTATAAAGTGGGAGGAGGGGGAGCCATGTATACAGGAGGAGGAGGGAGCATGTATACAGGATGGGAGGGTGGGAGCGGAGCGGAGCCATGTATACAGGATGGGAGGGGGAGCGGAGCCATGTATACAGAATGGGAGGATGGAGCGGAGCCATGTATACAGGATGGGAGGGAGCCCATGTATACAGGATGGGAGGGGGAGCAGAGCCATGTATACAGGATGGGAGGTGGAGCGGAGCATGTTACAGGTGGGAGGGGAGCGGAGCCATGTATACAGGATGGGGGTGGGGCGGAGCCATGTATACAGGATGGAGGGGGAGCAGAGCATGTATACAGGATGGGAGGTTGGGAGCGGAGCCATGTATACAGGATGGGGAGGTTGGGAGCGGAGCCATGTATACAGGATGGGAGGGGGGGGAGCCATGTATACAGGATGGGAGGGGGAGCAGAGACATTATACAGGAGGGAGGTGGAGCGAGCCATGTATACAGGATGGGAGGGTGGAGGGAGCCATATATAAAGGATGGGAGGGGGAGCGGAGCCTTGTAACAGGATGGGAGGGTGGGAGCGGAGCCATGTATACAGGGGGAGGACGGGGGAGCCATGTATACAGGTGGGAGGACGGGGGAGCCATGTATACAGGATGGGAGGAGGAGTGGAGCCATGTATACAGGATGGGAGGGTGGGAGCGGAGCGGAGCCATGTATACAGGATGGGAGGGGGAGCGGAGCCATGTATACAGAATGGGAGGATGGGAGCGGAGCCATGTATACAGGATGGGAGGGGACCATGTATACAGGATGGGAGGGGGGAGCAGACCCAAATGTATACAGGATGGGAGGTGGAGCGGAGCCTGTATACAGGATGGGAGGGGGAGCGGAGCCATGTATACAGGATGGGAGGGTGGGAGCGGAGCCATGTATACAGGATGGGAGGGGGAGCAGAGCCATGTATACGGGATGGGAGGTTGGGAGCGGAGCCATGTATACAGGATGGGAGGTTGGGAGCGGAGCCATGTATACAGGATGGGAGGGGGGAGCCATGTATACAGGATGGGAGGGGGAGCAGAGACATATACAGGATGGGAGGTGGACAGAGCCATGTATACAGGATGGGAGGGGGGAGCGGAGCCTTTATATACATAATGGGAGGATGGAGCGGAGCATATATACAGGATGGGAGGGTGGAGCGGAGCCATGTTTTACAGGATGGAAGGGGGAGCGGAGCCATGTATACAGGATGGGAGGGTGGGAGCGGAGCCATGTATACAGGATGGGAGGGTGGGAGCGGAGCCATATAAACAAGGGTGGGAGCGGAGCCATGTTTACAGGATGGGAGGTTGGGAGCGGAGCCATGTATACAGGATGGGAGGGTGGGAGCCATATAAACAAGGGTGGGAGCGGAGCCACGATACAAGGGTGGGAGCGGAGCCTTGTATACAAGGAGTCACATTCACATTATAAAATGTTATAATTAAATGATGAGTATGCACTACTACTAAATAAAAAACCCTGTCCATAGCCCCGCCCCTTATGACCAAAGCCCCACCCCTGCCACAACCTCCATCGCCGCCGGGCCATGGAAGAATGGTCTTTCTTGAACCCGGTCCCTGGTGCAAAAAAGGTTGGGGACCACTGCTTTAGACGAATATTTCTGGGGGGACAACCATACTTTATCTCCCACCAGGATCATAAGTCCTACAGACCGTCGCTTAGACGCAAAAAATTTATGTTTGCCCTGAGCTTCCCCAATGTTCTTTTGGACCTCCCTCCACACCTCCCCCAATCTTTGTACTGCCGTATCAGCCCTGGACATCCTGAATCCCGCCTAGAAAATTGCCAAAATGGGGGTGAAAACCATAGTTACAAAAGAATGGAGAGGTGCCAGTGGACTGGTTAATCGATTATTGAATGCAAATTCGCCACGGGCAATGAAGAACACCAATCATCTGCTGAGACGTAGCAAGACACCTCAAAATCTGTTCGAGTGACTGATTGGTCCTCTCCGTCTGCCCATTTGGGCTCAGGATGGTAAGCAGAGGAGAAGGTTAAGCAAATACCAGTCTTTTACAAAATGCCTCCAAAATTTGGACACAAATTGTACCCCTCTATCAGAAACCACACTCAAGGCACGCCATGCAGTCCTACAACGTGCTCAACAAACAACCTAGATAGTGTCTCAGCATTAGGCAATCCTGCCAGAGGTACAAAATGCACCTGTTTACTGAATCTGTCAACCACTACCCAGATTACAGTTTTGCCATTAGAAGGAGGAGATCAGTGATAAAGTCCATGGACAAATGAGTCCAAGGTCTATCTGGAATTGGCAATGGCACCAATTCCCCGGCCGGCCGGTTATGTGAGCTTTAGCACGGGCACAGGTATCACAAGCAGACACAAATAGTGATATCAGAGTTCATGGAGGACCACCAAATAGCCTAGCAATGGCTTTCCGAGTGGCTGAGATCCCGGGTGTCCACTGAGAGCAGAATCATGGAATTCCCGGAGAACCCTCAACCTGTATTGAACGGGAACAAAGAGTTTATTATCAGGCAAAGAGGAAGGAGCAAGAGACTGAGCCTTCTGAATTTCCTGTTCCAATTCAGAGGATACCCCCGCAACAACCACCCCGTGCTGAAGAATGGAGGAAGGAGGTTCAGAGTGTGATATTGAATCAAAAACTGCGAGATAAGGCATCAGCCTTGACATTCTTGGAACCAGGCCGAAAAGTGATAGAAAAATGAAAACGAGAAAAAAAAAGCGACCACCTAGCCGTCTAGGAGTCAACCATTTAGCAGATTCAAGATAAGACAAGTTTTTGTGATCCGTGATAACCGTGATCCGATGAACCGCCCCCTCCAAAAAATGCCTCCATTCTTCAAAAGCCAATTTTATGGCCAATAACTCCCGGTTACCCACATCATAGTTCCTCTCCGCAGAAGAGAACTTCGGGAGAAAAAGGCACATGGTCTTAAATTACTCAAGGTAACGGGTCCCTGTGACAACACAGCCCCACTCCCACCTCAGATGCGTCCACCTTACAATGAACTGTTCAGATGGATCGGCTGAACCAATACAGGAGCAGACATAAAACATTTCTTAGTGTAACAAATGCTTCAATGCTAAGGTTGACAAAACTTTGAGATTAGCCCCCTTGCGAGTGAGAGGTGAGTTTTTTGACCACCTGAGAAAACCCCTTGATGAATTTTCGATAATAATTGGCGAAACCCAGAAAACGCTGCAAACCCCTTGAGGTGTCTGGGTTGCACCCAATCAACAATGGCCTGTACCTTTCCGGGATCCATCGAAACCCATTGGCCGAAAGGATGATCCCCAGAAGGAAAGCTCCTGGACACAAAACAAACATTTCTCGGGTTTAGCAAACAGAGAATTACCCCGTAACCTGTGAAGAACAGCACGTAGATTGACCAATGTGAGATTCCTTGTCAGGCGAGAAAACAAGGATATCATCCAAGTATACAACCATAAAGCGCCCGATAAAAATCAGAGAAAACATCATTCATGAAGTTCTAAAATACTGCGGGGCGTTCGTGAGACCAAAGGGCATGACCAAATTTTCAAACGACCTTCAGAGGGTGAGAAATGCCGTTTTCCACTCATCCCCTTCCGAATACGGATAAGGTTATATGCTCCCCTGAGATCAAGTTTGGAAAACCACTTAGCCCCAGACACTCGGTTATAAAGATCAGGAATGAGTGGGAGAGGGTAGGTATTTCTCACCGTATTTTATTTAGTTCTCGGAAATCTAGGCACGGGCGTAAACCACCATCTTTTTTTTAACAAAAAGAATCCCGCGGCCACAGGTGAGAAGAGAGACAGATGTGACCTTTGCGTGGCTATCAGAGATATAGTTTTTCATAGCAGTACGTTCCGGGCCAGAAAGATTGTACAAACGGGCTTTGGGCAATTTAGAACCAGGAATAAGATTAATTGCACAATCATAAGGACGGTGGGGTGGCAAAACCTCAGCCTCTTTTTGGAGAACCGTCCCCAAAGTCCTTCAGGTACTCCGAATACCCTCGGACTAAATGGCAGACCAAAAACAGCAGAAAGACAACCATTGGAACAATTAGGACCCCATTTAACAATATCACGAGATCCCAGTCAATAACAGGATTATGCCTCTGCAACCAGGGAACCCAACACCAGTCCTGCAGGAAGATTATTCATAACATAACATGAAAATCGTTCTGATGTAAGGAACCCACCTTGAGGAGGAACTCCTCAGAGACAAACTTAATGACATTTTGAGCCAACGGTGTTTATCAATTGCAACGATATAGATGGGAGTCTCTAGCCTGACTGTCCCTAACTTTAACTTGGACACCATACTAGAGTTAATGAAATTCATGGAGATCCACAGTCCACAAATGCTGAAGTGGAAGCACTACCACCTCTATAACACAGTTCCTCCTCTAACAAATTTCTGAAAAGATGAAAATGGTACCTGAGAGTCTGGATGACCTCCTAGATCATTACCCAGATCGGCAGCTCCTTTTTTGATGGACAAGAGGGGCAGTCCGTCTTCCAATGTCCCGGATCTCCACAATAAAAACATAATTTCTCATCTCGTCGCGTCTCCTCTCTTTCTCCTTGAAATTAATGGTACCAACTTCCATAGTCTCCTTGAATGATACCACCTCAGACTTGGCAGGCAATACGGGAATCTCATGCTGGATAATTCCTCTTCCCGTAACCTCCGGTCCATACGAATGGCCTGGGTCATGGCCTCTTCCAGGGAATGGGCGGCATATGAAGGGCCAGCGCGTCCTTGAGATTATCCGATAATCCTCTCTCAAACAGGCGTCTTAGAGCAGAGTCATTCCAGGACACCTCAACAGACCACCTCCTGAACTCAGAACAATACTGTTCAGCGGTGAGTTCATTCTGAGAGAGACCCTTGATCATGTCCTCTGCTACCCTGACCGGTCTGGTTCATCATAAATCAGTCCCAAAGCCTCAAAGAATCTGTCACTGACACACGTTCAGGGGCAGAAGCAGGTAGAGAGGAAAGCCCACGACTGAGGTCCCTCCGCAATAAGGAAATGATATAACCCACCGCTGACTCTCATCACCAGAAGATAGGGGTCTAAGTGAAAACCATAGTTTGCAACTCTCCCTGAAGGTACTAAATTTCTCCTCTCCACGGAGAAGGTATATGGGAGCTTTACTGTAGGTTCAGGAGAGTGCAAAGAAACATCGACAGTTTTTGAGTTACTGTCAGTATTCAGGGTTTTCTAGGTAACTTTGTCAATGATTTTGCCTTTGTTAAAATGGAGTTTGCTGTTTTCTGTGCCCTCTTCCTGTTCGTTTGTTTAAAACCCGGCTCAGGTGCTGGCTTCACTGTGGATTATTCTGCTTCTGTTTCCCTGCAACCCAGCTGCTCGTTCCTCACAGATCGTTGTGTATTTACCAGGGAAGTGCATAACAGGTTATCTTCAGGTGTTTCTCTGCCAAAAGCAGTTTCTACCCTGGCTCTGGACATTCTCTGCATATGTAAGTTGCACATACTTTTGTTGTCACTAAACTGTTGACTTGGGAATTTAACCCTTGGTTCACCCCATCTGATAAGAACTGTTTTTCTGAACTGTTGCTGTTTAACCCTTTGTGCATTACCTCTGGTGAGAACTGTTGGAACTATTACTGGAACCTTACTGACTTATGAACTTGTTGTTGGACTTCACTGAATTAAACCCACAACTGAGATTAACTTTTTCCCTGGACTTCCCTGTGTTTTCTGCATACCTGGATCTGACTCTTCACACACCAGCAGTGTGTAAATCCAGCCACGTTATCTGTGCATCAGACTTACTTGTGGTCACTTTGTGTGAGGACTCCGTCGTAGAATTTACCACCCTCGCTATAGAGGTTCAAGGACTTATATATCCGGATTCTTTATACTGGACTTGTGTATATATATGGACTCATTGCATGTCACTACGGGTTGTTTGAATATTGTTTTTGGGGGTTTTGCTGTTTCACAAATACATTATTTGCATTCAAAAAAACCCGTCTTGATTGTTCATTGCCCACGCTATCAGAATCCTCGAGTTCCTACAATAGTATTACAGGATATTCCAGCCTAAAAAGAGGATTTGCTGGGGCAATGACGGAGACACGGGCAGACAAACTGTTCACCATAGTTAACTCCTTGCAGCAGGAGGTGGCGGCTGCACTCAATCAGATTAGGACTTGGAGTCTCGGGTTAACCACAATGCACAGGGGTTTGGTCAGGCTCTCAAGATCTACGTTCTAGGTTAGGAGTCCTGGAGGACTTACCTATGAGCCTACCTCATCCACCAGTATGCCCAAATTGCTCCATTCCGTTTTAATGGTGACCGAAGTCAATTCCGTGGGTTTGTTAATCAATGTATATTATTTTTTTGATGTACATGCCTCTTACTACGGTCTGATAGATCTAGGTTCTATGTATTATTATGTTGTTGGACATCACGTGCACTGGCTTGGGCAAATCCTATGGTTGAAAGTCATGATACCCGTCTAAATAATTTGGACAATTTTCTGGCAGCCATGGCGCAAATGTTCGACGATCCAACCGCCGTGCTACCGCTGAATCTGCCTTGCTTTCCTTACGCCAGGGGAAACGGTCAGTCATAGAATATGTTACTGAATTTAAAAGGTTAGTGGTGGACACCCAGTGGGAAAAACAATGCTTTATTACCAATCTTTAGAAAAGGTTTGTCAAATGTAATCAAGGATGAGCTAGCTCGTTCAGAGTCTCCACAGGAGTTTGAATTGTTTATACAGCACTGTGTACGTATTGATACCGTTTAACTGAACGCAGACAAGAAAAATGGGCCGCTGTAAATCGCATTACTAATTACTCTCTTCCGTCCAGGGAAACCACGGCAAAAACCGCGAGAGGCTGAGGAGGTGCTATGCAGTGGACTCACTGCAGAGACGTGAGAATAATGAACGCCGCGAACACCGTTTCGTGAGCGCTTATGGTTTCTATTGTGGTCATCGGACCATTTCCTCATCAATTGTCCTAAATGTCCTAGGCGACCCAACAAGGTGTTTGGCGGGTAGTAGGGGATTATGATACACAGACGCTGAGTCTGAAGTTTCGGAAACCAGTCTACATCTAGATGCGGTTTTTCCCCAATACTGATGCCGACTTCCCCTAAAGATCAAGGGGAGAAATATTCACATTGTTCTCTTCCTATACAGATTCAGTGGGAGGAACAGTGGATATCAAGTTCTGCCATGATAGACTCTGGAGCAGGTGGGAATTTCATGGATTCTTCTTTTGCAGAGGAACATGGTATAAAGACACAACTAAGAGCTGCACCAATCACTATGGAAACGGTGGATGGTTCCCCATTAGTTTCTGGACCAGTAGATCGGGAGACAGTGCCTCTGGAGTGTAAGATGGAAACCAGACCATCAAGAAACACTTTCATTCATGTTAATATCTTCTCCTCATTTTCTGTAATTTTAGGAATTCCCTGGTTACGGTCACAAAATCCAATCATCAATTGGGAAACAAGGAGATAACCTTTCTCCCGAAGTGCAGTTCTACATCAGTCCAACTGTAGCGGCTCCAGTTACCAGAACTTGGAAGAGGTGATACAGGTACCTACTCTCCTCTGATTTATCAGGAATTCTCAGACATTTGTGATAAAAGGAAGGCAGATCAACTTCCCCACATAGACCGTATGACTGCCCCATAGAATTGCTTCCTGGAGCAGCGATTCCTTTCGGCCATGTTTACCGTGGCGGCTCCGGAATTAAAATCTTTACGAGAGTATATAGATGAGAATTTAGCCAAGGGGTTTATCCGACATCTTCTTCACCAGCGGGAGCTCCAATATTCTTTGTAAGAAGAAGGATGGTACTCTAAGACCTGCATTGACTACCGGGAGTTAAATAAGGTAACCATTCGTAACAGGTCCCCGTTGCCCTAATTCCAGAATTGTTGGAAGAGTTCGCCAGGCCAAAGTATTTACAAATTAGATCTTCGTGGGGCATATAATTTACTCCGTATACGGCCCGGAGACGAATGGAAGACAGCTTTTAGATGCCGGTATGGACATTTTGAATATTTGGTGATGCCATTCGGACTCTGTAACGCTCCTGCTGCTTTTCAACATTTAGCCAACGACATTTTCAGGGATTTATTGGACCAATATGTGGTAATTTACTTGATGACATCTTAATCTTTTCTGACTCCTTACAGGAACATCAGGAACATGTCAAGACCGTACTTAGACGTTTGAGAGATAATCATTTGTACATCAAACTCGAAAAGTGTGAGTTCCATTGTCTGAAATTCATTTTTGGGCTATGTTATCTGCCTCAGGGATTGAATATGGAGTCCAGCAAGATCCAGGCAATCTTGGACTGGCCGGTACCAGGAAACATTAAGGAGGTACAACGATTCATTGGCTTTGCTAACTTTTATAGACGGTTTATCCGAAATTTTTCAGAAATTGTCCGTCCCATCACTCTCCTCACCAAGAAGGGGAAGAAGTTTGAATGGTCTTCGCAAGCTCAGGAAGCCTTTGATCGCCTGAAGGGTTGTTTTACCACAGCTCCAATATTGATGCATCCGGATCCTGCACAGCCTTTTTATCGTGGAGGGTGACGCGTCTGACTGTGCATTGGGAGCTATCTCTCACAACGTACCGGAGACAAAGGTTTGCTGCACCGTGTGCCTTCTTCTCTCGTAGGTTATCTTCTGCAGAACTGAACTATGATGTGGCAGATAAGGAACTTTTGGCAATTATTTCTGCCTTTAAGGAATGGAGACACCATTTGCAGGGGCAACTCAGCAGGTAGTAGTACTCACGGATCATCGCAATTTGGAATTCCTTAAGTCTGCCAGGTGTCTTTCTCCTCGACAAGCTAGGTGGAGTTTGTTCTTGAACCAGTTTAATTTTATTATTTCGTACCGCCCAGGTTCACGTAATGGGAAAGCTGACGCATTATCCGAATCCATACCGTGGATTCCGTGCCTGGGACCCCGTCGAAGACCATCTTGTCGGAGGCAATTTCGTTGGAGTGCTCCGGAACCGGGACTTGTGGCAGGAGATCAAGCTGGCCTATGACGGTGACGTATTTCTTGCAGCTCCACCTGACAATGTGAATCTTGTCCTTCGGAATGGTGTGTGGCTTAGAGATCGATGTATTTATGTCCCAGAGGCTGTAAGACTTCGAGTTCTCAGATTGGTCCACGACTCTAAATTGGCTGGTCATAGGGGGGTACAGAAGACGCAGGAATTGTTAACTCGTTTTTTTTGGTGGCCTACCTGCTTGAAGGATGTGAATGACTATGTCCGCTCTTGTGAAGTTTGTGCCCGGTACAAGGTTCCTCGTGTTTCACTACTGGTCTTCTTAAACCGCTACTGTACCGTCTCGCCCTTGGGGGGTCTATTTCGATGGACTTTATTGTGGAGTTACCCACCTCTGGTGGTAAAAATACTATTTTGGTGGTAGTAGATCGTTTACGAAAGCTGCTCATTTCATTCCGTGCGTGGTCTTCCTCAGCTACAGAGACAGTAGATCTAGTTATCCAGAACATTTTCCGGCTGCATGGGGTACCAGATGACATCATTTCTGACCGGGGAATACAATTTACCTCTAGATTTTGGAAAGGATTTTGTTCTGCGCTCCACATTAATGTTTGCTTGTCTTCTGCATACCATCCTCAGACCAACGGGCAGACCGAACGGACAAATCAAACTTTGGAGCAATATCTACGCTGTTACGTCAGTCATTTGCAGGACGATTGGCTGAAGCTACTTCCTCTAGCGGAATTTTTCGTACAACAACTCCAAAGCAGTTCCACGAAGGTAACGCCTTTTTTTGCAACCTGGGTTATCATCCAAATATTTTGCCTAGGTCTCCGGTTACGATTTCGGTACAGCGGTTGAAGACAGAGTGACGGCGTTGCAACGTAATCTTGAAGTTTTGAAGGACTCCCTGACCACAGCACAGGAGCGTTACAAAAAGTCGGCCGATATGATTCCGGAAACCAGCACCTATGTATAGGTAGGAGACTCAGTTTGGTTGTCCACCAAGAATCTAAAATTGGGTGTTCCTTCGCAGAAACTGGGACAGAAATTCATCGGTCCATTCAAGATCACGGGGATTGTGAGCTCTGTTGCCTGTCGGTTGAAGCTACCACGGACTTTAAAGGTACACCCAGTATTTCATGTTTCCTTATTAAAACCAGTCTCTCCTAACACATTTCAGGGACGTATCGTACCTCCCCCTCCACCAGTGTTGGTTGATGGCGAAGAACAATTCGTGGTACAGGATATTGTTAATTCGAGACTTCATAGAAACCGGCTTCAGTATCTAGTTAGATGGCAAGGTTACTCTCCTGAAAATGATTCTTGGGAACCAGTAAGTAACATCATGCGCCTCTGAGATTGCTCAGTTTCATCGGAGATACCCGGACAGGCCTGGTCCAGGACCGTCGGAGGCCGTCTTTAGGGGGGGAGTAATGTCAGTATTCCGGGTTTTCTAGGTAACTTTGTCAATGATTTTGCCCTTTGTTAAAATGGAGTTTGCTGTTTTCTGTGCCCTACTTCCTGTTCGTTTGTTTTAAAACCCGGCTCAGGTGCTGGCTTCACTGCTGGAATATTCTGCTTCTGTTTCCCTGCAACCCAGCTGCTCGTTCCTCACAGATCGTTGTGTATTTACCAGGGAAGTGCATAACCAGGTTATCTTCAGGTGTTTCTCTGCCACAGCAGTTTCTACCCATGGCTCTGGACATTCTCTGCATATGTAAGTTGCACATACTGTGTTGTCACTAAACTGTTGACTTGGGAATTTAACCCTTGGTTCACTCCATCTGATAAGAACTGTGTTCTGAACTGTTGCTGTTTACCCTTTGTGCATTACCTCTGGTGAGAACTGTTGGAACTATTACTGGAACCTACTGACTTATGAACTTGTTGTTGGACTTCACTGAATTAAGCCACAACTGAGATTAACTTGTTCCTGGACTTCCCTGTGTTTTCTGCATACCTGGATCTGACTCTTCACACACCAGCAGTGTGTAAATCCAGCCACGTTATCTGTGCATCAGACTTACCTTGTGGTCACATTTGTGTGAGGACTCCGTCGTAAGAACTTTACCACCTCGCTATAGAGGTTCAAGGACTTATATATCCGGATTCATATAACTGGACTTGTGTATATATATATGGACTCATTGCATGTCATACGGGTTGTTTGAATATTGTTTTTGGGGGTTTTGCTGTTTCACAAATACATTTATTTGCATTCAAAGAAACCCGTCTCTGATTGTTCATTGCCCACGCTATCAGAATCCTCGAGTTCTACAATAGTATTACAAGTACTTACAGTCAGTCTGCAATGATATTACTGTGTTAGAAAGCTCCCTCTGTTGCACAAATAGGTCTTGCATAATTAATGCCAAACTATTCATGTGATCTGCCAAGGTATGGAGCGGATCCATAGCAAACAGAGCAGTAAAAAAAAAAATGCAGAAATTCCTTTATATGTAGGGGTGAGCTATAGTGTCACGCAGCTGTAATGCAGGCTAGTGTGTGCTCCACCTGTAGGTTACAGAGGGGAGAAGGGATTACACACTAACAGAGTAGGCCTGCACTGCAGCAGCCTAAACCACCACCAGGTGGCAGCAAAACGTCCAAAACTGAGTCAGGAATAATCAGTCAACTCAAGTATCACAGGTCTCAGCAAGTCCTCTACAGAGCAGAAACACAGGCGCCACCAAGTGGCGAGAGCGTGGTCAGGCAAGCCAAGTCAAAACCGTACGGAGGCAGCAGGACAAAAGGAATAAGCAATATGCGTGGTCAGGAGAAAGCCAGGAGGTCAGCAACGGTCAGGAGCAGATAAGACTAAGACAGAAAGCAGAAGCGAGTCCGAATACAGGCCGAGTCAAAAAACCAGAGAATCAAACAGGGAAATGCAGGGAACAGGGCAGACAGAGGGAAACAACAGACACGGGACAAGTCAGGGATAACAGCAGGACAAATCAAGGGTTACAGTCAGGTTCACAAGCCGAAGGTAGCAGTATAGCTCACACTGCTAGCAGGATGTGTGAGAGCTAAATAGCCAACCTGAACCCAGAATGAGGCAGAGCAAAGTTAACCCTTGACATGATCCGCCCGGACAAGGGCAGACAGGACTAAACCTGGAACGGATTCATGACAGTTTCAAACGGCAACTTTCTGGCTTTAAGAAACACTAAAAGAAATCAAGAACAATAATGTGGTAGTCAGTAATGGTTACCGTATTTTTTTAACCAAGCATATGAAAAAAATTATGGAATCATGAAAAACAAACAAACAAAAAAACTCCAACACATCACTAGTGTTTTGTTGCACCACCACTGGCTTTTACAACACCCTTTCAGTCTCTGAGACATGGACTTAATGAGTGTCACACAGGACTCTTCATCAATCTGGCTCCAACTTTCTCTGATTGCTGTTGCCAGATCAGCTTTGCAGGTTGGAGCCTTGTCATGGACCATTTCTTAACTTCCACAAAAGATTTTCAATTGGATTGAGGTCGGGCTATTTGCAGGCCATGACATTGACCTTATGTGTCTTTTTTTTAAGGAATGTTTTCACAGTTTCTGCTCTATGGCAGGAGGCGTTATCATCTTGAAAAATGATTTCATCATCCCCAAACATCCTTCATTTGATGGGATAAGAAAAGTGTCCAAATATCAGCATAAACTTGTGCATGTATTGAAGATGTAATGACAGCCATCTCACCTTTACCTGACATGCAGCCCCATATCATCAATGACTGTGGAAATTTGCATGTTCTCTTCAGAAAGTCATCTTTATAAATCTTATTGGAACGGCACCAAACAAAAGTTCCAGCATCATCACTTTGCCAATGCAGATTCTCGATTCATCACTGATATGACTTTCATCAGTCATCCACAGTCCACGATTGCTTTTCGTAGCCCATTGTAACCTTGTTTTTTTCTGTTTAGGTGTTAATGATGGCTTTCATTTAGCTTTTCTATATGTAATCCCATTTTTTTAGGCGGTTTCTTACAGTTCGGTCACAGACGTTGACTCCAGTTTCCACCCATTCGTTCCTCATTTGTTTTGTTATGCATTTCCTGTTTTGGAGACATATTGCTTTAAGTTTCCGGTCTTGACGCTTTGATGTCTTCCTTGATCTCCCAGAATGTTTGCCTTTAACAACCTTCTCATGTTCTTTGTATTTGGTCCAGATTTTAGAACAGCTGACTGTGAACAACCAACCTCTTTTGCAACATTGTATGATGATTTACCCTCTTTTAAGAGTTTGATAATCCTCTCCTTTGTTTCAATTGACATCTCTCGTGTTGGAGCCATGATTCATGTCAGTCCACTTGGTGCAACAGCTCTCCAAGGCTGTAACGGGTCAGGTAGGTGGAACTCTGAGCTTTATTTATACAAGAAGGTTATACTTGTAAGAGAGCGGGTGGCGCCCAGGGAGACGGACAGGAAGTCACGGCAAGTGACGGGGCAGTCTCTGGTTATACGGGAAGGATCACGGCAAGTGACCGGGGCAGTCTCTGGATTGACAGGCAGGTTGTCACGGCAAGTGACCGGGGCAGTCTCTGGATAGACGGGCAGGTTGTCACGGCAAGTGACCGGGGCAGTCTCTGGATTGAAGGCAGGTTGTCACGGCAAGTGACCGGGGTAGTCTCTGGATAGACAGGCAGGTTGTCACGGCAAGTGACCGGGGCAGTCTCTAGATGGACAGGTATATACGACCTGAGATGGTGAAGCCTCCCGGTAGGCTAGCAGGCAGATGGCGGATGGACACTCCCAAGTGAGCAGGCGAGAGTCTCTGGAACAGCCGGGGATCACCGCTTGTGACGTCCGAACCTCCGGGTAGGGCTGCAGTCAGATGGCAGATGATCGCTCCCAAGTGAGCAGGCAAGAGTCTCTGGAATAGCCGGGGATCACCGCTTGTGACGTCCGAACCTCCGGGTAGGGCTGCAGTCAGATGGCAGATGATCGCTCCCAAGTGAGCAGGCAAGAGTCTCTGGAATAGCCGTGGATCACCACTTGTGACGTCCGAACCTCCGGGTAGACTTGCGGACAGGTAGCATACAGCAAACGGGCAGGAAACAGGCAGGTAACTGGTAACGGGACCTGAGGGCTGAAGCAGAGTGAAACAGTGCAACAACAACATTGCTCGGGCACCTCCATTAAGGAGGAAGCCCTTAATATAGGGTGGAGTCCTCCGGCATTGGCCGGGGACTTATTTGAAAAATGCGCGCGGCTCCTTTAAGAGCGGGGGAGGGCGCGGGCGCGCGCCCTAAGTCCAGCAGCAGGGAAGGAGCGCGCGGCCCCAGCAGGGCGGAAAGAGGACGCTGAGGAAGGGTAAGGGGGGCGACGTCCCTGCCTGGCAGAGGACGCTGCTGCAGGGGAACAGCGTCCCTGCCTGGCAGAAGGCAGGGACGCCGACGCTACAAAGGCGTGATCACTACTTTTTAGATGCTGACTAAAGAGCAGATCTAATTTTGTGCAGGTGTTAGTTTTGGGAATGAAAATTTACAGGGTGATTCCATAATTTTTTCCCTCAGAATTGAGTGATTCCATAATTTTTCCCTATGCTTGATTAAAAAAATAACCATTACTGACTACCACATTATTTGTTCTTGATTTCTTTTATTGTTTCTTAAAGCCAGAAAGTTGCCATTTGAAATGACTTCAGTTTTGTGCCATGTCTGTGATCTGTTTTTCCAACAAAATAAAACAACTGAATGAACATCCTCCAAGGCCGGTGATTCCATAATTTTTGCCAGGGGTTGTAATTCAGTATCCTTTTTCTGCTTTTTATATTCAGGTCTAATCCATACTGAGCCTGAGAGCGTCTGTGTGTGACTCCGGAAATATATACGGAGATTTACAGTTTCCCCTATACTATATACAACTGGTATCTTCAGATACAGTACCCTTTTTCTGCTTTTTATATTCAGGTCTAATCCATACTGAGCCTGAGAGCGTCTGTGTGTGACTCTGGAAATATATACGGAGATTTACAGTTTCCCCCTATACTATATACACCTGGTATCTTCAGATACAGTACCCTTTTTCTGCTTTTTATATTCTGATCTAATCCATATTGAGCCTGAGAGCGTCTGTCTGTGACTCCGGGAATATATACGGAGATTGAAAATTTTCCCCTTCACCGTATACAACTGCATGCTTCTGATACAGTACCATATATCTGCTGGTATTTTTGGTACATTTTCCCAAACATGAGGAAGTATGGTGGAAGAGGCCGCGGACGTGGGGGCCAGCTGGTACTGATGGTGGTAATGGTGCAACTGCTGGTAGTGCCAAAAGCACAATAGCACCTATGGCAGGAGGTGTTGAGCCTGCGTCATCGTCTGGCTCCAGAAGGCCTGGAAGGCTCCCTTTTCTGGGAGTAGGTAAACTGCTTTTAAAGCAGAAGCATCAGGAACAGGTTTTAGCTTACATTGCCGAAACAGCCTCCAGCTCTATCGCCTCCTCTTCTGAAGTTTCAAAAACTGCAAGCACTGAGTCGTCAGTGCAGGCTCCTGGTCAGGAACAACACAATTCCTTGTGTCTTTCACCCCCACCAAAAGTGAAGGATGCGGCAGGCCACACTTCAGATTACTCCATGGAGCTCTTTTCACATACCATGCCTGGGTTATCAAGTCAAATCCTGAATTCCCCAGTACAAGATGAATCTGACATAGAGTGCACTGATGCACAGCCACTACTATATGATTCTGCTGGTACATTCACCCAGAGCACTACATTGCCCTCGTAATCTACTAAGCCAGAATCTGACCCTGATGAAACTCAGGTGCCCCTTCCCGCATACTATGCCACTGTGACGCATCCCACGGCTGCGGGGCGTTGGGACATGGCATAGCTTGCCTAACCAGCCAATGCTCCCACGATGCCAGTCCACGACGACGTGAGGCATGCATTCCAGATGGTAAGAGAATGTGGACCCACTGGACCACGGAGGGAGACCCGGGCCTGCCCGGACTAGGGGAGGCAGCGACCGGGATCCGTGGCAGCTGAGCATGAGGGCAAGATGGCGACCTGCAGGACTAGACAACACCGCACAACTTCAGGTATGAAGAAACATAAAGTTTACTTAAAGACACACACAGTACATAAACAGAACATAATGCCGGGCTCCCGATTCCGCACATCAGAGAAGGGTACACGTCTCAGGATCACAGACGAGTGCAGGAGGACATCACGGGTAGATGCAGTCCAAGGTTATCTGGCACGGGCATACTAGGGCGCCTCTCTCTCAGGCCTCAGGCGTAGCACAGGCTCAGCAGGAGAACATCAGACACCGACCTTAGACAGACTTCAGACGATGGCGGGGTCATCACGGGTAGATGCAGTCCAGGATCATCTAGCACAGGCATACTAGTATGGCCTCTCTCTCAGGCCTCAGGCGTAGCACAGGCTCAGCAGGAGAACATCAGACACCGGCCCAGGACGAACATCAGACAATGGCGGGGTCATCACGAGTTGATGCAGTCCAGGGTCATCTGGCACGGGCATACTAGGACGACCTCTCTCTCAGGCCTCAGGCGTAGCACAGGCTCAGCAGGAGAACATCAGACACTGACCCAGGACAGATGTTATCACAGGGTAGACCTCGGAGGAACCGGCAGGACATCGGAACATCAGGAACACGGACTGGATCTCAGGTACTCAGGAACACAGACAGGATATCAGGAACACGGATTGGATCTCAGGGACACAGGAACACGGACAGGATATCAGGAACACGGAATGGAACTCAGGGACACAGGAACACGGACAGGAACTCAGGAACACGGATTGGACCTCAGGGACTCAGGAACACGGACAGGATATCAGGAACACGGATTGGATCTCAGGGACACAGGAACACGGACAGGAACTCAGGAACACGGACTGGAACTCAGGAACATCAGAACACTGGCATCGGACTCCGGACATCTGGCAACGATCGGCAGGCTCCGGACATCTGGAGTGGTCATCGGACATCAGGCCATAGTCATCAGGCATCAGACATCTGGCAGCGACCTGAAAAGAAACCACAGCGGTCTGGTGCAAGCCCAGCCAGGCTCAACGGGAGCTGGCCGGGAATTGCACAGAAGCTGAGCACAGAGTAACAGAAACTCAGCACACACACCAGACTCCTCCTTCCAAGATGAACTCAGGTTATATAGCAAAGAATCACAGTCACTGGCACAGGGTTCAGGACACAGAAGGACTTCAGGAACATAACACAGAGGACACAGTTCAGACAGTCAGGTACAGGAACAGATCCAGGATCAGGGATTCAGGTAACAAGACACAGCAGGAACAGGCCTGGATATGCAGCCTCCAGGAAGGGCGATCTGGGTACTCAGCCCCCAGAACAGGCGGAAACACAAGACACAGTTCAGATATTCAGGTACAGGAACAGATCCAGGATCAGGGATTCAGGGAACAAGACACAGCAGGAACAGGCCTGGATATGCATCCTCCAGGAAGGGCGATCTGGGTACTCAGCCCCCAGAACAGGCAGAAACACAAAACAGGACAAAGGGAATCAGCTCTCCAGAACTGATCGCACTCAGAGCAGGAGCTGAACACACAAACACACACGGCTAGGTTCAGGAACTCAATGCAAACTCAATGCAAAGCTCTGGCAAACACCCCACAGGGCTGGGGAACTTTATATATGAGCTGATTCACAGCGATAGGCTGGAGCAGCAATTCTAGTGCACACCCAATCCTCATAAAAGCAGGACAGGTGTGGGCCGCGCCCCCTATGCAGAGCCAGACAACTCAGCACAGAAGGACACCTGACAGTGGCTGCAGCCACACACGTAGTAAGTCATGCACCACTGCAGGGACTTTGCAACCTACGGGTAGCTTCTACAGCAGGCCAGGGACCGCACATGCGGGTGGTCATGCAACGCAGCGGAGACACTCACGCAAGCACGGCTACGCAGCAGAGCTGGGAACTGAGCAGCATCCATACAGGTAACAGACAACAGTATCCCAGCTGGTTAGGGGAAAAGGATCAAAAGGGTTAAAGCAAAGACATGCAAAGTAACGCTGGAAAACAAAGTACAGACAATACCAGCGTTATAGCCACCTTACACGGTGACACAGAGGAAGGTGCAGATGAAATTGAAGAGGAGGTGATGGATGACCCAGTTGTTGACCCGGATTGGCATCCATTGGGGGAAGAGGATGCCACTGGCAATAGCTCAGAAGAGGAGGAGGATCCGCAGTAGGCATCGACATCGCAGCTGGGGTTATCTGGCAGGCCCACAGCAGTCCAAAAATGTGTTAAAAAAACAAAAAGAGTTGCACGACAGCTTGGCCAGACGGTCAAATTAGCACAGCATGCAAGCCCTGAAAATTTATCCCATAGTAGGAAGAGTGCAGTGTGACACTTTTTTGACCAAAATCCTATTGATGAGGCAAAGGTTATCTGTAAGAAGTGCGGAAGGACCTTTAGCCGAGGGAAAAATCTCCGAAATTTGAATACCAATTGCATGCTTAGACATGTAAACACCATGCACTTTCAAGCGTAGATGGACTACAAAACCTCAGGTAGCACATGTGCACCTGCTCCGACTGAAGGTAGCCAGCAACGCTACATCGCTTTCCCCACTGTAAGCCCACCGGTTAGCACAACACCAGCAAAAAATGTTGAGGTGTCGCCGCAAGGCCAAAGCAGTCAGGGAATCACAATGTTTTTGCAACGAAAGTCTGAATCTAGGCCATCATTACCACCATCATCACAATCACGGACCCCCTCTCAGTCCAGCTCACCCTAGCAGACACTCTGAGTAGGACAAGAAAGTACTCATCCTCTTATCCGCGTACACTGGCTTTAAACGCCTACATTGCCAAACTGATCTCATTAGAGATTATGCCCTTTCGTTTGGTTGAAAGCGCAGCGTAACGAGAGCTCATGGCCTACGCTGTCCCACGCTATGGCCTACCCAGTCGGCACTTCGTTTCTAGAAAAGCCATCCCTGCCCTCCACTTGCATGTGAAAGACCGCATTGTTTGAGTGCATGGACAATCAGTGAGTAGAAAGGTGCACCTCACAACAGATGCATGGGCCAGAAGGCATGGCCAGGGCCGTTACGTGTCCATCCCTGCGCACTGGGTTAATGTGGTGGATGCAGGGTCCACAGGGAACAGCGGCGGTGGGACAGTGCTGCCTAGCCCACGGTATAGGAAACAGTTGGCTGTAGGCATTCGAGCCTCCTCCTCCAGAAGCAAAAGCTCGTTGACATATCGCAGTTGCACGAGCACTCCATCCGCAGCTGCCATTGTTGCAAACGAGGTATCCCACTATCGAACAGCTAGTGGTAAGCGTCAGCAGGCTGTTTTAAAAATGATGTCTTTGGGCGACAACAGACACACTGCGGTGGTACTGGCCGACTACTTGCAGCGAGAAACTGAGTCATGGCTGGGCAGTCTACATCTTGAGCCAGGCAAGGTAGTCAGTGATAAAGGCCGTAATTTTGTGGCAGGCATAGCCCTGTCAAGATACATACCTTGCCTGGCTCACACTTTGAACCTGGTGGTGCAGTGCTTCCTAAATAATTATCTGGAGTTAACAGCCCTGCTCCATAAGGTGCGAAGACTGTGCTCGCACATCCGTCGCTCGCCCTTAGACTCCAGTCGTATGCAGAGGCTGCAGCGATCGCTCCAACTCCCCAAGCACTGCCTAATCATAGACGTTGCAGCAAGGTGGAACTCCACCATGCACATGGTTGAGAGGCTGTGCGAACAGAGGCAGGCTGTAATGCGTTTGTGGGAGGATACTCAGGCAGCCAGTTTGAGGGCAGACATGGAGTTGTCGGGTGTGCAGTGGTCAAAGCTGAAAGACCTCTGTAAAGTCCTTCAGTGTTTTGAGGAATGCACACGGCTGGTAAGCGCAGACGACGCCATCATAAGCATGAGCATCCCACTTATGCGTCTGCTCATGCAAACTTTGACGCACATTAAGGATCAGGCGTCTGCAGCGGAAGAGGAGAGGGAAGCCTTGATGACAGTCAGCCATTGTCTGCTCAGGGAACTGTCCTGGACGAGGTGGAGAAAGAAGATGAGGATGAGGGAGTGATTATTTTGGGGAGGAGGATGCTTCTCAGGGGTAAGAGAAAATGTTGGCTTGCCAAGGTCAGGTACAGGGTTTGTGCGTGACTGGAGGGATGTGGATTTGGCAGAAAATGCTCCACCCACCACTTGCAGTGCATCATTGACACCTGGAACATTGGCCCACATGTGTGATTATGTCTTGCGGATCCTAAAAAGGGACCCCCGCATTGCCAAAATTATGAAGGATGACGACTACTGGTTGGCCAGCATCCTCGATTCACGCTGTAAAGGCAAATTACAGAACATCATGCCACAGGAGAACCTAGAGCTAATATTGGCGAACAAACAAGCAACTCTGGTAAACCGTTTGTTAGAGGCATTCCCAGCACACAGCAGCGGTGCAGGTTCTACCACGAGTCGTACTGGGCCAAATGGAAGAGGTGTTCTTGGTGCACACAGCCGAAGTGGCGTTGGAGACGGGTTTCATGACCATGTTGTGGACTGATTTCTCGAGTAACGCTCATACGACTGGTAATACTGAATCGATTGCAACAAACAGGAGACAGCAGTTGTCAACTATGGTTCAAAATTACCTCTCCTCCCCTGTCATGTTCTCCCTCACAGTTCATTCCCCTTTGACTACTGGGCCTGTAAACTGAACACCTGGCCTGAATTGGCACAATATGCCTTACAGGAGCCCGCTTGCCCTGCTGGTAGTGTGCTATCAGAAAGAGTCTTCAGTGCTGCTGGATCAATCCTGACAGAAAGAAGGACTCGGCTGTTGACCCAAAATGTTGGTGATCCCACCTTCATTAAAATGAACCATGCCTGGGTTTCAAAGGATTTTGTACCACCTTCCCCTGATAACACATAGGTTGCCAGCAAAATGGCTCGTTTTGTCCACTTCTTCCTCCGACTTCTCCAATTCCTCCATTTGCAGCTGCTGAACGTCCAGCCTACACCTCAACATATGCCAGTTTTTCCACCTCCCTAACTGGGCTGTACCCTACCCCGCTCTCTGACCTGAATGTCACTGTCAGGAAACGCGGAAAACGTCACAGCGGTGGAGCAGGGAGAGGTAAGTATTGCAAGTGCCGGTGCCCTGAGCAGGTGTGGGGGCCCACTCGCCGTCAGACACCGGCGTACTATGAGGGGCCCTGTGCCAGTGCCGTCGCCCACGAGTGGGGCCCCCCTGCTTGCTCAGGGCCCAGCACTTGCAATACTTACCTCTCCCTGCTCCACCGCTGTGACGTCTTCCGCGTTTCCTGACAGTGACATTCAGGTCAGAGAGCGCGATGACGTCACGTCTGTGCGCCCTCTGCCTGAACAGTCCAAGTGCAGAGAGCTGGAAGATGGCGACGCTGAGGAGTCCAGAGTAGAGCTGTGCACAGCGAGGAGAGGTATTTCATTTTTTTTTTTATGTCTGGAGCAATATATGGGGAGCATTATACACTGGAGAATTATATATGGGGCCCATCATACACTTGAGCATCATAGATAGGGCCCATTATACACTGGAGCATTATAAATGGGGCCCATTATATATGGAGCACTATATAGGCCCATCATACACTGGAGCATCATCCATGGGGCCCATCATACACTGGAGCATTATTAATGGGGCCCATCATACACTGGAGCATCATATACCGGGCCCATTATACACTGGAGCATTATGAAAGGGGCCCATTATATATTGAGCATTATATAGGCCCATCATACACTGGAGCATCATGCATGGGGCCCATCATACACTGAAGCATAAATGGAGCCCATCATACACTGGAGCATCATCCATGGGGCCCATCACATACTGGAGCTTCATATGGGGCCCATTATATATGGAGCATTATATAGGCCCTGTGAAGGAAGCCCCCTTCCTTCCACGTCACCAATGTGATGTAACTCCACGCACAGCTGTCCGGCGCCCCCTTTGTCTCTCAGGTCAACAAGGGAACTGCACCTAGAGCAAATAGCCGCCGGGGAGGGTGTCCTGTTACCCACTCGGTATTCTAAGATTCGTGATCAGAGTAAAAGCATCAGCCCAAGATTAATTTTATTGTTTAACTGCCTTAAGGGCGCACTAGATAATTACAGAAATGTACAGTAAGCTATACAACGGAATTACAGTGGATTTGCAGTCAGAGTAAAAATACAACAATAATGGTACAAGGCTTAGAGGTATTAGCTAGAGGTCAATATTACCAGGTTGTAGGGGCATGTGGAGGCAGGGAGCTCTGCGATCCACAGGTGAAAGTCTTAGTTGCTGGACAGTCCCCCAAAACGTGTGCCGCTGCTCCCTTGGCAGATCTGTCCCTTGGTCCTTAATTCTTCATTGTCTTGGCTTCTGTGAGAATAGATCGGTTCTGCCCATAGCTCACAGTTCTTAAACCTGCTAGGTCCCTCCCCTCTGTGTCAGAGGGTGGGCTAATAATCTCCACCCTTAGCCCCCTGCAGAATTTATTCCCAATATCCAATAAAGGGGTTAACTTTCTGCAGGTTGATCGGATCAGGACACGAGAGGTACCAGCGGATGCAGTATGTTTTGCCTGTCGCGTGGAGATCAAACCTGGCCCGATTGGGTCTCTGTGGAGAGCCAATCTCTATATCTCAGACCCCAGAGCCATCACTGACTCGGGAGTTCCACTGTCAGATGCCCGAGGTCCGCAGGATCACGCAGATATTTTTTATGAGAATGTACCTACAAAGATGTGCTCATAATTCATAATCCTAGAACGGAGCCATCATGGCAGGGAGACACAATAGATGTGTTTTCTGTGTCTAGCTGGCAGGTATAATCTAATTGAAGCCCCCAGCTTTGAAGTACTGTTTTGGCCTGGCCTACTTAGCATACGAACAGGCCTGGCTATTCACATTGAGCAGTAAATCCTGTCTTGAGTCGAATCTACTCCGCATACTAATAGACCTTTTCATTCACAGTGGAGACCAAACCCTATTGTATTGAATATGCCCACAGGCCAGAGGGAATTACAGCAGTTAGCTGCTGTGAATCTGTGAATTCAGACAACATTGCGGCTGGAGCAGGCCATATCCAAGATGGTGGCTATTCCTTCCTCACACCTCCCTGCTTTAGAGGGCGCTAGGGGGTATCACATTCCTGTGTTCCCCCATGCGCCCTTCCGCACCCTCTCCTTGCCGGGACAACCCATCAGCGTTACCATGTCCCCTGCCTCTTTTGTGGCGAATGGTGAAGTGGTACGGCTGGAGAGCGAGGCTCCAGCTTAGCAACCTCCCATTCGTCCCAGAGACCTTGTGTAACCAGCTGAGGGGGTTGTGGTCTGTTTCCACGGTGAATTGGCGTCCTTACAAGTATGGCTGCAGACGCTGCAGGGCACACACAATTGCCAGACATTCCTTCTCCATCGTGGAATAGGCCACTTCCCTCGGCAGGAGCTTCCGGCTAAGTTACAAAACGGGGTGGTCATGGCCGTAGTGTCAACCTGGCTGAGCACAGCACCGAGGCCGAAGTCGCTGGCGTCGGTCTGCACTAAGAACGGCCGCGTGAAGTCCGCTGCCTGTAGTACAGGAGAGCTAGAAAGTGCGGTCTTGAGCGCCTGGAAAGCTGTCTCGCAGGCGACTGTTCAGTCGACTGCGACGGGCAGCTTTTTCTTGGTGAGGTCCGTCAGGGACGTGGCCAGGGCACTATAGTGTGGAACAAACCTCCAATAGTACCCAGCAGTCCCCAAGAAGGACATCACCTGCTTCTTGGTCCTGGGGGTGGGCCAGGATACGATGGCATCCACCTTCCCTGGGCTCTGGCTTCAGAGCTCCCCCACCTACCCGGTGTCCCAGGTAGTGGACCTCACTCATACCCAGCTGGCATTTTTTCGGCTTAATGGTCAAGCCTGCTCGCTGGATCCGCCCGAGCACCTGCGCCAGGTGCTCTAGTGATCCTCCCAGGTGGAACTGAAGATGGCAATGTCATCCAGGTACGTGGTCGCATACCCTTCCAGTCCCTCGAGCAGCGTGTTGACCATCCGCTGAAAAGTGGCAGGGGCATTTTTCATGCCGAAGGGCATCACCGTGGACTCGTACAGTCCGAATCGGGTGATAAAGGCAGAGCGTTCCCGTGCCTCAGGGGTCAGGGGAATCTGCAATACCCCCTGCTCAAATCCATGATGGTCAGGTACTTAGCCCAGGCCAGCTGGTCGAGCAGGTCATCGATGCGCGGCATTGGGTACGCATCTGTGACCGTCACAGCGTTGAGCCCCCGGTAGTCCACGCAGAACCACGTAGTTTGGTCCTTTTTAGGGACGAGGACTACAGGCGAAGCCCACGCGCTGTTGGACGCTTGGATCACCCCCAGCTTCAGCATCTCGTCTGTCTCTTGGCGCATTTGCTGCTGCACCTCAAGAGAGACCCGATATGCCGAATGCCGGATCGGGGGGTGATTGCCGGTGTCCTCGTCATGGACTGCTGTCTCAGTCCTTCCGGGCAGGCTGCTGAACAGCTCCCGAAAGGGGTGTAGGGTGACCCCCAGCTGGGAACATTGGTCCTCCGAGAGCTGGTGGCCAACCCCCACATCCTCCATGGATCCACCCGCCTTGGCTTGGGTGAGCAGATCCGGGAGGGTTTTTGCCTCTCCTTCCTCGGGAAGGTTGCACACTGGGAGGGCACAAGCCTCCCGCTCATGATGGGCCTTCATCATGTTCACGTGGAAGGCCTTCCTCCTTCCACGGGCGTGGTCCAGGGTGACCAGATAGGTGACGGCGTTGAGCTGCTCGTGCACGAGGTATGGACCCTCCCAGGCCGACTGAAGCTTGTTTTGAGGTACGGGGACCAGTACCCACACCTTTTGACCCACCTGGTAGGTCCGCTCACAAGCATTCTGGTCGTACCACCGCATCTGGTCAGCCTGGGCTTGGGCCATATTGTCATGCACCAGCCGTGTCAAGGCCATCATTCGGTCCCGGAAGCGCACGACATACTCAATGACCGACACTCCAGGGGTGGCTAAATCCCCTTCCCATGCTTCCTTCACCAGAGCAAGGGGCCCCCGAAAACGTCGCCCGTACAGTAGCTCAAAGTGGAGAACCCAGTTGAGGCCTGTGGGACCTCCCGGTAGGCAAACAGCAGGTGTGGGAGATACCGCTCCCAGTCTCTCCCGTGGGAGTCGACCAACATCTTCAGCATCTGCTTTAAGGTGCCATTGAACCGCTCACACAGGCCATTGGTCTGTGGGTGATACGGGCTGGCTTCCAGATGTTGCACCTGTACCTGCTTACAGAGAGACTCCATCAGCTGCGACATGAACTGGGTCCCTCGGTCGGTGAGCATTTCCTGGGGAAACCCCACTCTGGAGAAAATCTCCAGTAAGGCAGTGGCCACTTTGTCGGCCCGAATGGACGACAAAGCTACCGCCTCCGGATACCGGGTGGCATAGTCCACTACCGTTAGTATGAAGCATTTCCCGGAGCGGCTGGGAGTGGACAGAGGTCCAATGAGATCCACAGCCACACTCGAGAAAGGCTCTTCGATGATGGGCAGAGTTAACAGTGGGACTTTGGGGCGCTGCCCCGCCTTCCCCACCCTCTGACAGGTGTCACACTAACGGCAGTAGGCTATCACCTCGGTCCTCATTCCAGGCCAGTAGAAATGCTGAGCTAGCCTGGCCCTGGTTTTAGCGATCCCTAGGTGTCCGGCCATGGGAATCTCGTGTGCGATCTGCAACAATTCCGCCCTGAACGGATAGGGTACCACTAACTGTCGGTCCCTGGGCCACGCCTCCGGTGAACCCTGCTGGACCATTACCCGGTACAGCCGTCCCTGGTCCCAGACCACTCGCTCGCGGTCGAACTCCAGGGGAGGCTGTGCCGCCTGCTCCTTGAGAGTTTTCAGGCTAGCGTCGGCTTCCAACGCTGCCTGAAATCCCTGACTTGATGTGACAAGAATTGATGAAACTGCCACATCCTCTGTCAGTTCCCCGGGATCTGTCTCCTGGCTGCTGTCTGACTCGGCAGCCACTTGGTCGGAGAGGGGGAAACCGTCGGACCTCCGCGAGGCTCCTTGGGCTTCGGTGCTCCCACTCCTGGTAACAGCGGCCACGACTGCTGAGACCACGGGTAGCGCCTGCTTCCCCTCATCCCCTGACCAAGTCGCCGGGTCAGGCAGACTTCCTTGGCCTCCTGACATCCCGAATGTGGGGAACTCCTGCCCTGGGGTCTTACCTGGTGGCTCCTCTCCCGGGACGCCCCCTTCCCCCATGGCCTGTCCTTCTTCTGCAGAGGCCCTAGACTCAGCAGGCTGGATTCACTTAGGGGCCCTATACTGCCCATAGCAGCCCCTCCTTCCACCTCTGAGCTCTCCCCTACAGCCTCCTCACCTGTCCTCACTGTGAGCCCTGCGTGTTGTAGTGTCAGTGCATGGCTTACCATCCGGTTTCACTCCCTCCTCCACTGTTGGAGGCACATTCAATACATTAACATTAGCATTCACAGTAGAGTCATGACATTCTTGGGGGGCCGAACTTGGGGTTCAGTGGCCACATACTGGGACACTAGCTGCCCCAAATCGGTCCCAAGCAACACATTGGCAGGAATATTTGGCGTTACGCCCACCTCCGCATCCTCCTCCCGGCGCCCCAGTCCAAATACACCTTGGCGATGGGCAGCGCCGGTTCAACGCCTCCAATTCCGGAGACGGAAAGGGTTTTCCCAGGCACCAAGTCTTGAGGGGAAACCACCTCAGTTCGTACCAGGGTTCGTTCAGCGCCTGTGTCCCGCAGTCCCATGACCTGCTGAGCGGCCGATGGTGACGGGTTGGTAATAGTCCAGGGACCTCCCACCACCCCCTCCCACACACAAAACAGTGGACGGTTTCTGGGACAGGGATGGGGCTTTATGGCGCTGGGGACAAGCAGCCTTAAAGTGTCCCGGCTGGTTGCAATGATGACAACGCCTGGGTTCTGTTCCTGGCCTGGAGAGGGCAGCAGGGGGGTACACCCCTTGCACTCTGGGGGCTGGATATGTGGCTGGGGCAGGATTGGGCTTACCCCCTCTCCAGGTGCTGCTGGCAGGCTTCTTCGGCTTAGGCGCCCTCTGTTGTTGACATACTCGTCTGCCAGGGCGGCTGTAGCAGAAGCCCCCTTTGGTTTCCGGTCACGGAGGAACTGCTGGAGGTCCTCTGGGCAGTTCCACAAGAACTGCTCCATGACGAACAGTTCCTGGACCTCCTGGCGGGTGGTGAGCTCTAGACCCGAGGTCCAGAGCTCCACAGCTCTCAGCAGGGCCCGCATGTGGTCGGTCCAGGTGTTCTTTGAACCCCGCTGCAGGCTCCTGAACTTCCTGCGGTACGACTCCTGGGTGAGGTTGTAGTGCTGGATCAGGGCCCGCTTGATGCTGTTGTAGTCCTGCTCCTCCTCGGCAGGTAAGTCCCCCAAAACTTCCAGGGACTTACCCCTCAAACTGGGGGTCAGGTACCTTGCCCACTGATCCAGGGCCAGATGGTGTTGGAGGCAGGTCCTCTCAAAGGCCAGCAGAAAGGAATCCAGGTCTCCATCCTTTTCAAGCAAGGGAAAGTCCTCCGCCCGGACCTTGGAAGCCTTGGTCTCGGTGGGGCTGGAGCGTCCAGCGGGAGCCCGTGCTGAGCCATCTCCAGTCGGTGCCGGTGCTCCGCAGCTTCACGACGCTCCGCACTCTGCAGCACACGTTCTGCATGCTCACGCTCTGCCGCCGCTTGCTCACGCTCTGCCGCTTTCTCTGCTGCCACCAGGAGTCTGTCATGGGCGGCGTCATTACCAGCCTCGAGCTGTACCATAGCCACTTGGAAAAGGGCCTCCGATCTTGACAGGCTGGGACGGGCAGGGGGTGGACAGTCCACTGCGAGACTGAGCACAGGGGTCTGGCTCCTTGGGGAGCCCTGGCTGAGCTCCCCTCGCCTTCATCGGTATCGAACCCCTCATAGACCATAGCATTGGCCTCCCCCTTTGCCTTACTCCTTGTGCCTTCCGCCATCTTGGGAACCTTTGGTCACTGACACAGCTGCAACCCTGATCTTGCAAACAACTTATATTTACATTCTGACCGTCTAGTGCTGGGCTGACCTTAAGACCCCAGCAGTGAAAGTTACAGCTGGCAGTCGTTAGTGTCTGGGAGTAGGGGTCCCACACACACTATTACTCTGATCCCACTGCTGCCACCAAATGTGAAGGAAGCCCCCTTCCTTCCACGTCACCAATGTGACATAACCCCACAGGCTCAGCTCTTCGGCGCCCCCTTTGTCTCTCAGGTCAGTGAGGGAACTGCACCTAGAGCAAATGGCCGCCGGGGAGGGTGTCCTTTTAGCCACTGGGTATTCTAAGATTCATGATCAGAGTAAAAGCATCAGCCCAAGATTAATTTTATGGTTTAATTGCCTTAAGGGCGCACTAGATAAATACAGAAATGTACAGTAAGCTATACAACGGAATTGCAGTGGATTTGCAGTCAGAGTAAAATACAACAATAATGGTACAAGGCTTAGAGGTATTAGCTAGAGGTCAATATTACCAGGTTGTAGGGGCATGTGGAGGCAGGGAGCTCTGCGATCCACAGGAGAAAGTCTTAGTTGTTGGACAGTCCCCCAAAACGTGTGCCACTGCTCCCTTGGCAGATCTGTCCCTTGGTCTTTAGTTCTTCATTGTCTTGGCTTTTGTGAGAATGGATCGGTTCTGCCCATAGCTCACAGTTCTTAAACCTGCTAGGTCCCTCCCCTCTGTGTCAGAGGGTGGGCTAATAATCTCCACCCTTAGCCCCCTGCAGAATTTATTCCCAATATCCAATAAAGGGGTTAACTTTCTGCAGGACGATCGGATCAGGACACGAGAGGTACCAGCGGATGCAGTATGTTTTGCCTGTCGCGTGGAGATCAAACCTGGCCCGATTGGGTCTCTGTGGAGAGCCAATCTCTATATCTCAGACCCCAGAGCCATCACTGACTCGGGAGTTCCACTGTCAGATGCCCGAGGTCCGCAGGATCACGCAGATATTTTTTATGAGAATGTACCTACAAAGATGTGCTCATAATTCATATTCCTAGAACGGAGCCATCATGGCTGGAGATACAATAGATGGTGTTTTCTGTGTCTAGCTGCAGGTTAATCTATGAAGCCCCAGCTTTGAAGTCTGTTTGGCCTGGCCTACTTAGCATCCGAACAGGCCTGGCGATTCACATTGAGAGCTAAATCGTGTCTTGAGTCGAATTCAATCAGCATACTAATAGACCTTTTCATTCCAGTGGAGACCAAAACCCTTTTGTATTGAATATGCCACAGGCCATGGAATTACAGCAGTTAGCTGCTGTGGATCTGTGAATTCAGATAACATGGCGGCTGGAGCAGGCAAATATCCAAGATGTTGGCTGATCCTTCCTCACAGGCCCATCATACACTGGAGGATCATCCATGGGGCCATCAATACACTGGAGCATTATAAATGTGGGCCCATCATACACTGGAGCATATATGGGGCCATCATACACTGGAGCATTAAAATGGGGCCCATCATACACTGGAGCATCATCCATGGGGCCATCATATACTGGAACATCATATGGGGCCCATTATGTATGGAGCATTATATAGGCCCATCATACACTGGAGCATCATCCATGGGGCCCATCATACACTGGAGCATTATAAATGGGGCCCATCATACACTGGAGCATCATATAGGGCCCATCGTACACTGGAGCATCAAATGGGGTTCATTATTTATGGGGCATCATATAGGGTATGGAACATCATATGGAGCACATATGGGGCCTATTCTGTATGGAGCATTATATGGAGCCCATTCTGTATAGAGCAATATATGGGGCCCATCATATACTGTATGAAGCTTTATATGCGACTCATTATACTGTATGGAGCAATATGTGGGGGTCATTCTACTTTATGGGGACCGTCCTATACTGTATGGCACATTATATGGGGACCATCATATACTGGAGCATTATGTGGAGCTCATCATATACTGTATGGAACATTATATGGGACCAATTATTCTGTATGGAGCAATATATGGGGCTCATTATTCTGTATGGTGCACTATGTGGTGGCCATAATACTGTATGGAATAATATACAGTCCTGTTTTTGAGCTGTTGTAGAATTTAACATAGATATCAGTCATGTCATGTAAGAAGTGAAGTATTTGGCATGGTACTATACCTATATTTCTGTGCCGTATCGGAGCATCATGAATTGTGGTATGTGTTAAAGGGGCCCACTGACACTCTTTGGCCCGGGGCCCATGAAAACCTGGAGCCAGCCCTACCCCCCCCCCACAACTTTAGCCAAATAACCCCCAGTTTTTAATGCGTTACTATTATTGTAAAGTAAATTAAGGCTGACAAGCTTAAGTAATAAGAATTGATGTCGTTGGTATTGAAATGGGCACTGTAGGTGTTTACTGTCCTCCACTCCCTGCCGACTTTGCTTCCCCATTGACTTGCATTGGGGTCGTGTTCCGATCGAAACACGACTGTTTCCGTTAGTCGGCTGATTTCGTTCGATTCGACTTTTGTGAAAGTCAGGTCGTCCGAAACCCGACTCGACCTTCCCGGAGGCAAAGTCGCTCATCTCTATTGGTCACTACAACGACAGTTTGCAATTTTCTCTTGGCAAAATCCACTGCTATTTGTTTCTGGAGAACACCCATGGAGTCAAAATTGTCACTACATCTTTAGATAAATTCCCAAAGGGGTTATAATTTCCAAAATGGGGTCACTTGAGGGGGGATTCTGCTTTTCTAGCACTTAGTGGGCTCTTTATATGGAATCCACAAACTAGTCTAGGAAAATCTGCTCTCCAGGAGGCAAATAGCGCTCTGTCCCTCCCGAGTCACTCCGTATGGCAAAGTAGTACAGTACAGCCACTTATGGGGTATTTCTACATTCAGCAGAAATTGTGGGACAAATGTTGGTGCCATTTTTAGCCATTTCCCAGTGTGAAAATGTAAAACTTGGGGCTAACACATAATCTTGGTGGTAAAAATGTACATTTTTTTTTCACTGCCCAATGATATAAAAGTCTGTGACACGCATGTGGTGTCATTATAATCACTGCACCCCTAGATGTATTCATTGAGAGGTTTAATTGGTAAAATGAAGTCACTTATGGGGGGTTCTACTGTTCTGGCACCTCAGGGGCTCTGCTAATGTAACATTGCACCCTCAAGCAAGTGCAGCAAAATCTGCACTGTAATATGGCGCTACTTCGCTTCTGAGCTTTGCACTGTGCCTCAAAAGTAGTTTTCAACCACATATGGGGTATCGGGTGAACGCAGGAGAAATTGCACAACAAACTTTGGGGTCCATTTTCTTCTTTTGCCCTTGTGAAAATACAAAATTTTTAGATAAAAAAGATTTTTGTGTGAAAAATGTGATATTTTTATTTTTTATTTTCACGGCTTAACTTTATAAACTTCTGTGAAGCACCTGGGATTCACGGTGCTCAATACACATCTAGATAAGTTCCATATAGGGTCTAGTTTCCAAAATGGTGTAACTTGTGCGGGGTTTCCACTGTTTAGGCACATCAGGGGCTCTCCAAACGCGACATGGCGTCCGCTAATTATTCCATCAAATTTTGCATTCAAAAGGTCAAATGGCGTTCCTTCCCTTCCAAGCCCTGCCATGCGCCCAAGCAGTTGTTTTCCTCCACATATTGGGTATAGGCGTACTCGAGAAATTGTACAACAAATTCTATGGCACAATTTCTCCTTTTATCCTTTAGCTAAAAGATTTATTTTGGAAAAATGTCATTTTTTTTTATTTTCACGGCTCTACGTTATAACCTACTGTGAAGAACCTGTGATTTCAAGGTGCTCAATACACATCTAGATAAGTTCCCTAAGGGGTCTAGTTGCCAAAAATGGTGTCACTTGTTGGGGGTTTTACTCTGTTTAGGCACATCAGGGACTCTCAAAACCCGACATGGCAACCGCTAGTTATTCCAGCATATTTTACATTGAAAAAGTCAAATAGCGCTCCTTCCCTTCCGAGCCCTACTGTGCTCCCAAACAGTAGATTTCCGCCACATTTGTGGTATCTGCATTGCATGCAGAACACAGCTGCTAGGGAGAGTTGTTTGTGTGTGCAAATCGTCCAGAAATTCTCTATAAAACCCAAAAGCTCTTTTCAGAGCTGAAAGTATAAGGTCAGGGACTGAGTAGTGACAGTTTTCCCATCTATTTTTGGGTCACATTGTTGTGTGGTGACTATGGAGTGTAATCTCGCCTTAAACCTCAGGGCAATTTTTTAGTGGCAGCACTGCTGTTTTGTGTGGTGACTGGGGTGCGTAATCTCGCCTTAATCCTCAGGGCAATTTTTTTGTGTCAGCACCTCTGTCTTGTGTGGTGACTGGGGCACGTAATCTCGCCTTAAACCTCAGTGCAAATTTTTTGTGGCAGCACCGCTGTCTTGTGTGGTGACTTGGGTGCGTAATCTCACCTTAAACATCAGGGCAATTTTTTTGTGGCAGCACGCTGTCTTGTGTGGTGACTGGGGTGCGTAATCTCGCCTGAAATCTCAGGGCAATTTTTTTGTGCCGTTGCCGTGCTGTTTGTAAAACACAAAGCAGTACTAGGCTGTAGTGCTATCTTCCACAAAGCACTAACTTCTCCTTGTTCCCCAATATCTGCATCTGAACATCTGCAACTATGGCAGAAAAATCCAAAATTCCTAAAAAGACTGTTGTGAAGGGACAGGGACATGGACGTGGATGTGGGGTTGTCATTGGTGCCCAACAAGGCACAGAGTCTGGGAGACTGACAAGGTTGATGCATCTAGGTTCCTGGCGAAATTTCCCGGTCTGGAACGTAAACGGGTCTGGAAGCCAGAAGAACAAGAGCAGATACTGTCTTGGATGGCTGATACGGCTTCAACGAAATTTTCTAGCAGCACCCAATAGTCCATGACAAAACAGTCTCCTGTCCATACAGAGAACGCTGGGTCATCCTATTCTCAACCTATTCCTAGTTCATCATCCTGTCAGGAGTCACAGGAAACATTTGACCCCAACTTTGACCACTCCGAGGATCTGTTTGGTCCATTTCCTTTCGTTGCCTCTGGCCTCTCACCGCATGACATTGAAGAGGAACGTGAGGAGGTATCGTCTGTTGATGATGGCCAAATATTTGAAACCCCACGGCCAGAAGAAAGCCACTTTCATCCACGTGATATACCGGGTGAAGAGGTGGAGGCTGATGGTGATGACACACAGTTGCCATCTGGCCTATCAACACTATCAACATGGAAGGAGGATGACATGGACGATGAGGTGGTCGATGATGAGACCACCGATCCGACCTGGACCATTGGCACGCATAGCCAGCACAGCAGCACAGAGGAAGAAGGTGGATACGTAGCACCAGCAAAGGCACCAAGGGGTACTGGTTTGAGCAGAGTGTGAAGTGTGTCAACTGTTTCCAAGAGCAATCCCTCTTTGCCCCAAGTCAAGGCAAGGGTGCGTTAGCCGCTGTCTGGAAAATTTTTTCAGATAGTTCTTCTGAACCAAATATTGTCATCTGTAGCATCTGCCATAAGAAGCTGAGCAGAGGCCAGGGCAAAGGCAACCAAAGCACCACCAGTATGCGGAACACATGGCAGCCAAGCACCCTAGTCAGTGGGCGGAACAACAGGGTACCAAATAGGTGTCTGCGGGTCAAGCCACTGTCATGTCGCCTGTGATCCTTCCTTCCCAATCTGCTGGGCAGGAAGCAGGTGATCATCATACCTCTTGTTCACAAGCTGCGGTTGCACAGACACAGGACACAACAAGCTCATCCACTTGTTTGTCCCAGCCAAGCGTCCAGTTGTCCGTGCCCCAGATGTATGAAAGGAGGCGTAAATACCAAGCCATGCACCCACAAGCACAAATGCTGAACGCGCACATTGCCAAGTTGCTAGCCGTGGAGATGTTGCCATTTAGGCTTGTGGGGACACATTCTTTCCGTGATCTGTTAGCTGTGGCTACCCCACGATACTCGGTTCCCAGCCGGCACTATTTTTCCTGGTGTGCCGTCCCCGCGTTACACCAGCACGTCTTAAACAATCTAAAGCGTGCTCTCACCAACACCGTAACCCGGAAGGTTCACCTTACAACAGACACGTGGACAAGTACTTGTGGCCAAGGACGATACATCTCTGTCACAGCACACTGGCTCAACCTGGTGGAGGGTGGGACAAAGTCTGAAACTGGACCATCACATATCCTACCTAGGCCACTAATAGCGGGCCCAACCTCAATCAGGGTTTCCGTCTCATCATATACGTCCTGTCTCGCCTCTTCCTCCTCCGCCTCGTCATCCTATGCTGAATTACCCTCAACATCACTCCCAAGTTGGGAGCTGTGCAGCAGCGCATCGGCAAAGTGGCAACATGCTCTGCTGAAGCTGATCTGCTTAGGTGAAACACCACACACTGCAGCAGAGCTGTGGCAAGGAATAAAACAACTGGCTGATCAGTGGCTCTCCCCACTGCAACTCCAACCCGATCTGGTTGTCTGCGATAATGGGCATAACCTGTTGGCTGCTTTAAAGCTCGGGAAGCTGGTACACGTGCCATGCATGGCTCACTTGCTGAACCTAGTGGTGCAGAAATTTATAAAAACTTACCCTGACTTGCCGTACCTACTTGAGAAGGTGCACCGTATTTGCGCCCATTTCCGCCATTCCTCAACCGCTATTGCCGGTCTTGCAGCACTTCAAAAGCAATTTAATTTGCCAAGACTCATTTGCGACCTGCCAACAAGGTGGAATTCAACATATATGTTGGCAAGGATAAGTGAGCAGCAGGGCACTTGCTGATACCAGCTTAACATGCCCGCACACTGAGACTCAGCAAGACACATAACAACTGTCGAGTGGGTGTGGATCGCTGATATTTGTGAGGTGCTTGATAACTTTGAGTACTGTACCAAGTTTGTGAGCGGTGATCAGACTATAATCAGGGTAACCATCCCTATGCTATGTCTGCTGAAAAAAATAGCTGCATAATCTAAAAATGGAATCTTTAGTGCCCAACAGCTGGGTATGGAGCAAGATTTCACAATGGGGGATCCTACCCAGCCCAGCCAATATCATCAGGCAAGATTGGGGGATGAAGATGATGACGAAGACGAGGAGGGAGAGGACTTCTTTTTTAGTGGTACCGAGGGAACACCTCATGTTACAGAGGGGACTCCCAATCCCAGCTTCATGTCTGTCCAGCATGGGTGGGCTGGAGAGGAGGAGGTGGAGGAGAGTCAGTATGAGGAGAGTATGGGTATTGTTCCTCCTTCTGGGGTCACAGAAGGTTTGCCTCTTTGCAGCATGGCACACTTCATATATGACTGTTGTGCCAAGACCCTCGCGTAATCCACATTTTCAATTGCAACCTATACTGGTTGGCCACCTTTCTAGACCCACGGTACAAGGACAAATTTCCTTCGCTACTGTTGCAGTCACCAAGGGGTTTCACAATTAAATACTTAAAGAGGGCCGTTGTCGATCATTTGATGGCAACAGCACCCTCAGACACCGCTGCTAGCAGAAGTGCCAGTTCTGTGCAACGGCATGCATTAATGGGGAGAGACACGCCAAGCAGGTCCAAAAGAGGTGGTGGTAAAATGTCCACAAACTGGGCTATCTTCATAACCCGGCTCATCAGCAAGGACTAGCTGGACTACTAACAATGTCAAGGAGAGAGAAGTTGAACAAGATGGTCAACGACTATCTAAGTGACCATACCTGCGTCCTTCCTGACGCTTCTGTTCCATTTAATTACTGGGTATCCAAACTGCATAGTTGGCCAGACCTCTCCTTATATGCCTTGGAGGTGCTGGCCTGCCCTGCTGCTAGTGTGATGTCAGAGCGTGTTTTCAGTGCCACAGATAAATGCACACAGTTGACTAAAGAGAATGCTGACAGGCTAACTCTGATAAAATTTAACAAGGACTGGATTTCGCAACAGTATTTAAGCCCTCCAGATGACAGTATCCCAGCCTTAAGTCACCCAAAACGTTATTTGATGCAACTGGTGATCACATCCATTTCTTCCCATACAAACCCCTTTTCTTCTTCTTACACGTTTTCAATTCCTGCTTCTGCCACATGTACCTCATGGTCAATAAGCTAAAACAATGTTCCGTTCATTAATATTTCCCATCGTAGGCACTTGTGATGAGACCCTTCTTCCTTCATCAACCATGGTTTAATGCCCATTGGGCTAGGTTTTGGAGACACTATGGCTATGCCTTGGCACTGGGCACTGCAACTACTGTGCTAGTAGTCCTAGCTTCATAATTGTTTGGCCCCTCAGACCTGCCCTGCTTCCTTCATCAACCATGATACAGCCCCTTGGGCTAATTTTTGTTGACACTATAGCTATGCCTGGACACTGCAACTACCGAGCTAGTAGTCTACTTTCATAATTGTCTGGCTCTTGAGGCCTCCTTCCTGCGTCAACCATGATACAGCCCCTAGGGCTAATGTTTTGAAGACTCTGTCTATGCCTACACATTTTTTTTTCTTGAATATGTATGAGTTGGTGACTCTAGGTTTCAGCACCTGTTCACATTGGATCTATGTTTGGATGTGCCGGTCAGTTTTTTGATATGTATTCATTTACCTTCTGCCTGAGCACTCCACCTGGTGGTCACAGGCGTTTTAATTATACCAGGTTCATTACCCTCCACAGAGATGTAGATTTTAGTCTGAAGAGAGGATTCATATGTTCCCATGCAGACAGACTTTTCTAAGTGAGGATTGGCATAGTTAGGACCTGGGATACGAGAAGAGCCTTAACTTGGCTTCCAGGTACACATAAATTGGCCTTTTTATGCACTAAGACTTCTCAATTTTTCATATTTCTAAGGCAGTGATGCAATTCATTTTTCATATTTTTAATATTTTCATATTTTGTGTCCACAAGCTATAGCGCTACAGTGTGCTAACTTTTTTTCTTAATAAACTCAACAGAAATGAGATACAGCACAGTGTAAAAATTAAAAATAATAAAAATAATTCAATGAAATAAAATTACACTTAAAAACTGAATCCCTCTTCAAAGTGTGGATGGCAAAACCAACCTTAAATGATAAACGGACACCCAAGTGCAAAAGAAACGGGGAAAGAAGAACACACTTCAACCCAGGCAGTTGAGGTACACAATGTAAAATTTTTTTATTGAATATTAATACAAATGTAAAAATAGCACAAGCATCATATAAACAGTTAAAAAGGAAGCATGAACACCACCAAATAATATCCAATACCAAGGTGTTTGAAAAATAATAAAATCAGGTAAATATGCAAATAGTACGTAAAATTACAATACTGATGATACAATGGCCCACTATAATAGAAAAAAACAAAAAAATAATATATGTGCAACTATAAAAAATGGTGTAAATAAAAAAAAAAACAATTATGTTCAATTGCAAGAAAAAATGAAAAATGTGTGCCAGGTGCACAAACAAATGTACAAACGGACTCTATATCAACCTAGTGAGGCCAAAATATGCAATCTGTTACCTGAAAAGACCAGGGGAGGAAATGGATGGTGATGACAATGCCGCCAAGAACGCGCCCCGACGCGCGTTTCGGAAAGTGACGAAGTCCGTTTATCACAACACATATCACAACACATTTTGGTTTGCCCTTTATTAGCGTTATTCGTTTTCTTTATAGACACCAGTTGTTTACTTTGTTCACATGGTCCCAATAGGTGTATATAGCTTTCTGTCACAGTATATCGGGACTTGTGCATTGTGTGTATTTGGTGTCATTTTCCTTGCATTTTTTTTGGTCTCTTATAGCATTTACATTGGCACTAATTTTTTGCAAATCTGTTGGTTCCTACATATATATATATATATAATATATATATATATGTCTTTCATATTTTTGCACTATATTTCATTATACCCATTTTGGTTTTTGTACATTTGTTTGTGCACCTGGCACACATTTTTCATTTTTTCTTGCAATTGAACATAATTGTTTTTTTTTTTATATTTACACCATTTTTTATAGTTGCACATATATTATTTTTTTGTTTTTTTCTATTATAGTGGCCATTGTATCATCAGTATTGTAATTTTACGTACTATTTGCATATTTACCTGATTTTATTATTTTTCAAACACCTTGGTATTGGATATTATTTGGTGGTGTTCATGCTTCCTTTTTAACTGTTTATATGATGCTTGTGCTATTTTTACATTTGTATTAATATTCAATAAAAAAATTTTACATTGTGTACCTCAACTGCCTGGGTTGAAGTGTGTTCTTCTTTCCTCCTGTTTCTTTTGCACTTGGGTGTCCGTTTACCTTTTTTTCTTGAATATGCCTACACCAGGGGTCGACAAAGTTGTTCAGAATCTAGGAGCCAGCCAAAAAATTTAGGAGCCAGAATTTTTTTTTCATTTCATCATCATCCCCTCCCCATCATCATCATTGACTCCCCATCATCATCATTGCCTCCCCATCATCATCATGGCCTCCCCATCATCATCAATGCCTGCCCATCATCATCATTGCCTCCCCATCATCATCAATGCCTCCCCATTATCATCATGCCTCCCCATTATCATCAATTCCTCCCCATCATCATCAATGTCTCCCCATCATCATCAATGCCTCCCCATCATCATCAATGCCTGCCCATCATCATCATTGCCTCCTCATCATATCTTCTCCCCACATCATCATCGCCTCCCATCATCATCAATGCCTGCCCATCATCATCAATGCCTGCCCATCATCATCTTCGCCTGCCCATCATCATCTTCGCCTCCCCATCATCATCAATTCCTCCCATCATCATCAATGCCTCCCCATCATCATCAATGCTTCCCCATCATCATCAATGTCTCCCCATCATCATCAATGCCTCCCCATTATCATCAATGCCTCCCCATTATCATCAATGCCTCCCCATTATCATCAATGCCTCCCATTATCATCAATGCCTCCCATCATCACTGCCCTCCCCCACCACCATCACACATGCAGCACACAAGCAGTCTCTCACATTACCACTCACACACACACTGATGCAGACAGACACACACACACACACACATCACATCTCACCTGTCCGGCGTCCGTGCTCTCTGCCACAGCCGGCCGCTGAATGATGACGTCATTCAGCGACGCTGCTGTGAGAGGAAGTGCCGGCTCCCCTGGAGCCAGAGCTGCGGCAGCGGAGGCACGGGAGAGGTAAGTATTGTGCCAGCTGCTGCCGGGGCCCTGAGCAGGCGGGGGCGGGTGGCGGCGCTGACACCGCTCTCCTCCGCTAACGGGCGCCGGGGTGCCCGACGGCGAGTGGGCCCCCCGCCTGCTCAGGGCCCCGACAAACCCGGGCGCCAGGCATGATTTTCTAGGCGCCACTGGCGACCTGGCGCCCGGGTTTGTCGAACCCTGGCCTACACATTGGGCAGTGGCAGAGGAACAACAAGGACAGTAGTCCAAGCTTTATAATTGTGAATACCTTGTGATGATGATAGCTGGCTTCTTCCTGCATTAACCATCACACAGCCCCTAGGGCAGATCGCTCTCCTTACACCATTTACACACTTAGCTGTCAGAAGATCGCCTCTGTCATCACTCGCTCTTACGTCACTTCTGATATATCACTGGCACTGCGTAAGTGGCGTACGAGTCCCGCTCTGCCGGCAAAAAACCACAGGACTTCAAATAGTGTTTGTACATTCTAGTGAAGCAGTGGTGTAAAACCACTCGTGCAGCCCCTGACCAGGTGCCCCCATGTTATATACATTTGTTTACAGCATACATTTTTTAACATTTACACATTTTTTAGCCTTTTCCTCAGCTCCCAGATCGTTTTGTAGGGTCCAGCAATTACTCGCATTTTCCATTGACTAACATTGGACTCGCTATTTGTACCGAATACCCCGAGTATTACCATATACTCGGTACGAGTATAGCGAGTCCGAATATTTCACTATTCGCTCATCCCTAACTGGGATCCATTGAAGTGTTCCAGGTTATGACCTCATAAAGTGACAGTGGTCAGAATTGTAAAAATTGTCCTGGTCATGAAGGTGAAAACAGGCTTATGGACGAAGGGGTTAATCAATTTAACTATTTTTTATCATTTTTTATTAATAATAATGGATTTTCAGAATATAAAGTAATTAAAAGGAGCACAAAACTGACGTTGACAGGGCCTTCATTGAGCACCCAGCTTACATGGTAGCCCATCAGCACTCCACGATTTTGTCGTGTGCACAGAGGTCGGAACCATGTAATCATTGCTGCGGCATCTAAATAGTTAAACAGCAGCAAATGAGCTAGGGATTGTGATGAGATGGACAGCACCTAACAGCTTGGACCTACAGGTTCACTTATTATTCTCCACTGGGCAATTTTCTGAGAAAAGAGCGATGACCGACATGAGAAATGAAGTCTTCAACACAAAAGTAGAAAACCGCAACAAATTAACCTGTTATCATAACATTGTGATCTAGTGATCCCTGCTCTGAGATTGTGATCTTTTTTGCAACCAATAATTAAGTTATTAAATGAATACTTCTCAATTGTAATGTCATATAACGTCAGTACAATCCTTATATTAGGTTATATTACTATAAAATAATATAATCAATTTTATGCTTCCAGATGACTGTACCGGGATCTCAGAGGAACATCCAAAATCTTCACATGATAATGCAGATGATTGTAGTATTATTCAATATGCATATGAGAAAAATGGCAATATTGAAGATATACCCTCCACCCCTCATATCCAAAATGTATCATCTGAGCCTGTGAAACAGATCCTATCTCCTGATTCATCACAGACTGTAGAGCAAAATACAAGTGACAGATCGGGTGTCAAACGTCACAAAGTTCCCAAAGGGAAAAAGCCACATTCATGTTCAGAATGTGGGAAATGTTTTTCCGCAACATCAGGTTTGGTTACACATCAGAGAATTCACACAGGGGAGAAGCCATTTTCATGTCAGGTGTGTGGAAATATTTTTACCCAGAAATCAAATCTTGTTAAACATCAAAGAACTCACACAAAGGAGAAGCCTTTTTCATGTTCAGAATGTGGAAAATGTTTTACTGGGAAACATCATCTCATAACACATCAAAGAATTCACACAGGGGAGAAGCCATTTTCATGTAAGAAATGTGGAAGATGCTTTAATAAAAAATCAAATCTTGATAGACATGAGAGAACTCACACAGAAGGAAAGCCATATTCATGTTCAGAATGTGGGAAATGTTTTAATCGGAAACATATTTTAATTGGACATCAAAGACTTCACACAGGGGAGAAGCCATTTTTATGTTCAGAATGTGGGAATTGTTTTACCGTGAAACGAGCTCTCATTAGACATCAAAGAATTCACACAGGGGAGAGGCCATTTTTATGTTCAGAATGTGGGAAATGTTTTAATCAGAAGTATGTTCTTATTAGACATCAAAGAATTCACACAGGGGAGAAACCATTTTCATGTTCAGAATGTGGAGAAAGTTTTACCATGAAACAAGCTCTTGTTACACATCAGATAATTCATACGGGGAAGAAGCCATTTTCATGTCAGGTATGTGGAAATATTTTTACCAAGAAATCAAATCTTGTTAAACATCAGAGAACTCACACAGGGGAGAAGCCGTTTTCATGTTCAGAATGTGGAAAATGTTTTACTGAGAAACATCATCTCATAACACATCAAAGAATTCACACAGGGGAGAAGCCGTTTTCATGCCCAAAATGTGGAAAATGCTTTACCCGTAAATCATATCTTGTTAGACATGAAAGATCTCACACAGAGTGAAACTAGTTTCATGTTTAGAATGTGGAAAATGTTTCACTGTTAGATCAGATATGGCTAAATATCAGAATTTACACGGGAAAAAACACTTTCAAGTTCAGAATGTAGAAAACATTCAATATCTTTGACTCCCCCCGTTTTTTACTCCCAATCTTCCAAGAACCTTAACTTTTTTATGTTTCTATGGATATAGCCATATCAGGGATTGTTTTTTGCCTGGGTGAGTTGCATTTTTGAATGACCCCATACATTTTATCATATAGTGAACTGGAAAACAGGAAACAAAATTCCAAATGCGTTGAAATTGCAAAAAAATTTCAAGTCCACAAAAGTTTTTCGGGTATTTTATTTACCCTGTTCACTATATGGTAAAACTGTCTGTGCAGTTTGATTCCCCAGGTCAGTACCAGTACGCAGATACCAAATGTGTATAGTTTTTTTTTTTGTTTTTATTTAAGTGATAAAAATAGTGGAAATTTGTAAAAAAAAATTTAGCTTTTGTCGCCGTTTTTTGAAACGTTCATTTTTCAAGATCTGGGGATTTGTGAGGGCTTATGTTTGTGCCCTGAGCTTTTTCACCTATACGATTTTGGGGTAATTACGATAAATTAGCCATCAAGTGGAGGGAAAGATATGGGCTCAGCATGTGAGCTCACATCAAAGGCAGGTACCGCTACCTCATATTTTGGAAAGGGGTTAATTCAAGTCTGATTGAACATCAAAGAGCTCGTGAGCGGAGCCTGACTGCCAATGTGAGAGGCCGCGTCTCAGGGAGCTCTCCCGCCGGTGCATAGCATAGTGTAATGTATGGTGTACAGTTCATATAGCGTCTTGTGCTTGGGTGCGAGGAAAACACATGAGACACAGGTTTGATATAGAAGGACTTGTATTACTTCATACAAGTGGCAAAAAGGGTCACACAGTTTGCAGGTACAGAAGCAGGAGACACAGCAGGCCAGAGTAACTTAAGCTCAGCAATAACTCTCCACAACAGGTTCAGGATCTCTTCTCTGTTACCGTAATTCCATGCAAACGTGGATTTATCAAATAGCAGGTTTCCAGAGTCCACAAGTGTTCCAAAGTTCCTCAGTAGGAAATAGCTGGAGTACAAAGTCCAAGGTTTTCCAGGAGTCAGGTCACAGGCTCACTGCAGGCTTGATTCTGAAGCACTGATAGCTCAGCTGAGGCTGCTTAAGAAGCAAGAGGAGAGAATCAGGGCGGGAACATGAAAGCTGGAAACTCCATATTGACTGAGGGCAAGATAGCTGCAGCAAGACAGAAAGCAAAATGGCCGACGGAAAAACTGAGTTTCAAGAAACATGTACAAAGAACCTTACATTACTCCCCCCTTAGGGACAACCTCTGGATGACCTCAGACCAGGCTTGTCTGGGTACCTCTGATGAAACTGGCGGAGCAAGCGAGGAGCATTAACGTTATTGACTGGTTCCCATGAGTTGTCCTCCACTGGGTAGCCCTGCCATTTAATCAAATATTGTAACTGATTTCTGTACAACCTGGAATCTAGAATCCTTTCCACCACAAATTCTTCCTGACCATCGACTAGCACTGGGTCAGGGCAAGGAGAAGAACGTCCAGGAAACGTATTGGGTGTTGCAGCCTTTAGTAGGGATACATGAAAGACAGGGTGGATTCTCATAGTTCTGGGCAGTTGAAGACGAACAACGGCACTTATAATTTTACTGATTTTATAGGGTCCAATGTACTTATGTCCCAACTTAGACGATGGAATCCTTAACTTAAGATTTCTGGTTGACAGCCAGACCAAGTCTCCTACCTTGAAAGCTGGTGCAGGTTTACGAAATTTATCTGCTGCTTTCTTGTACCTTTCCTGAGCCAATTCCAGATTTTCCTTTAGAAGATCCATATTCTTTTGTAAAGACGTGATTCTTTCAGCCACTGCTGGCAAGGGCGTTTCTATGGGAAATCGAGGAAGAATGTTAGGATGATAACCTAAATTGGAGTAAAAAGGAGACTGCTTAGTGGAGGCGCTCTGAGAGTTGTTATAAGAGAACTCAGCCAGTGGAAGTAGATCCACCCAATCATCCTGTAGGTGGCAGATAAAGCAGCGGAGATACTGCTCCAGGGTCTGATTGGTTCGTTCTGTCTGTCCATTAGTCTGGGGATGAAAAGCAGAAGAAAGGTTTACTTTAATGTCCAATGCGGCACAGAAATTTTGCCAAAACCTTGAAGTGAATTGCACCCCTCGATCCGAAATGACCTCATCCGGTACTCCATGTAAACGAAACACATTCTTAATCATCAAATCTGATGTCTGTTTTGCAGTGGGTAAGCCGACACAAGGGATAAAATGAGCTGCCTTTGTTAAACGATCAACCACCACTAGAATGGTGTTCTTCCCTTGAGAGGTTGGTAACTCCACAATGAAGTCCATAGAAATGGATCCCCACGGGCGGGACGGGGTGGGAAGAGGTTGCAACAGACCAGTTGGTGAGGAGCGAGGTGTTTTGCATCTTGCACAGACTTCACATGAAGTGACATAGTTTAAAACATCTTTCCTGTAAGTGGGCCACCAAAAGAAACGAGAAAGAAATTCCTGTGTCTTTAGAATTCCTCTATGCCCAGCTATCTTGGAATCGTGGATGAGTTGCAATACTCTCAATCTGACTGTTTCAGGTATATACAGACGTTGTCCCTGAATCCACACACCATTCTTAAAGACAAGACTTACGTCCCTTGGGGGTTGTGCCAACAAGGAATCCGCATGGTATGCTTCCTTGATGTCCTTAAGTAGGTCTTGATTATGAATCACTCCCAGGAATCTAGAGTCAGGAAGAATAGTCTTAGGAGGAGTAAGTGGACGGGTCTCTGCTGAATGAATCCTAGAGAGTGCATCAGCCTTTCTATTGCGCGATCCTGGTCTATAAGAAATTACAAAATTAAATTGGTTTAGGAAAAGATTCCAGCGAGCCTGGCGAGGAGTCAGGCACTTAGCCGACCTGATAAATTCAAGGTTACGATGATCTGTCAGGACGACTATTTGCTGTGCAGCTCCCTGAAGAAGGTGTCTCCATTCTTTGAAGGCGGCAATAATGGCCAACAACTCTCTATTGCCCACATCGTAGTTCCTCTCAGCTTAAGACAACTGCTGGGAAAAGAAGGCACAGGGATGCAAGACATTCTTCTCACCTGTTTTCTGAGAGAGTATAGCTCCAACGGAACAGTCTGAAGCATCCACCTCTATTATGAAGGCAAGTTCGGGGTTGGGATGTACTAAGATAGGTGCGGTGGTAAATTTATCCTTTAGACGGGAAAATGCTTCCTGGGCTTGGGGGGTCCAGGAGAACCTAGACTCTTTCCGGGTAAGTTGGGTGATAGGTGACACTACCTCAGAGAAATTCCTAATGAAACGTCTATAGAAGTTGGCAAACCCGATGAAGCGCTGCACCTCCTTCACATTTCTAGGAATTGGCCAATCCTTGATGGCTTGGGTCTTGCTTCCATCCATACTAATCCCTTGTGTAGACAGTACATACCCCAGAAATTGAATTTCGGTCCTATGGAATTCACACTTTTCAAGTTTGATGTAAAGATGGTTTGTGTGTTGTGAATGGGTTTGAGATGAGTTCTGAGCAGAGGCTCCCTCTGGTGGTTACAAGCGGTACTAGTGAGGATTGTGAGGACTGGGAATCAGGTGTTACTGATTGGTCTTATATAAGGGAGTCATTTTCCCATCAGGGTTGCCGGTGATCAATTGTTCTGGTCTGAATCCTTCTTTCCAGTTTCCCTTGTAGCCTGCTGTGTCGTGTCTGCATCTCCTGCTATCAGATAAGACAATTTCTTATTTTGTGTTTTTGCTATATTTTTGCATTTGGTCCTGCACTTCTGTGGGGGCCTCCAGGGTCCCCCCCGGGGGCTTCTGCCCTCTCAGTTTTGTTCAGCCACTGTGTTTTGTACTTTTGCTTTTTCCAGTTTTTTCAGTGGCTGCTGTTTTTGTTACACCAGAGAACTAATTTAGGTGGTAGAGGTCGTGTGATCTCAGGTGATTTTGAAATTAGTAGAGTTGGTGTTTTTCAGGGTTTTCTGGGATTGCAGTAAGTACCCTTCCTGTCCTTTTCTATTTAGATAGTTTGGGCCCCAGCGTTTGCTCATATTATTTTCTTTCTGTGTCAGTATTTCCTCTTGTCTAACCGCCATTACATGTTTGGGGGCTTTCTATTATCTTTGGGGTTCTGCTACGGGGCAGATAGCTTTCCTATTTCTATCTTTAGGTGTAGTTAGTTTCTCAGGCTGTGACGAGGCATCTAGGACCAACGTAGGAACGCTCCACGGCTGCCTCTAGTTGCGGTGGTTAGTCAGGGTACTGCAATCTCATAGATTCCAACTGCTCTGGTGTATTTCCTTTTTTGCCTGCACTCCTCAGCTACCGTAACATAACAGTTTTGTCTTAGACGTTCTAAGACCATTCTCACATGTCCATGATGTTCCTCTGTGGAGTCAGAAAAAATTAGAATATCATCCAGATAAATCACCACGAATGTATCTAGGAGATCCCTGAAGATGTCATTCACCAAGTGTTGGAAAGTGGCTGGGGCGGTACTCAGACCAAAAGGCATAACTAGATATTCAAAGTGTCCATAGCGTGACCTGAATGCAGTCTTCCATTCATCCCCAGGTCTAATACGGACCAAGTTATAGGCCCCACGGAGATCCAGTTTAGAGAAAATTTTGGCATGCCGCACTCTATCCAATAACTCAGGGATTAAAGGCAATGGATAACGGTTTCTAATAGTAACCTTATTGAGTTCCCTATAGTCTACGCAGGGTCTCAGAGATCCATCTTTCTTTTTCACAAAGAAGATGGGTGCACCTGCAGGAGATGAAGAGGGGCGTATGAAGCCCTTGGCTAGATTTTCGTCTATGTAATCCTTTAAAGCCTTTAGCTCAGGCCCCGCCAGGGGGTAGATCTTACCAAAAGGTATCTCTGCTCCAGGCAATAATTCAATTGGACAATCATATGGACGGTGAGGGGGAAGCTGGTCAGCGTTCTTCTTTTTATCACATAAATCCACATAGTCCTGGTATACAGCTGGTAGTTCAGGGACTGACATGGTTCCTTTAGGAACAGAGCAAGCTGAAACTTCTGGACTCATCTGTTTCTCTGGAAAGTGTAATTCCTTGGTCTCCCAGTTAATGGTAGGGTTCTGAGCCTGCAGCCATGGTAGCCCTAGAATAATGGGAAAGTGGGGAGAAGAGATAAGCATAAAGGACAGTTTCTCTTGATGATCTTTACCCATAAGGACCCTCAAAGGCTCCGTTTCCTGATCCACTGGTCCAGAGGTCAGCAGGGAGCCATCCACAGTCTCCATCTGTACTGGAGTAGCCTTCTTCACTGAACGTATCCCCCGTTTCAGAGCAAAGGAGATATCCATAAAATTTCCACTTGCCCCTGAGTCGATCATAGCAGAGCTAGACACCCAGACTGAGTCAACCCAGAGTTTGATGGAAAGGAAGCAATGAGAATTGTTTTTCTTACAACTCAGCTGGGACACCGCTGAGGAAACTTGAAAAATTGCAGCGTTTACACAGTCATCGTCCTCAGAAGTGACGGAGTTTAAGTCCGAGAAATCAATATCTGTTGCTGCAGATCTCTCTGGAGCCTGAGGCTCGGACCTGACAGATCTCCTCTCGCAACACTCACAGTGAATGACTGCTGCAGTAGTCTTATGAGAACGGCTGGGGCAGTTTATAATGAAGTGCCCTGACTTACCACAGTAGAAACATAGATTTTCCTTTAAACGATGTTCTTTGCGTGCATCACTAACCCGTCTTTGTAAAGAGTCCACCTGCATGGGTTCAGGTTCAGGTTCCCGTGTGATCCTACTCAAAGGTTCCTTAGCTGGGGAGGAAGGTAGGAAAAGGTTAGTGCGATTACTTTCGAACCATCTCTCTTGCCTGCGTTCAGTCAGACGAGCATCAATACGGATGCAGTAGTTAATAAAGTCACCTAACGCAGTGGGAGGGTCGGCACGAGCAAGTTCAACCTTAATCAGTGGAGACAACCCTTTTCGAAAAATAGATTTTTTGGCGGAACTGTCCCAAGTGGTATCAAGAGCCCATCTCCTGAAATCCAAGGCATATTCGGCTACTGAGCGCTTACCTTGGCGCAAAGTTAACATGGCTGCTTCAGCTGTTGCACCTCGATTGGGGTCATCAAACACCTGCCCCATGGCTGAAATGAAAGCATCAAGATGATCCAAACATTCATCCTCAGTCTCAATTAGAGGGTTTGCCCACATCAAAGCCTTGTTGGTAAGCAACATGATTATAGTAAGCACTTTAGATCGTTCAGTGGGAAATTGTGAAGCATGTGCAGAAAAAAAAAGATTGCATTGGTTAATAAATCCCCTGAATTTCTCACGTTCACCGCCAAAATGAAAAGGGGGTAACTTGGGAATCCCAGAACTCGGGGTTATGGCAGGAGCCTGGACTCGTTCCTCTAGAACCTCAATCCTGGCTCGTAAATCCTGGGTAGTTTGTCCAAACACTTGCAAATTGTGATTAGTGAGGTCCTGTAGGTTTGCAAAACGGGTCTTTATAGTCTGTATATCTGCAAGGATTGTATCAGTCACTCCGCAAAGCTCCTTTATGGAGCCTCCATCTTCCAGATCTTTTAAGACAGGAGTACTGGAAGGAGAAGAGAAAAAAAAACAAAAAAAAAACAATAGTGTTTACCTGTGGTAACACTGCAGAGTAAACTTAAGAGAATGTGCTCACCTGGAATGGTTGTGAGAAGTCACAACCACTGTCATCACAGACAGTATAACCGGACATCTGATATCCACAGCCTTCCCAGACCCAGCAGACACTAACGTTTGGCTTCAGAATCTTGTAATGTATGGTGTACAGTTCATATAGCGTCTTGTGCTTGGGTGCGAGGAAAACACATGAGACACAGGTTTGATATAGAAGGACTTGTATTACTTCATACAAGTGGCAAAAAGGGTCACACAGTTTGCAGGTACAGAAGCAGGAGACACAGCAGGCCAGAGTAACTTAAGCTCAGCAATAACTCTCCACAACAGGTTCAGGATCTCTTCTCTGTTACCGTAATTCCATGCAAACGGGATTTATCAAATAGCAGGTTTCCAGAGTCCACAAGTGTTCCAAAGTTCCTCAGTAGGAAATAGCTGGAGTACAAAGTCCAAGGTTTTCCAGGAATCAGGTCACAGGCTCACTGCAGGCTTGATTCTGAAGCACTGATTGCTCAGCTGAGGCTGCTTAAGAAGCAAGAGGGAGAGAATCAGGGCGGGAACATGAAAGCTGGAAACTCCATATTGACTGAGGGCAAGATAGCTGCAGCAAGACAGAAAGCAAAATGGCCGACGGAAAAACTGAGTTTCAAGAAACATGTACAAAGAACCTTACACATAGCCCGAGATCCGCCACTGCCAGCCTCTGCCGACCGAACGGTGGGGGAAGGAGTGCAGACAGCCGGGAGCGCTGGAGAGACCGCAGGCGAGTCGCAATGACTCGCAGAAGACACAAAGACCTGGGACCGGTGGACGGCAACAGCTCCCAAAATGGCGCCGATAAGAGGGAGGAGGCGGCCAAGCTGAACACTGAATGTCAGCGTCGCATGAGCGCTGCAGCGAGACTGGATGTAATGTATGGAGTACAGTTCATATAGCGTCTTGTGCTTGGGTGCGATGAAAACACATGAGTCACAGGTTTGATATAGAAGATCTTGTATTACTTCATACAAGTGGCAAAAATAGTCACACAGTTTGCAGATACAAAAGCAGGAGACACAGCAGGCCAGAGTAGCTTAAGCTCAGCAATCACTCTCCACAACAGGTTCAGGATCTCTTCTCTGTTACCGTAATTCATGCAAACGTGGATTTATCAAATAGCAGGGTTCCAGAGTCCACGAGTGTTCCAAAGTTCCTCAGTAGGAAATAGCTGGAGAACAAAGTCCAAGGCTTCCAGGAGTCAGATCACAGGTTCACTGCAGGCTTGATTCTGAAGCACTGATTGCTCAGCTGTGGCTGCTTAAGAAGCAAGAGGGAGAGAATCAGGGCGGGAACATGAAAGCTGGAAACTCCATATTGACTGAGGGCAAGATAGCTGCAGCAAGACAGAAAGTAAAATGGCTGACGGAAAAACTGAGTTTCAAGAAACATGTACAAAGAACCTTACATTACTCCCTCCTTAGGGACAACCTCCGGATGACCTCAGACCAGGCTTGTCTGGGTATCTCTGATGAAACTGGCGGAGCAAGCGAGGAGCATTAACGTTATTGACTGGTTCCCATGAGTTGTCCTCCACTGGGTAGCCCTGCCATTTAATCAAATATTGTAACTGATTTCTGTAGAACCTGGAATCTAGAATCCTCTCCACCACAAACTCTTCCTGACCATCGACCAGCACCGGGCCAGGGCAAGGAGAAGAACGTCCAGGAAACGTATTGGGTGTTGCAGCCTTTAGCAGGGATACATGAAAGACAGGGTGGATTCTCATAGTTCTGGGCAGTTGAAGACGACAAGCAACGGCACTTATAATTTTACTGATTTTATAGGGTCCAATGTACTTATGTCCCAACTTAGACGATGGAATCCTTAACTTAAGATTTCTGGTTGACAGCCAGACCAGGTCTCCTACCTTGAAAGCTGGTGCAGGTTTACAAAATTTATCTGCTGCTTTCTTGTACCTTTCCTGAGCCAATTCCAGATTTCCCTTTAGAAGATCCATATTCTTTTGTAAAGACGTGATTCTTTCAGCCACTGCTGGCAAAGGCGTTTCTATGGGAAATCGAGGAAGAATGTTAGGATGATAACCTAAATTAGAGTAAAAAGGAGACTGCTTAGTGGAGGCGCTCTGAGAGTTGTTATAAGAGAACTCAGCCAGTGGAAGTAGATCCACCCAATCATCCTGTAGGTGGCAGATAAAGCAGCGGAGATACTGTTCCAGGGTCTGATTGGTTCGTTCCGTCTGTCCATTAGTCTGGGGATGAAAAGCAGAAGAAAGGTTTACTTTAATGTCCAATGCGGCACAGAAATTTTGCCAGAACCTTGAAGTGAATTGCACCCCTCGATCCGAAATAACCTCATCCGGTACTCCATGTAAACGAAACACATTCTTAATCATCAAATCTGATGTCTGTTTTGCAGTGGGTAAGCCGACACAAGGAATAAAATGAGCTGCCTTTGTTAAACGATCAACCACCACTAGAATGGTGTTCTTCCCTTGAGAGGTTGGTAACTCCACAATGAAGTCCATAGAAATGGATCCCCACGGGCGGGACGTGGTGGGAAGAGGTTGTAACAGACCAGTTGGTGAGGAGCGAGGTGTTTTGCATCTTGCACAGACTTCACATGAAGTGACATAGTTTAAAACATCCTTCCTGCAAGTGGGCCACCAAAAGAAACGAGAAAGAAATTCCTGTGTCTTTAGAATTCCTCTATGCCCAGCTATCTTGGAATCGTGAATGAGTTGCAATACTCTCAATCTGTCTGTTTCAGGAATATACAGACGTTGTCCCTGAATCCACACACCATTCTTAAAGACAAGACTTACGTCCCTTGGGAGTTGTGCCAACCAGGAATCCGCATGGTATGCTTCCTTGATGTCCTTAAGTAGGTCTTGATTATGAATCACTCCCAGGAATCTAGAGTCAGGAAGAATAGTCTTAGGAGGAGCAAGTGGACGGGTCTCTGCTGAATAAATCCTAGAGAGTGCATCAGCCTTTCCATTGCGCGATCCTGGTCTATAAGAAATGACAAAATTAAATTGGTTTAAGAAAAGATTCCAGCGAGCCTGGCGAGGAGTCAGGCACTTAGCCGACCTGATAAATTCAAGGTTACGATGATCTGTCAGGACGACTATTTGCTGTGCAGCTCCCTGAAGAAGATGTCTCCATTCTTTGAAGGCGGCAATAATGGCCAACAACTCTCTATTGCCCACATCGTAGTTCCTCTCAGCCGAAGACAACTGCTGGGAAAAGAAGGCACAGGGATGCAAGACATTCTTCTCACCTGTTCTCTGAGAGAGTATAGCTCCAACGGCACAGTCTGAAGCATCCACCTCTATTATGAAGGCAAGTTCGGGTTGGGATGTACTAAGATAGGTGCGGTGGTAAATTTATCTTTTAGACGGGAAAATGCTTCCTGGGCTTGGGGAGTCCAGGAGAACCTATACTCTTTCCGGGTAAGTTGGGTGATAGGTGACACTACCTCAGAGAAATTCCTAATGAAACGTCTATAGAAGTTGGCAAACCCGATGAAGCGCTGCACCTCCTTCACATTTCTAGGAATTGGCCAATCCTTGATGGCTTGGGTCTTGCTTCCATCCATACTAATTCCTTGTGTAGACAGTACATACCCCAGAAATTGAATTTCGGTCCTATGGAATTCACACTTTTCAAGTTTGATGTAAAGATGATTTTGTCTTAGACGTTCCAAGACCATTCTCACATGTCCATGATGTTCCTCTGTGGAGTTAGAAAAAATTAGAATATCATCCAAATAAATCACCACGAATGTATCTAGGAGATCCCTGAAGATGTCATTCACCAAGTGTTGGAAAGTGGCTGGGGCGGTACTCAGACCAAAAGGCATCACTAAATATTCAAAGTGTCCATAGCGTGACCTGAATGCAGTCTTCCATTCATCCCCAGGTCTAATACGGACCAAGTTATAAGCCCCACGGAGATCCAGTTTAGAGAAAATTTTGGCATGCCGCACTCTCTCCAATAACTCAGGGATTAAAGGCAATGGATAACGGTTTCTAATAGTAACCTTATTGAGTTCCCTATAGTCTACGCAGGGTCTCAGAGATCCATCTTTCTTCTTCACAAAGAAGATGGGTGCACCTGCAGGAGATGAAGAGGGGCGTATGAAGCCCTTGGCTAGATTTTCGTCTATGTAATCCTTTAAAGCCTTTAGCTCGGGCCCCGCCAGGGGGTAGATCTTACCAAAAGGTATCTCTGCTCCAGGCAATAATTCAATTGGACAATCATATGGACGGTGAGGGGGAAGCTGGTCAGCGTTCTTCTTGTCACATAAATCCACATAGTCCTGGTATACAGCTGGTAGTTCAGGGACTGACATGGTTCCTTTAGGAACAGAGCAAGCTGAAACTTCTGGACTCATCTGTTTCTCTGGAAAGTGTAATTCCTTGGTCTCCCAGTTAATGGTAGGGTTCTGAGCCTGCAGCCATGGTAGCCCTAGAATAATGGGAAAGTGGGGAGAAGAGATAAGCATAAAGGACAGTTTCTCTTGATGATCTTTACCCATAAGGACCTTCAAAGGCTCCGTTTCCTGATCCACTGGTCCAGAGGTCAGCAGGGAGCCATCCACAGTTTCCATCTGTACTGGAGTAGCCTTCTTCACTGAACGTATCCCCTGTTTCAGAGCAAAGGAGACATCCATAAAATTTCAACTTGCCCCTGAGTCGATCATAGCAGAGCTAGACACCCAGACTGAGTCAACCCAGAGTTTGATGGAAAGGAAGCAATGAGAATTGTTTTTCCTACAACTCAGCTGGGACACCGCTGAGGAAACTTGAAAAATTGCAGCGTTTACACAGTCATCGTCCTCAGAAGTAACGGAGTTTAAGTCCGAGAAATCAATATCTGTTGCTGCAGATCTCTCTGGAGCCTGAGGCTCGGACCTGACAGATCTCCTCTCGCAACACTCACAGTGAATGAGTGCTGCAGTAGTCTTACGAGAACGGCTGTGGCAGTTTATAATGAAGTGCCCTGACTTACCACAATAGAAACATAGATTTTCCTTAAAACGATGTTCTTTGCGTGCATCACTAACCCGTCTTTGTAAAGAGTCCACCTGCATGGGTTCAGGTTCAGGTTCCCGTGTGATCCTACTCAAAGGTTCCTTAGCTGGGAGGAAGGTAGGAAAAGGTTAGTGCGATTACTTTCGAACCATTCTCTTGCCTGCGTTCAGTCAGACGAGCATCAATACGGATGCAGTAGTTAATAAAGTCACCTAACGCAGTGGGAGGGTCGGCACGAGCAAGTTCATCCTTAATCAGTGGAGACAACCCTTTTCGAAAAATAGATTTTTTGGCGGAACTGTCCCAAGTGGTATCAAGAGCCCATCTCCTGAAATCCAAGGCATATTCGGCTACTGAGCGCTTACCTTGGCGCAAAGTTAACATGGCTGCTTCAGCTGTTGCACCTCGATTGGGGTCATCAAACACCTGCCCCATGGCTAAATGAAAGCATCAAGATGATCCAAACATTCATCCTCAGTCTCAATTAGAGGGTTTGCCCACATCAAAGCCTTGTTGGTAAGCAACATGATTATAGTAAGCACTTTAGATCGTTCAGTGGGAAATTGTGAAGCATGTGCAGAAAAAAAAGATTGCATTGGTTAATAAATCCCCTGAATTTCTCACGTTCACCGCCAAAATGAAAAGGGGGTAACTTGGGAATCCCAGAACTCGGGGTTATGGCAGGAGCCTGGACTCGTTCCTCTAGAACCTCAATCCTGGCTCGTAAATCCTGGGTAGTTTGTCCAAACACTTGCAAATTGTGATTAGTGAGGTCCTGTAGGTTTGCAAAACGGGTCTTTATAGTCTGTATATCTGCAAGGATTGTATCAGTCACTCCACAAAGCTCCTTTATGCGAGCCTCCATCTTCCAGATCTTTTAAGACAGGAGTACTGGAAGGAGAAGAGAAAAAAAAAAAAAAACAATAGTGTTTACCTGTGGTAACACTGCAGAGTAAACTTAAGAGAATGTGCTCACCTGGAATGGTTGTGAGAAGTCACAACCACTGTCATCACAGACAGTATAACCGGACATCTGATATCCACAGTCACAGCAGACACAGCCTTCCCAGACCCAGCAGACACTAACGTTTGGCTTCAGAATCTTGTAATGTATGGTGTACAGTTCATATAGCGTCTTGTGCTTGGGTGCGAGGAAAACACATGAGACACAGGTTTGATATAGAAGGACTTGTATTACTTCATACAAGTAGCAAAAAGGGTCACACAGTTTGCAGGTACAGAAGCAGGAGACACAGCAGGCCAGAGTAACTTAAGCTCAGCAATAACTCTCCACAACAGGTTCAGGATCTCTTCTCTGTTACTGTAATTCCATGCAAACGTGGATTTATGAAATAGCAGGTTTCCAGAGTCCACAAGTGTTCCAAAGTTCCTCAGTAGGAAATAGCTGGAGTACAAAGTCCAAGGTTTTCCAGGAATCAGGTCACAGGCTCACTGCAGGCTTGATTCTGAAGCACTGATTGCTCAGCTGAGGCTGCTTAAGAAGCAAGAGGGAGAGAATCAGGGCGGGAACATGAAAGCTGGAAACTCCATATTGACTGAGGGCAAGATAGCTGCAGCAAGACAGAAAGCAAAATGGCCGACGGAAAAACTGAGTTTCAAGAAACATGTACAAAGAACCTTACACATAGCCCGAGATCCGCCACTGCCAGCCTCTGCCGACCGAACGGTGGGGGAAGGAGTGCAGACAGCTGGGAGCGCTGGAGAGACCGCAGGCGAGTCGCAATGACTCGCAGAAGACAAAAAGACCTGGGACCGGTGGACGGCAGCAGCTCCCAAAATGGCGCCGATAAGAGGGAGGAGGCGGCCAAGCTGAACACTGAATGTCAGCGTCGCGTGAGCGCTGCAGCGAGACTGGAAAGGTTTGCCCGCAAGGGAGAGTCTGGGAAGCAGCAAGAGTCAGAGGGAGAGGAGGATGGGGATGAAGGGATGGAGCTGCAGGAGGAGATGGAGGGAGGAAAATTCCCAGAGAATAGCACCCCTGAGGGGGAGAAAATGGCGGTGGCAGCACAGGAGGAGGGGGAGGTGCAGGAGAATCCCACTATCAAGGATGTGTTCACAGTAGTGTCCTTTTGTAAACAGGCACTAACTCAGCAAGTCCTGGGAGTGCAGTCCGAAGTAGCTATTCTAAAAAAGGACATACCGTACATAAAGTTAATACCAGGACGGGTGAAGTGGAAAACAGAGTGGGAGAGGCGGAAGATTGGATTAATACATTTTAAAAATCGGAGAAGCAGTTTAAGCAGCAAATCTCTGAAGTTATGACAAAAAATGATGATCTGGAAAATCGTTCCAGAAGAAACAATATTAGAATTGGTCTCCCGTAAAAGTCTGAGGGGAGAGATCCCACTGAATTTATTGAGAAGTGGTTGAGAGACCAGATCGGTGCAGACTCCCTCACTAAATTTTATGCGGTGGAGCGGGCGCATAGAGTGCCAATGTAACCGCAACCCCGGGTAATAACCCACGTGTTATTATTACAAAGCTGCTTCATTATAAGGATAGAGATATCATTATCCGTAAAGCAAGAGAATCGGAGGAGATTACATTGAACGGCCAACGAATTGGTAGATACCCTGACTACTCGGTAGCCGTACAGAAGCAAAGAATGCAGTTTGGAGGAGTAAAAAGACGCCTGAGAGAATTAGGTGCCAAATATTCAATGATGTTCCCTGCTAAGCTTCGAGTGGCGGCCATGGATAAAGTTTTCTTTTCAGCAGCAGAATGAAGGAAGGGAGACACAGTCATTACTAGTGGGTAGGCGAAGCCCACATAGGATAGCACACCTCAGATTAAAAAAGTGCTGTCCGGCCCCTCCAGCTTGGGCTCCTCCTGCTCCAGTTCTCCAGTCTAAAATTTGAGGTCACAGAGGATAGTCGCTGCTGGAGCAGCTCCTCAGAAGATTGTTTTATTTTAATCGGACAGAGACTTGGAGTGGTCTTGAGGTCTCAGGGGTCTCAGCGCTGCTGGACCCCCACCTCTCCCTTGGCGGATCTGTACTACCCTTTAAGGTGGTCCCTGCAGAACCCTGCCGGCCCTGGGGGATGAGGATTGCTTCCCTGGCGGGGACGCAAACCGCGCTTCTGGGGTCACTGCGTTCCCCGCCCTGGGGGGGAAGCTATGGGCACAGCGCTACAAATCCCTGGGGGTCCCTGTAGCGCTCAGCTGGGTGAGTACTCAACATTTTATATATGTGTTTGAGTGCTTTAGCGGCTGCTGCGGCAGCCGCTGCTACATGTGTTCAGTGTGGTGATTTGTGCACTTTTGTCCGCAGGTGGGTGCCTGCAGGACATGGGAAGGAGCGGAGGAATCGCGCCCTTTTTTTGAAGCCGGCGGGGGGCGTGGCTTAGCGCTTTCCCACTCTGAGCGCGCGCTTTACAGTCCCTGCCCTTCTTTTCCGGCTTCTCCTTCAGCGGCGGCCATTACTGACGGGCTTCTCGGGCTCCTCACTCCACGCTTTCCCCGACCGACCAAAGGAAGAACCGCTGCCAGCTGGGTGAGTCGCTTCTGTCTTTCAGGACAGAAGCTTAACCCCTCATCCCCACGGCGCACTGTCACACTGAACGCTCCCACTAACGATCACGATAGCGACGCATACTAATGCGATCGGTTTTTTTTTGTGATCGTTTTTATGTCGCTAGTAGCTGCCACACTGGGTCATTGCAATGTACAAAACAGCGCAATGTTTTAGCGATCTCGTTGATTAGTGTGGCATTCCCTTGCAGACTGTACTGTCCTGCAGCTACTACCTCATAAGAGGCACCTGGGGCTCGCACACCCTTTTCATTAACAGGGGTTGTGAGAGTCTGCGACATTAACCCCTTCTTAGGCGGTTAACCCTTAATTGGGGGACAGCTGGGGTAGCTCTCTCTTTAAGAGCTTTAACCCTTCAGCGTTAGTTTTTTCTTTACCAAACCACACTATTCTAGTTACTGTCAGGTTTAACCTGTCATATACTGTGTGAGGACATGTCAGATCAGGGTCCAGGAGGTGCGGACCGTCTCCCAGGTCCGCTACAGGATCAGTCTCGCATATCTGACACGCAGACCTCGACGGCGTGAAGCGCAGCGGTCGGAGGTCTCAGTGATGCCAAAATGGAGGCCCTCACGCGTTCTATTGATGGCCTGTCTGACCTTCTAGGTTATTGGGTGTGTAACGAATGGAAGCGGAGGCAGAGGTGGTGAAGTTCACATTCGTTTTTATTTTTAAATGTGGAACCTCTAGACCACGGTCCGGGGGGCTCCGAAGGGGGCGTAACTAGTGAGCCTCGGGTACCCGTAGTAAGGCCCCTCGAACAGGACCAGAATGGAATACCCGGAGGACACAGGTGCTACCTCCAGTTAGACCCCAGACACGTGGCAGCTGTCCCAGAGGGACCAAAAGGTTAACAGGTGTTTACAGAGTCCGTGGAGGGTTCTCGACAGAGAAGGGTAAGGTCCTGGTCCAGAATAGATGGTATCAGGCTGGCTTCAGTGACCTTGTCACGGTCCACGGGTACGGATGGCTGATGGCGGAACGGGATGACTCTTTCGCCAGTAATAGCTGAGATTGTCCGGGTTAGCCAGATACGGGTTAGCAATGATCTGAGGAGACAAACAGTATCAGCGAAGCACAGAGACTGCAAATGCAGCGCAGACAGATCAGGAACAGAACCGGATGTAGCAATTATAGAACACGTTGCTCTGGCACTCCCCTAATGGTGGAGTGACCAGATATAGTACTGAGTGTGCAGCCATTGGTTAATTAGCTATTTCAAAAAATGCACGCTGCCCCTTTAAGAGAGGCGGTGGGCGCGGCCTCGCGTCCTAAGCCGTCTATCAGGAGGCCTGCCAGCAGCGTGCCAGGAAGTGGAGGAGGACACAGGACGCCGTGGAGCAGATGGGACATGAGACCCCAGCCCACGCACAGACTGCTGCAGAGGAACAGGTGAGTGAGCCGAACAGAGTGCAGAGCCAGCGCTGGGACCGGGTGTAACAGTATCCCCCTCTTTACTCCCCCTCTTTTTCAAGCCTGCGTGAAATCTTTTAAGAAGAAGAGGAGCCTGGATGTTCTCCTCAGGCTCCCAAGACCTCTCCTCAGGACCAAAACCCCTCCAGTCCACCAGGTAATAAATCCTACCTCTTACTCTCTTAGAGGCCAAGATATGTTTTACCTCAAAAACATCATTCTCAGAGACCGGATCGGGAGTGGTACCCGGGTCCTTAAAGAAGGAACTCAACACTACTGGTTTGAGGAGAGAAACATGAAAGGAGTTAGGTACACGTAGAGAATTAGGCAATTTCAGCTTGTAAGAGACCGGGTTGATTTGTCTCAAGACTTCAAAGGGACCAATGAAACGAGGACCCAATTTGTACGATGGTAACTTCAGACGGATGTACTTGGAGGAGAGCCATACCTTGTCTCCTGGACGAAAGATGGGAGCCTCCAAACGTCTTTTGTCCGCATGCGTCTTCATACGTTGGGAAGCTTTCTCCAAAGCCGACCTGGTCTCACTCCAAATGTCCGAGAAATTTTTAGACAAGATATCGACTGCCGGAACATCAGATACTCCCGAAACAGGAAGAGGAATTCCAGGTTGCAGTCCAAACACAATCTGAAAGGGAGACTTTGCAGAAGATTCACTTACTTGATTGTTGTAGGAGAATTCCGCCCAGGGCAGTAATTCTACCCAGTCATTATGATGAGCGTTGACGAAGTGACGCAGGTATCCAGCCAGGATTTGATTGATCCTCTCCACTTGCCCATTAGACTGGGGATGATATGCAGAAGAAAAGTCTAGTTCAATTTTTACCATTTTAGAGTCCTCTCCAGAACTTAGAAGTGAACTGGACGCCCCTGTCGGACACGATGTGGAGAGGAAATCCATGTAGACGGAAGATGTGCTGAATGAAGTGAGCGGCCAGTTCTGGAGCAGACGGGAGACCAGATAGCGGAACGAAGTGAGCCATTTTAGAGAAGCGGTCCACCACAACCCATACCACTGAGCAGCCAGAAGAAATGGGAAGATCCGTGATGAAATCCATCGCAATGTGCTGCCAGGGAGCGGACGGAATCGGAAGAGGTAGAAGTCTGCCAGCTGGTAGTTTTGTTACGGGCACATGAAGGACAGGCTGAAACGAACTCCTGGATATCCTTGCCCATGGTAGGCCACCAGTAATAACGGGAGATGAGTTGCTGCGTCTTTTTCTGACCAGCATGGCCAGCCAACTTAGAGGAATGACCCCAGCGCAGAACACGGGTACGATCAGAAGCAGACACAAAAGTCTTCCCAGGAGGAAGCCGGGCCAGATCAGTGGAGGCAACAGAGACTAACTTAGAAGGTTCAATAATGTGCTGAGGTTCTTCCTCCAGTTCAGGGGGCAAGAAGGCTCTAGAGAGTGCGTCTGCCTTGATGTTTTTGTCAGCTGGACGAAAATGAAGTACAAAATTGAAACGGGCAAAAAATAATGCCCAACGGGCCTGACGGGGATTCAGTCTTAAAGCAGTTTGGAGATAGGCAAGGTTTTTATGGTCGGTGAATATGATTACCTGGTGATGAGCTCCTTCAAGAAGATGTCTCCATTCTTGCAGAGCCAATTTGATGGCCAACAGTTCGTGATCACCGACAGAGTAGTTCCTCTCTGCAGGAGAAAAAACCTTGGAGAAAAAACCACATGAGACCATCCGCCCGGTAGACGACTTATGGGTCAGAACTGCACCTGCACCTATGGAAGAAGCGTCAACCTCAAGAAAAAATTGCTCACTTGAATTAGGACGATGGAGAACGGGTGCGGAAGCGAAAGCTTTTTTTAGAGAAACAAAGGCCTCTTCTGCCTCGGAGGACCATTCCTTAGAGTTTACGCCTTTCCGGGTTAAGGCTGTGATTGGAGCCACTCGGGTGGAAAAGTGTGGAATAAATTGCCGGTAGTAATTGGCGAACCCTAGGAACCTTTGTATGGCTTTTAGCCCAGACGGACGAGGCCAGTTGAGAACTGCAGACAACTTCTCCGGATCCATCTTTAATCCTGTGGAAGATACAATGTACCCAAGGAAAGGCAAAGAAGACTGCTCAAAGAGGCATTTCTCATATTTGGCATAAAGCCTGTTCTCTCTGAGTCTTTGTAAGACCTGGCGTACTTGCCGCTGGTGTGACGTTAAATCAGCAGAGAAAATCAAAATATCGTCCAGGTAAACCACGACACATGTATAGAGCAAGTCCCTGAAAATGTCATTCACAAATTCCTGAAAAACCGCAGGTGCATTGCTTAGGCCGAATGGCATTACCAGGTATTCATAGTGGCCGTCACGGGTGTTGAAGGCTGTTTTCCATTCGTCCCCCTCTCTAATTCGGATCAGATTGTAGGCCCCTCTGAGGTCCAATTTGGTGAAGATCTTGGCCCCTCGGAGACGATCAAACAACTCTGAAATAAGAGGTAATGGATACCTGTTTTTTACCGTGACCTGATTCAGACCCCGATAGTCAATGCAGGGCCGCAAGGATCCATCCTTCTTCTTCACAAAGAAGAATCCAGCTCCTGCCGGTGACGATGACTTTCGGATAAATCCTCTATCCAGATTCTCTTGGATGTAGTCCGACATGGCCTGAGTCTCTGCCTGTGAAAGAGGATACACTCTCCCGCGGGGAAGAGATGCTCCAGGAAGAAGCTCTATCTGACAGTCATACGACCTGTGTGGAGGTAGTCTCTCAGCCTCCTTTTTCCCAAAGACGTCAGAGAAGGACCAATAGGCGGAAGGCAACCCTGGCAGGGTATCAGGCTGGCAGGAGGCGAAGCAGGTTGAATCCGGGTTAAGCAACGATTCATGCAGGTATCTCCCCAACGCAGAACTTCTCCAGTTTTCCAATTCAGGACTGGTTCATGCATCTGGAGCCAAGGTAAACCTAAGAGCATGGGATGGGATAAACCGGTATATACATAAAAACGCATTAGTTCAGTATGCATTAGACCTACCCGGAGTTCCACCAACTCGGTTTGAAACTGGACGGGCTCGGTCAGCGGTTTGCCATCCACAGCGGACACCTGTAACGGATCAGGAAGACGCTGGACAGGTAAGCGGTAATGATCCACAACCGCCTGCTGGATGAAGTTCCCTGCAGCTCCAGAATCCAGTAGACAATGTTCGGAAAATTTTATTGCCCCATAGGACACGGAGACTGAGATGTGTAAAGAGGGAGAGGACTGTTCTCTACCTAGGTTGGCCCCTCCTACCGGACCTAGGCACTGGAGTTTCCCGACTTTTTAGGACAGAGATGGATCAAATGTTCAGAACTACCGCAGTAGTAACAACTTCCCTCCTTGCGACGTGACTCCCGACGGCGGGTGGCCAAACTTACATGGTCCACCTCCATGGCCTCGGAGGAGGAAAGCGAGGTACCTGTTTTATACAAACTAGAGTCCAGGTGATAGGACCTTTTGTCCCGCTTGATCTCCATAGAACGCTCCTGAAAACGCAGGTCAATTCGGGTTGCCAAAGATATCAACTCCAAGAGGGTAGGTCTGTCCCGTCCCGCCAGCTCATCCTTGATTGTTCCGGATAAGCCCTCCCAGAAGTTTGCAACCAGGGCCTCATTGTTCCACGATAATTCAGACGAGAGGGTGCGGAATTTAACAGCATACTGAGCTACCGTGAGAGTACCTTGGCGCAGGCGGAGCAGAGCTGAGGCAGTTGAAGTGGTGCGACCAGGTTCATCGAAAGTCCTGCGAAAAGCCTCTAGGAAAGATTGAAGATCGTTAACCAGCGGATCCCCTCTCTCCCATAGCGGGTTTAGCCAGGCGAGGGCCTCTCCTCCCAGGTGTGACATGATGAAGCCCACCTTGGCTCGGTCAGAAGCAAACATATGCCCCAAGATTTCGAAGTGTAGAGTGCACTGATTGAGAAAACCCCGACACAGAGTAGGATCACCCTGGAAACGGGTAGGAGCCGCCAGACGGGGACCTTGACTTGTCATGGGAACTGGTACCTGAGTATTGATAGGAGAGTCAGGTGCAGACGAGGAACCCAAGGAATCCATGCGGGAAGACAAGCTGCGTAGATAAGTCGTGATCTTGTCCTGTTGAACTCCCAAACGGGTCACCTCCTGGTACAGGTCCGTGGTCGGAGATTTCTGGGATCCAGCGGGTTCCATGGCCGGAGCAATCTGTAACGAATGGAAGCGGAGGCAGAGGTGGTGAAGTTCACATTCGTTTTTATTTTTAAATGTGGAACCTCTAGACCACGGTCCGGGGGCTCCGAAGGGGACGTAACTAGTGAGCCCCGGGTACCCGTAGTAAGGCCCCTCGAATAGGACCAGAATGGAATACCCGGAGGACACAGGTGCTACCTCCAGTTAGACCCCAGACACGTGGCAGCTGTCCCAGAGGGACCAAAAGGTTAACAGGTGTTTACAGAGTCCGTGGAGGGTTCTCGACAGAGAAGGGTAAGGTCCTGGTCCAGAATAGATGGTATCAGGCTGGCTTCAGTGACCTTGTCATGGTCCACGGGTACGGATGGCTGATGGCGGAACGGGATGACTCTTGCGCCAGTAATAGCTGAGATTGTCCGGGTTAGCCAGATACGGGTTAGCAATGATCTGAGGAGACAAACAGTATCAGCGAAGCACAGAGACTGCAAACGCAGCGCAGACAGATCAGGAACAGAACCGGATGTAGCAATGATAGAACACGTTGCTCCGGCACTCCCCTAATGGTGGAGTGACCAGATATAGTACTGAGTGTGCAGCCATTGGTTAATTAGCTATTTAAAAAAATGCACCCTGCCCCTTTAAGAGAGGCGGTGGGCGCGGCCTCGCGTCCTAAGCCGTCTATCAGGAGGCCTGCCAGCAGCGTGCCAGGAAGTGGAGGAGGACACAGGACGCCGTGGAGCAGATGGGACATGAGACCCCAGCCCACGCACAGACTGCTGCAGAGGAACAGGTGAGTGAGCCGAACAGAGTGCAGAGCCAGCGCTGGGACCGGGTGTAACAGGGTGTCAGCTAGATCCTCTCATGGCAGGAAGCGACACAGGCCGGTGCCATCTTTCCCGCCTAGCGACTCGGAGATCTCGGGCATGGAGGGTTCCCCTTCAAGCTCGGATGGCGAGATGTCCGATTCGGATAAGGAGGATCGGCAGGAACACTCTACCTCTCTTTTGGGCCGTACAGAGGTTTTTATTGGAGCCATGAGGGAGGCGTTACAGTTACCTGAGGAGGTAACTAGACGTCCTGGTAAGTCGGCCCGGATGTTTCAGGAGTCGCATAGGTCGCGATCAGCATTACCATCTCTGGATGAGCTTAATGGGGCAGTGGAGAAGGAACGCCTGTGTCCTGATAAACGTTTTCAGGGGACACGGTTTTTTGAGACACTGTATCCGTGTACAACGGAGTTGATTGATAATTGGATTCCTTCTCCTGAAGTGGATGTTCCTTTATCCCAGCTTAGCAAATCCTCATTACTACCTGTTAAAGGGAAGGCGAGTCTGCAGGACCCGCTGGACAGAAAAACGGAGATGGCGGCAAAATCCATCTACGAGGCCGCGGGTCATGGATTCAGAGCAGTACTAGGGTCCATGTGTGCTTGTAAAGCTTCACTAAGCTGGTTAGACCGTCTACGGACGGCGTGGCAAGATGGATCCCCACTAGCTGAGGTAGATGGGCTGTTCAAGTTGTTGGAGGATGCAGCCCGATATGGCAGTGATGCAGGTTTGGATACTGCATCACTGCTGTCCAGGGCACAATCCTCGGCGGTCACAGTCAGGAGAGCATTGTGGCTTAGACAGTGGACCGGGGACGCGGTTTCCAAACAAGGTTTGCTATCTTTAGCTTACAAGGGTGGTCAGCTATTTGGTTCTGACCTCACGGAGCTGATTGCCAAGGCAAAGGCAAAAGAAACTGCTTTACTGCAGCGAAGAGCTGTGACTTCTACGTCCGGCAGGCCTAGTGCCGGTAGTAGTCGGCGGTCCTTTCGGTCCAGGGGACGGTTCGGTCAGCCCTCTTGGGGATCGGGTCGTCCCTCTTTTTCAGGAAAAAAGAACTCCCAAAAATCCCGCACTCCCTGGAAACAGAGCTTCCGTCAAGACAAGCGGGAAACGGATAAAAAACCAGCTAAGGCGGACTGACGCCAGGGTCTCACTCGAGGGCTCTCGAGTGGGAGGTCGCCTGCTCCAATTCGAACCGACTTGGGCTTCCCGCTGTCACAGGTGTGTCACTGCGAAGATCGTCGCGATTGCACACCCTGACTTCTCACAGCTGAGATTCTGGTGCTGGGTGTTTTTTGGCACTGAGGCAGTTAATTCTTCCTCTCTCTGTGCTGGACTAGACCAGCCTCGCTCAGCTGCAATTAATGTTGTGGTAATTGGTTTCCTTCATATACCTGCCTGTCTGCTGGGAAGTGTCGGTGAAAGCATTCATGCAGACCAGCAGAGCGGATCGTATTGAGAAGTCTAAAGCTAAGAGTACCTGTTGTGGTTTTCTCCTCTCCTCGCTTTATTATTTATCTCCTTACCCGTTGGTGTTCCCTCTGTAGTGATAGTTTTGTATGCAAGGTGGTCTTTTATTTTACCCCTTGTACTGTCTCGTTCGTCTTATACTGTGTGTGAAGGCAGTTACCTTCCTGTTCCCTGTGGTGGTAATCAGGGTCCTTCTCAGGACTAGATTACAGTGGTTAGGGATTCACAGGAGATAGGGTTACGCTGGCGGCCTGGACCTCTGTACCATCTACAGTACCTCCAGGTAGAGGGATTAGTCAGGACCCCAGCTTAGGGTCAGCATAGACCCCGGTCCTCCTGTATACAGAGACAGCGTGACATTTTCACCGACCTCACTGAAGATTCTCCCCAGCCACCATGGATCCAGTAGCCAGTCTAGCTCAGCAGTTGCAGAGTTTGTCCATGGAGCTGAGGGACGTTAAGTCCAAGGTTTTGTACCCCCCGGAGCAGGCCAGACCTGAACCTAAAGTAGCTCTCCCGGACAGGTTCACTGGAGGGCGGGACAAATTTTTTTGCTTTCCGGGAGGCATGTAAATTGTACTTTCGGCTGCGACCTCAGTCATCTGGGAGTGAAGATCAAAGGGTGGGAATTGTCATCTCACTCCTACAAGGGGACCCCCATTCCTGGGCGTTCTCTCTTCCCCGAGCTCCCCGGCTCTCCAGTCAGTGGATAGATTTTTCGCAGCTCTGGGTCTTGTATATGATGACCCGGATCGGGTCTCCCTTGCTGAAACTAAGTTACGTAAGATACAGCAGGGAGATCGTCCGGCAGAGGAATTCTGTTCGGAGTTCCGTAGGTGGGCCACGGACACCCAGTGGAATGACCCGCTCTTAGGAGCCAGTTTTGTCAAGGTTTATCTGACAAATTAAAAGATGTGTTGGCGCAGTATGACCCTCCCACGACACTGGAAGCCGCTATGGCCCTTGCTATTCGTATTAACAGACGTCTTCGGGAGAGGTGCAGGGTAACTTCGCCCCCTGTGATGACTCCACCTTCCTCAAGGGTCCCTTATACGGAGGTTCCCCTGATCAGTCCAGAGGAGCCTATGCAATTAGGAGGGACATCATTCCGGGGAGGGGATCGGTGGGGCGCCACAAAACAAGAAGTTGTTTCTTCTGTGGAAAAAAAGGACATTTTATTAGGGGGTGTCCATCCCGTCCTTTGCAGAGTGAGAAGGCGCCGGAAAACTATTGATCCCAGATTGTGTGGTGGACGGCAATCTGGGAGTAAGTATTTCGTCCCTAAGTTCGTCTCAGTTTCTCGTACCGGCGGAGGTGGTGGTGGGTGCGAAAACTGAGAGGATATCTGTTCTTCTGGATAGTGGGGCCGGGCTAATCTGGTGGATGCTCGCTTTGCCCGGGTTCAAGGTATACGTTTGAGTGGGTTGGCTAAACCCGTCCCCATATTCTCGATCGACGCCAGACCTCTCGGTCAGGGAAGTTTTGTGCAAGCAGTGCATAACATAGATCTTCAAGTGGGGGCGCTACATAAAGAACTGTTGTCTCGTTATGTGTTGGAGGGTCTTCCCACTCCTATAGTGCTGGGCCTGCCTTGGCTAACTAAGCATAACCCGGTTATTAATTGGCAATCCAGAGAGATAACCCAATGGAGCGATTTCTGCAATAAAAACTGCATGAATACGGTCATTGGTGCGGTCGCTCCTAGGGCCTTACCTCCATTTCTGGTGGACTTTGAGGATGTATTCTCGGAAAAAGGGTGTCAAGAACTACCTCCTCATCGCGAGTATGACTGTTCTGTTAACTTGCTCCCTGGGGCCAAGTTACCGAAATCTAGGTTGTATAACCTTTCTGGTCCTGAGAGACAGGCCATGAAGGATTATATTTAAGAGAGTCTGGCTAAGGGGCATATTAGACCTTCATCTTCCCCGGTGGCCGCGGGGTTCTTCTTTGTGAAGAAAAAAGATGGAGGCCTACGCCCTTGCCTGGATTTCCGTGAGCTTAATCGGATTACGGTCCGAGATCAGTATGCGCTCCCACTCATTCCCGATCTCTTCAATCAGATCGTGGGTGCCAAATGGTTCTCTAAGTTGGATCTCAGGGGGGCGTACAATCTGATTAGGATGAAGGAGGAGGATGAGTGGAAGACGGCGTTTAACACTCCGGAGGGGCATTATGAGAACCTTGTCATGCCATTTGGTCTGAGTATTGCCCCGGCGGTGTTTCAACACTTTGTAAATGACATCTTTCGCCACCTAATGGGACAGTTTGTGGTCATATATCTGGATGATATCTTAATTTACTCGCCAGATCTTGTGTCTCATCAGGAGCATGTTAGGCAGGTGTTACAGATCTTGCGGGATAATAAACTGTACGCCAAATGGGAGAAGTGTGTGTTCGCCGTACAGGAACTTCAGTTTTTAGGGTTCCTGGTGTCAGCATCCGGTTTTCGTATGGACCCTGGGAAAGTGCGGGCAGTTCTTGAGTGGGATCTGCCAGAGGATCTTAAGGCATTACAACGTTTCCTGGGGTTTGCTAACTACTACCGGAAGTTCATTCGTAATTTTTCGTCCATTGTTAAACCTCTCACAGACATGACTAAAAAAGGGACGGATTTTTCAAAGTGGTCTGACAAGGCTTGTCAAGCGTTTTCCTCTTTGAAAAAATGTTTTGCTTCAGCACCCATACTCATTCAACCGGATGCGTCACAGCCGTTCATTGTGGAGGTAGACGCTTCTGAGGTAGGGGTGGGAGCAGTATTGTCACAAGGTTCGTCCCCTGGTAAATGGCATCCGTGCGCCTTCTTCTCTAAAAAATTGTCGTCCGCTGAGAGGAATTATGATGTCGGCAATAGGGAACTCTTGGCCATTAAGTTAGCTTTTGAGGAGTGGCGTCATTTTTTGGAGGGGGCAGTCCACCCGGTCACCGTCATTACCGATCACAAAAACTTGCTTATATTTAGAGTCCGCTAAACGTCTGAATCCCAGACAAGCTAGGTGGTCGTTTTTTTACCAGGTTTAATTTTGTCGTCACATATCGTCCTGGTCAAAAAATGTAAAGGCGATGCCTTATCTCGCTGTTTCCCAGGGGCTGGGAATACGGAGGACCCGGTTCGGTCCTTCAGGAGGGTGTGGTGGTGTCGGCAGTATGCTCTGAGCTTGAGAGGAGGTATTGGAGGCTCAGGGGGACGCCCCTGTAGGACCTCCAGGGAGACTGTTTGTTCCAAATCAGTTGCGACAAAAGGTGATCGAGGCACACCATAATTCAGCTTTGGCAGGACACCCAGGGAGTAAAGCAACTGAGGATCTCTCTCGCGTCGGTTTTGGTGGCCTAACTTACATAGGAGGTGGTAACTTTTGTCGCGTCCTGCGAGGTTTGTGCGCGCTCTAAGACCCCACATACCCGTCCGTCGGGACCCTCTTACCTTTGAAGATCCCGGAGCGTCCGTGGACTCATCTGTCTATGGACTTTATTACGGACCTCCCGCCATCTTCGGGTAAAACAGTCATACTCGTTGTGTGGACAGGTTCAGCAAGATGGCACATTTTATCGCTCTTCCTGCTCTTCCTAATGCTAAAATCTTGCGCAGGTGTTTATTGGGGAGATTGTAAGGACTTCACGGGGTACCCTCCGATGTGGTGTCGGATCGGGGGTCTCAGTTTGTGTCCAAATTCTGGAAAGCATTTTGTACACGGCGGGGGATGCAGTTGTCATTTTCATCGGCTTTTCACCCGCATACCAATGGTCAGACAGAGCGTCTGAACCAGAGCTTGGAGACATATCTCCGATGTTTTGTGTCAGAGAACCAGGAGGACTGGGCTTCTTTCTTGCCTCTGGCGGAATTTGCTCTAAATAATAGGCGGAGCGAGTCCACTGGTAAGTCCCCGTTTTTTGGGGCATATGGTTTTCACCCCCAGTTTTGTACTTTCAATAGGGGGGGCTCTTCTGGGGTTCCTGAGGAGAAATTATTTTCATCGTCACTTGCTTCAGTGTGGAGAGGAGTGCTGAATAATCTGAGTACTATGGGGAACCGATACAAATGTATGGCTGATAGGAGGAGAGTGTCTGGTCCGGACCTAAGTGTGAACGATCTGGTATGGTTGTCTACCAAAAATATAAAACTTAAGGTTCCCTCCTGGAAACTGGGTCCCAGGTTCATCGGGCCATACAAGATCAGTGCTATAATTAATCCGGTTGCATTCCGTCTTGACCTCCCTCCTACATTTAAAATTCATAATGTGTTCCACAGATCGTTGCTTAAGAGGTATGTGGCGCCGGTGATACCTTCACCTTTACCTCCTCCTCCTGTGGTGGTCAATGGTAACTTGGAGTTCCAGGTGTTTGAGAGTCATCGATTCACGTCTGAATCGCCGGTCCCTTCAGTACCTTGTTCATTGGAGGGGGTATGGTCCTGAGGAGAGGACGTGGGTTTCGGCGTCGGATATTAACGCAGACCGATTGGTTCGGGCCTTCCACACTACTCACCCAGATAAACCCAGCCCTGAGGGTCCGGAGGCCCCTCGTAGAAGGGGGGGTACTGTCACGGGTGTGTCACTGCGAAGATCGTCGCGATTGCACACCCTGACTTCTCACAGCTGACGTTCTGGTGCTGGGTGTTTTTCGGCACTGAGGGAGTTAATTCTTCCTCTCTGTGCTGGACTAGACCAGCCTCGCTCAGCTGCAATTAATTGTGGTAATTGGTTTCCTTCATATACCTGCCTGTCTGCTGGGGAAGTGTCGGTGAAAGCATTCATGCAGACCAGCAGAGCGGATCGTATTGAGAAGTCTAAAGCTAAGAGTACCTGTTGTGGTTTTCTCCTCTCCTCGCTTTATTATTTATCTCCTTACCCGTTGGTGTTCCCTCTGTAGTGATAGTTTTGTATGCAAGGTGGTCTTTTATTTTACCCCTTGTACTGTCTCGTTCGTCTTATACTGTGTGTGAAGGCAGTTACCTTCCTGTTCCCTGTGGTGGTAATCAGGGTCCTTCTCAGGACTAGATTACAGTGGTTAGGGATTCACAGGAGATAGGGTTACGCTGGTGGCCTGGACCTCTGTACCATCTACAGTACCTCCAGATAGAGGGATTAGTCAGGACCCCAGCTTAGGGTCAGCATAGACCCCGGTCCTCCTGTATACAGAGACAGCGTGACACCCGCGTGTCAGACGCCTGGGTGACGCGGGTTGTGTCGGCAGGCTATTTCATAGAGTTTCTTTCTCGACCCCCAGACAGTTTCTGCCAATCTCGCATTCCGTCAGAGCCCGAGCTATTTGCCGCGCTAATACGGGAGGTCGATTCCCTTCTGCAGAAGGGTGTGGTGGTACCGGTTCCGCCGGAGGACCGGGGAAGAGGGTTTTATTCCAACCTCTTTGTGGTCCCCAAAAAGGAGGACAAATTTCGCCCCATTCTGGATATCAAAAGATTGAATCGGCATGTCCGCACCCGGAAATTCCGCATGGAGTTACTTCGCTCCATTGTGGCGGCCCTGTCGCAAAACGACTTTTTGGTGTTTATCGACATTCGCGACGCTTATTTACACGTTCCTGTAGGAAGGGCCCACCAACGTTTCCTTCATTTTGCCATACGTCAGGACCATTACCAGTTTGTGGCTCTGCCTTTCGGGTTGGCCTCGGCACCCAGAGTTTTTACAAAAATTCTGGCACCCCTTATGTCGATCCTTCGAAGACAGGTGGTTACGATTCTTCCCATACCTGGACGACCTTTTGATTGTGGCATCCTCGAAGGAGGAGGCGATGGCGGCTCGCAATCTATCCCTTCAGCTCCTGGAGGACTTCGGGTGGCTGGTCAATTGGGAGAAGTCGTCTCTCGAACCGTCGCAGTCAATCCTGTTTTTGGGGATGCATTTCGACACGGTACGAGCAGTGGTGTCCCTGCCTCCAGACAAGCAAGCAGGTCTTCTTCGACATGTTCAGGTCATGAAGTCTTCTACAGCAATGTCCCTTCGAAGATGTATGCGTCTTCTGGGGTTGATGGTGGCGTCGATGGAGGCACTTCCATTTGCCCAATTTCATTCCAGGGCTCTCCAAATGCTCATTTTGAACCGTTGGGATCTGTCGCAGGCTTCGCTGGATTGCAGTGTCATCATCTCCCACAGGGTGCGAGAGTCTCTGGGATGGTGGTTATGACCGGAAGCTTTATCCCTGGGGAAATCTTTCCTCCCTCCGAGGTGGTCGGTCATAACCATCGATGCCAGCCTGACGGGCTGGGGGGTGTCTGGAACGATCTCTGGATCCAGGGAGTATGGTCGTCGGAAGAGTCTGTCTTGCCGATCAACATCCTGGAATTGAGGGCAATTTTCCTTTGCCTCCAACACTGGACGGTCCCTTTAAGCGGTCTACCAGTCCGAGTGCAGACGGACAATGCGACGGTGGTCGCGTATATCAACCATCAAGGTGGGACAAGGAGCTCCAGGCTCATGATGGAGGTGTCTCGGATCCTGGTATGGGCCGAGGCCAGGGTGCCAGCCATCTCTGCGATTCACATTCCTGGAGTTCAGAATGTCACGGCGGACTTCCTCAGTCGCGAAAAGATGGATCCCGGAGAATGGAGTCTTCATCCGGAGATTTTTGCACTGCTGTGCTCCCGTTGGGGAACTCCCCAAGTGGATTTGATGGCATCCAGATTCAATGCCAAGTTACCGACGTTCATGTCCAGGTACAAGGACCCGAAGGCTGTGGCGGTGGATGCTCTAGTGGCTCCGTGGGGCCAATTCGAGCTAATTTATGTGTTCCCGCCGATATCCTTACTTCCTCTGGTGTTGCGTCGGATCAGACTGGAGAGAGTCCCGGCTTTGTTGGTAGCCCCGGATTGGCCAAGGAGGACGTGGTTCTCGACCCTAGTGTCGCTTTTGGCAGCGCCTCCACTTCCACTTCCTCTTCGCCCGGACCTGTTAACTCAAGGGCCCGTTCGTCATCCGGACCTGAAGTCTCTGCGTTTGACGGCGTGGCTCTTGAGACCGAAATCTTGACTCGTCAAGGTTTTTCAGCCGACGTCATTACCACTCTGCGAGCTGCCAGAGGTCCGGCTACTACTAGAATTTACCACAAGACTTGGGAAGCCTTCTTTTAGTGGTGTTTGGGTTCTTCAAGGAACCCGAGGATTTTTTCCATTCCCAATTTGTTGGCCTTTTTGCAATACGGGCTGGACAAGGGTTTGGCAGTTAGCACCCTGAAGGGTCAGGTTTCTGCTCTGTCGTTGCTTTTTCGGAAGGCTATCGCTTCGCGTAGGGACGTACGTTCCTTTTTTCGCGGAGTAACCCGTCAGTTTCCGCCGCGGAAGGCGTTTGTGTCTCCTTGGCGGCTCAATCTTGTCTTGGAGGCTCTTCAACATGGGCCTTTTGAGCCTATGGACTCTGTTAGTCTTTCTTTGCTCTCTTGGAAGGTTGCCTTCCTTGTGGCGGTCACTTCCTTGAGAAGGGTTTCGGAGTTGGCGGCTCTTTCTTGCTCGCCTCCTTTTTTGGAGTTTCACCCGGATCGCGTAGTGCTTCGCACTCGGGGCGACTTTCTACCTAAGGTGGTGTCACATTTTCATGTTAACCAGGATATTGTGTTGCCCTTGCTTTGTCCGGAGCCGAGGAATGCAAAGGAACGGGCCCTGCACACATTGGATTTAGTGCGGGCTTTGAAGTTCTATTTGTCTATTACCCAAAATTTTCGGAAGTCGGATTCTCTGTTTGTGATTCCAGCAGGTCGTCGACCTGGTCAAAGAGCTTCCAAGGACTCTATAGCTCGTTGGATTCGGTCGGCCATTTTAGAGGCCTACCGACTGAAGGGCGAACCTTGCCCGATTAAGATTCGAGCGCACTCCACGAGAGCTGTGGGTTCATCGTGGGCCTTTCATCAAGGGCCTCGGCAGCTCAGCTCTGCCGGGCGGCGACCTGGCGTTCCGTCCACACGTTTACAAAGTTTTATAAGGTGGACGTCAGTGCTTCCGCTGATGCGGCCTTAGGACGTAGGGTCCTGCAGGCGGCTGTAGTTTAAAGTATTTTATTAACCTGAATTAGCGCTAGTTGCGCATTTATCTAGGTTGTTGGAATCTGCCTCTGTTGGTTTTTTGCCCACCCTTAATTTTTGGACTGCTTTGGGACGTCCCACTAGTAATGACTGTGTCTCCCTTCCTTCATTCTGCTGCTGAAAGACGGATTTTGGTAAGACCTTACCTGTAAAATCCTTTTCAGCGAAGGAAGGAAGGAGACACAGATCCCTCCCATGGCAGAAGTGGTTGTTGTGTTTTCAGATGCCGCGTGACCCTTCTCTGATAGCGATTATCTGGGCTGAGGTCGGCGCGCTAAGGCTCTCTTCCAGCATTGCCAGCTCATCACAGTGGTCAGGTTCAGTGAGTAGTACCTGGAACTGTGTGTTTTTTTCTGTTATATGCATAACCTGTTTTCTTATGTTTTTTATCTGAAGTGCTTCAGAAGGGGTTATGTTGCTACGCTGGTGATATTTGCTCTTCCTTAGCTTGTGTACGGACTGGAGAACTGGAGCAGGAGGAGCCCAAGCTGGAGGGGCCGGACAGCACTTTTTTAATCTGAGGTGTGCTATCCTATGTGGGCTCCGCCTACCCACTAGTAATGACTGTGTCTCCCTTCCTTCCTTCGCTGAAAAGGATTTTACAGGTAAGGTCTTACCAAAATCCGTCTTTTTACGGATCCTGAGGAGGCCATAAATTGGATCGATGCTAATGCCACGTCTTTGCACGCCAAAGAGTGAGAAATAGTTACGTAACTTTTAAAATAAAGCTTGTTGGAGAGGTCGGCTGAGGACATTTAGTAAGCAGACTCATTTCTATTCTAGTTTACAGGGAACATTTGATAATCAGTATGGATGGACTGGGGTGAGGACACCCATAATATAATGTATGCAAGCAAACACATGACCGTGGATATGGGACTGGAAGTGAAGAATTTGTTTTTTTTTTGTTTCTTTTTTGACTTCTGAATTCCACCTCCATAGGTTACATTTTTGTTCCTTTTTTTGGGTCTGAAAGTGACCCAATCCATACTGATGGACTAGTTTTGATAGAATAAGGAAAGATTCTTTGCAAAATATTTGAATTTCATATATATAGCCCTGGCGGAGGGCATGGCGGAGATGAATATTGTTTGTAACCACAGATGTGTTATATTATTGTATTATTGTATAATGTATGCAGTTATAACTTTCTTTTTTGTACTTACAGTGAAATAAAATGTGGTGGGGGAAACCTAGGAATGCACGGCGGGAGGGGGAGAGAGAACGAGAGCAAAGAGGAAGACTGAGTAAGTGTGAAGATAGTAGAACGGTGACAGGAGAGAGCTGCTATCTCTGGAAGATTGGATCAGGAGTGGAAAACCCATGGCTCTTAGAGAGCATGCAAGGAGAGGAGGGAAAAGGGGGGAATTGGGGAAGAGGAGAGGCAGGGGGGTTTCTCGACAGCAGATGGGAGAAGGAGTGGAATGATGGGAATGGTGTTTAATATATATAATGGGTATAATAAGGCCTGAGAGATGCTCAAGAACAGGTTAATAATGTCCTAGTAAGTAAATCAATTAGAAGACAGGCGTTCCAAAAAGACAGGTTCTGTGCTGAAGGGGAGAAAGTGGGGCACCTTTTATCTGTTATCGCTTCGGCACAAAGAAGTAATTCATTTATTTATAATATGGTAAATGGAAAAGGGAAGAATGTTAATGACTTGGAAGGGATAGTGAATATTTTTAGTGACTTTTATAAAAATTTATACTCATCAGGGGAGAATGTAGAGAACGAAGAGGTAGATAAATTTCTGGGGCTGGGAAAGCTTCCTAAATTAAGCATAGAGAATAAGGATAGTCTGGATTCTCCCATCACTGTGGAAGAAATGGAGATTGCGCTGCATGGCATGGCCAATGAGAAGTCCCCTGGGTTGGACGGCTTAAACAATTTGCAGAACTGCTGCTACCTAAATTGTTGAAAGTATTTTAAGAAGCTAAATAGAAAAAATTGCTGCCGGCCTCTATGAGAGAAGCGATGATTGTAGTAATTCCCAAGGAGGAAAAGGATCCCAGACTACCCGAATCATATAGACCAATCTCACTGTTAACGGTGGATATTAAAATTATGGCAAAAGTTTTAGCTAATCGGCTGACTGGGGTCATCTCCCTGATACATCCAGAAAAGGCGGGATTCATGCCTAATAGATCTACAGCGGGTAATATAAGGAGGCTATACCTTAATCTTCAAATGCAAGCGGATAATTCGGGTCGTAGAGTAATCGCCTCACTAGACGCCCAAAAGGCGTTCGACAGTGTACAGTGGGGATACCTATGGAGAGTCATGCAAAAATTTGGGTTTGGGCCGAGATTTATAGAATGGGTGCAACTGCTATACTCTCAACCTGCTGCTAAAGTTAGAGTTAATGGAGCGATTTCCTCATCTTTTCCTTTGAACAGAGGAACTAGACAGGGATGTCCACTGCCGCCACTCCTCTTTGCTGTAGCAATTGAACCATTAGCTGCAGTTATTAGGGGGAATCGGGGAATTCATGGTTTTAAATATGGGGAAATGGAGGAAAAAATTGCTCTGTATGCAGACGACCTATTATTATTTCTGGGGGATCCGTCTGAATCATTGAGCTGTGCCATGCAGACAATCGAAAAGTTTGGGGTCATATCTGGGTTGAGAATTAACTGGTCCAAATCAGTTCTCTTTAAAGTAAAGAAGTCGAGTGGACTGAGGGAGATATGGAAGTCAATAAACTACAATGTAAAGAGACCTTTAAATATCAGGGGATACAGATTTCCTTGCCGGTATCAGAGTACCTTAATATTAATTTGATCCCATTACTTCAAAAATTGAAAATCAAATAGAGATATGGAATAAACTACACTTAACGGTGGTGGGGAGGATAAACCTTTTTAAAATGATCCTGATGCCTAAACTATTATATATTTTACATAATGCGCCTGTATAGATATCTAAAAAAAGGTGTAAATCTTTGAATGTGATGATTAGAGCGCTGATATGGGGGAAGAAACCGGCAAGAATAAAGTTGGAAATCCTTCAGAGACCCAAAGACGAAGGAGGACTGGCGCTGCCAAACCCAGAAATATATTTCTAGCTGCTCAGAGTCAGCACTTTAGAGGATGGGCAAGGTCTGGGCCTGGTGGGTCTGTTGAAAGAATGTTGGAGCATGGTACGGGGACAAGCTGATACTAGAGGGGTTGGAAGGAGGTAACGTTAAAAGATTGGGGAGGGAAATGCCCACACTAGAACTTATAGACAAAGTCTGGAACTCAATAAAAAAGGTGAGAGGAGTAACGGACTAACTAAATATACACCCATATGGAATAATAGTAATCTGGTGGAGATAAAGAAAATAGGAATTATAAGAGAATGGACAGAAAGAGGAGTAAGGTATATGTTTCAGATAATGGAAGGGGAAGTAATTAAGCCTTTCCTGCAGTTACAAAGTGAGTTTCTGTTGCCAAGTACAGAATGGTATCGTTATGAACAGATTAAACATGAAATTAGAACCCAGAGAGCACAGCAGAAATTGGTAGTGGAGATGGATTTGGTTTTGGAATATATCTGTCAAGAAGGAAACACTAAGGGGTAATTTCAAGCACGTATAGAGATTTGATGCATACTTTTCTTCTAGGTTTTCCGTTGAAAGCTAAGAATAAATGGGAGGAAGAAGTTGGAAGTATAGGGGATGATGTCTGGGAAACTATATTGGAATATATACCCAAACGAGCCTGCACGGTTATCGCACATTTATGTAATTCATAGAGTATATAGGTCACCGTTAATAATACATAAAATGGGGCTGAGGGTAAACTCGGAATGTCCTAGATGTAATATGGATATGGCAGGTATATTCCATATGATGTGGGAGTGTCCTAGACTTTCACCGTTCTGGACCGGAGTAATTAATATGATTGAAGGGGCGTATGGATGTGAGGTCTCTGGAGATCCCGTTACGTGTTTATTAGGCTATGTGGAAGAAATTGTAACTGATAATAATTGTAAAATAGCTATTACTAGATTACTATACTGTGCTAGGAAGCTAATTGCAAAAAATTGGACCAGTCTTGAACCTCCATCCGGGGAGGAATTCTCTGAAAAAGTAAAGTATATTATACTCTTGGAAAAGGGAATTTATGAAAAAAGAGGTAAAATGAATATGTATGAAAAAATATGGGCGCCCTGGCTGCAATATAAAGGGTTGTAAGAGATGAGACCTCTAACATGTAATGTACTTTTATTCACCATTCCTTGTATGCGATATCTTTACCTTTGCTTGTTTTATAGCATTGAGAGTAATGGAAGTTTTTTTTTTTTTTTCCTGTCTACACTCTCTACCTTAATAAAGAAGAAGAAATGGAAATGCTGTCGGAAGGGGTTGGGGACGGGGGAGTGGGACTGAAGGGTTAAATAAGAATGTTACTTTCTTCAAATTACTCAGTTGTTATGAATAATATTGTATGATAAAATTTGTTCAATAAAAATCTATCTGATTAATAAAAGAACATCAAAGAACTCACACAGGGTTGAAGCCATTTTTATTCTTTATTCGTGAGACTATACAGAGTATATAGACAAGACAGCATGGGATCACAGCTGATTCTTTCTGTGAAGTAGAACATTTCCCTCCCTGTGTAAAAACACCATCTGTGATCCCCTGCTGTCCTGTCTGTATACTCTCTGTTGTTTCCTCCCCTGCCCAGAACCGGTGGATTGTTCAGACCATGTCCCTGCACGGTCAGACACGACCATTACACAGTACACAGCAGGGGCACATTTATAAGATTATCTCAGCACAGGAAGATTCAATTGTGGAACTTTGATTAAAATGTACTTTGTTCGTGGAAAACTCCTTTAAGATTTATCATTCATAATATTTGTGTAATGTAATAAATAACAATTTCTCGCTTATTGATTATGCAATGGAGATGAAGGTCGTTTCCATAGCAACACCTGTAAACAACGAATGAATAAGCAATTATTTGTACACAATAATCGTTACATGTAAATTCCTGTCGCCAATTATGTGCACTTGACATAAAATTAAGTAAAAAATGATTGGAAAGACATATGTACTCAAACATGGTACCAATAAAAATAAAGCTTATTATGCAAAAAACAATACCCCATTGAACTCTGTACTCTGAAAAATGAAAAAAAAAGGCTCTCTGAATATGATGGAGAAAAGAAAAAGATTTTCTTGAGTGATTTTCTTGTGTAAAAGTATTAAAACATAATAAGAAGAATGTGTTTATATTAATGCTCTAGGGGGAAAGGCGTAGGACAACTCACCCCAATGATAAAAAAGGGCTTTCCTTCCTTTCCAGTAGACCCAGTAGGGCATTTCATAGAGGGAAAAGATTTAATAGAGATAGAAGCCCCAGGGGAAAAGAACCAACGGGGAGGTTTTCAGGGGGCGCGAGGTTGAGGGTAGGTGGGGAATTAAAACAGTTTCATCAAAGTTGGGAAGAGATTATATCAAATCCCTGGATCCTGGATGTATTAAAGAAGGGTCTGAAACTAGAACTTCTCTCCTTCTCGCAGTACAAATACCACAGACTATAACATGGTGAAAAAGCCAAAACGGCATTGGAATGTAACGGTGGCATCCATCTTAGAATAACACTGACTTCCATTTTCTGTGTAATGTTCTAACAATAGTTATAAGTTGAATTTCTAAAAAGATACATTTCCACGTACTCACTGTCCTTCAGAATATCTTAGAATGAACATTATGCAAGTTTTCATTTGTGGCCTTGAAACTTTCCACTGAGAAATAATGTAATTGTCACACAATTCCTAAGACTGTGGGTGCTATCCAGGTCCCTAACACAAGGGGCGACTTTGTCTGTCCCTACGCCCCCCTCCTCCAAGATTACATACCCCCCCGAGGATTACTCCTGAAGGTGGAGATGCCAAATCAGGTGCCTTACTAAGCTCCTAGGCTCCTAAATTAACGCTTACCTGTCCCCACCCCCTCCAGGGAGGGTGGAAGCTGAAGTGTGTAGGAATGCACTAACCAGATAAACAAGGGGAAGGCGGACATGGATAAATGAAAATAACATGCGAAATACACTGACCAAACAACAGAGTGGAACACAAGGGAGTTAACGGAAGGAGAAACCAAAGAGGAGAGTAAGAGGATGCCCACCAAACAAAACTCCAAGCAACGATCTTATGAGCAAATCTCCAAACTCCAACTACAGACAACTCCACCTCCACACCAGGTAGTAAGAACTAACAATGACAACTCCTAAATGCCAGTGGTGAGCATATATAGCAGAGGGAAGTGGCCCACAATGAACAGCTGAGACAATCTAGATAAAATAGATATATACTATCTATACTAGATATATTTAGGAGTAGTCTAAGGGGTGCATGCATGTGTGGGGTGCACGCATCACAGAAGCAAAGCATCATAGAAGTCAAGCATCGTGTAAACGGCAGTTATCCATGGCAAAGAATTAACATTCATCTTTTCTCTTCACACAGGTAATCAAATCACTCAACCTCTGAATTGTCCTGTCTGCATGTATGCACTGCATTCATTGTCAGCCAGCAGCTGAATGGTACAATCCCCACCTCTGCTGGCTGTCTTTTCTGCTGCAATATATCCTAATGGTAATCAAATCACTCAACCTCTGAATTGTCCTGTCTGCATGTATGCACTGCATTCATTGTCAGCAAGCAGCTGAATGGTACAATCCCCACCTGTCATGTGTGCATTGCCACGAAGATCGTCGCGGTTGCACATTTTGACTTCTCACAGCTGAGCTGCTGTTTCTTTGTGTTTGGCAACTAGGGAGTTAATTCTGTCTGTGCTCGGTGCTGGGACTGGGTGCAGTTTCTCCCGGCTGCAATTGATTATTTGTTGATTGGTTTCCTTTAAATTCCTGGTTGTCTGCTTGGGGAGTTGCCAGTGAAACCTTCATGCAGACCACAGATAGGAATGAATCTGTATAGACTTTAGTTGTGAGCTCCTTAGTTGTTCTAAGCTCAACTTGGTTAGAGTTTATTTCCCAGACCATTTATGTTCCTTTGGTGTTTGAGTTTGTATGCAAGCGAGTGTTATCCTGTCTGTCTTATATGTCTAATCTGTGTATTTAGCTAAGATCAGCCCATATCCCTTTGGTAGTAGTCAGGATCCTTCTTAGGACTGATTACAGGGTTCAGGGTCTGATAGGAGACAGGGTTAGGTTGGAGACTTGGACCTCTGAACCATTATCAGTACCTCCAAGGTGAGGGATTAGTTAGGACCCCAGTTTAGGGTCAGGTTAGATCCCGGTCCACCTCTTTCCTGTTTCAGCTCATCAAGTCCTCAAGATTAACCCTGAGTTCAGCAGATATCGTGTCAGGTAAATCTATTCTATACTTACATGTTGATGTTGCTATACTAGTTGTATAGAGTGTTGTTCCTGTATTAATAGTTTACTGACATTGTATACATATCATTAGACAGCGTGACATTTTCACTGGCCATAAAAATTATCTCCAGTTACCATGGATCCAGTAGCCCAGCTGGCTCTGCAGTTGCAGGGATTATCCATGGAGCTGACGGACATTAAGTCCAAAGTTTTGTCTCCCCTGGAGCAAACCAGAGTTGAACCTAAGGTTGCTCTCCCGGACAGGTTCACTGGTGGGCGAGACAAATTTTTCACCTTCCGGGAGGCATGTAAATTGTATTTTCGGCTTCGGCCTCGATCATCAGGGAGTGAGGAGCAGAGAGTGGGAATTGTTATCTCACTTCTGCAAGGGGACCCTCAATCCTGGGCATTTTCCCTTCCTCCGGGATCCCCGGCTCTACTGTCTGTAGATCAATTTTTTACTGCCCTGGGATTGGTATATGATGACCCAGATCGGGTCTCTCTTGCTGAGACAAAATTACGTAAGATGCAGCAGGGAGATCGTCCGGCAGAGGAATTTGCTTCTGAGTTTCGTAGATGGGCCACAGATACTCAGTGGAATGACCCAGCTCTTAGGAGCCAGTTTTGTCATGGGCTTTCTGATAAATTAAAAGACGTTTTGGCTCAGTATGAGTCTCCTCCTTCTCTGGAGGCTGCTATGGCCTTAGCTATCCGTACTGATAGACGGCTTCGGGAGAGGGGTGAGGTAACCCCACTCCCTGTTGTTTCTCCACCTACCACTAAAGTCCCTTATGTTGAGGTTCCCCTTGTCTGTTCGGATGAGCCTATGCAGTTGGGAGGGACATCATTTCGTAGGAGGGGATTGGCGGTACGCCGCAGGACTAGAAGATGGTTTTTCTGCGGGAAAGAGGGACATTTTGTTGGAGAATGTCCATCCCGTGCCTTGTTGAGCCAAAAGTCGCCGGAAAACTGTTAATCCCAGGTTGTGTGGTGGACGACAACCTGGGAGTATGTATTTCATCCGCCAGTTCTTCTCAGTTCCTTGTACCAGTGGAGGTGGTAGTTGGTACGAGAGTGGAGAGATTGTCTGTTCTTCTTGATAGTGGTTCCGGGGCTAATCTGGTTGACGCTCAGTTTGCTCAGGCTCAAGGTATGCATCTGAGTGTATTGGTCAAACCGATCCCTATATTCTCCATTGACGCCAGGCCTCTCGGCCAAGGTAGCTTTGTTCATGAGGTTCATAACATTGACCTTCGGGTAGGGGCAATACATAGGTAACAATTATCTTGTTATGTGTTGGAGGGTCTACCTACTCCCATTGTGTTGGGACTTCCTTGGTTGGTTAAACATAACCCTGTGATTAATTGGCAGTCCAGAGAAATAAGCCAATGGGGTGAGTTTTGCAAAAGCAACTGCATGAACACAGTCATCAGTGCGGTCGTGCCTAGTACATTGCCTCCTTTTTTGGAGGATTTTGGGGATGTTTTCTCTGAGGAGGGGTGTCAGGAGTTGCCTCCTCATCGCGTGTATGACTGCTCTATTAATCTCCTTCCTGATGCTAAGTTGCCTAAAGCTAGGTTGTATAATCTTTCTGGTCCTGAGAGGCAGGCTATGAAAGATTATATTTCTGAAAGTCTGGCCAAAGGGCATATTAGACCTTCATCTTCCCCAGTAGCCGCGGGGTTCTTCTTTGTGAAGAAGAAAGATGGAGGCCTACGCCCTTGCTTGGATTTCCGCAAACTTAATCGGATTACTGTTCGAGATCCGTATCCACTCCCTCTTATTCCTGATCTCTTCAATCAAATTGTTGGCGCCAAATGGTTTTCTAAATTGGATCTCAGGGGGGCGTATAATCTGATTAGGATAAAAGAGGGGAATGAATGGAAAACGGCGTTTAACACGCCGGAGGGACATTATGAGAACCTAGTCATGCCTTTTGGTCTGACTACTGCACCAGCAGTATTCCAACATTTTGTTAATGACATTTTTCGTCACCTTGTGGGGCTGTTTGTGGTTGTATATTTGGACGACATTTTAATTTACTCGCCAGATCTTGTGTCTCATCAGGAGCATGTGAGACAGGTGTTGCAGATCTTGCGAGACAATAAATTATACGCCAAACTGGAGAAGTGTGTATTTGCCGTACAGGAACTTCAGTTTTTGGGTTTTTTGGTGTCAGCTTCCGGTTTCCGTATGGACCCTGAAAAGGTGAGAGCAGTGCTTGAATGGGATCAGCCAGGGGATCTTAAGGCTCTGCAGCGTTTTTTGGGGTTTGCTAACTACTACCGGAAATTTATTTGTAATTTCTCATCAGTCGTCAAACCTCTCACTGACATGACAAGAAAAGGGACGGATTTTTCTAAATGGTCGGACAAAGCTTGCCAAGCCTTTTCCTCTTTGAAAAAATGTTTTGCTTCGGCACCCGTTCTCATCCAACCAGATGCATCTCAGCCGTTCATTGTGGAGGTGGATGCGTCTGACGTAGGGGTGGGTGCTATATTGTCCCAGGGTCCGTCCCCTGGTAAATGGCATCCGTGCGCTTTCTTTTCTAAGAAATTGTCGTCCGCCGAAAGGAATTATGATATCGGCAATAGGGAACTTTTGGCCATTAAGTTAGCTTTTGAAGAATGGCGTCACTTTTTGGAGGGGGCATTCCACCCGGTTACCGTTATTACTGATCACAAGAACCTGTTGTATTTGGAATCCGCTAAGCGTCTGAATTCCAGACAAGCTCGATGGTCGTTGTTTTTTACCAGGTTTAATTTTGTCGTCACTTATCGCCCGGGGTCTAAGAATGTAAAGGCTGATGCCTTGTCTCGCAGTTTCCCAGGGGCCGGGAAAACGGATGACCCGAGTCCTATCCTTCAGGAGGGGGTGGTAGTGTCGGCTGTATTTTCTGAGCTTGAGGAGGAGGTGTTAGAGGCTCAGGGGGACGCCCCTGCAGGACCTCCAGGGAGACTGTTTGTCCCAAATCTGTTGAGACAAAAGGTTATTGAGGCACATCATAATTCTGCTCTAGCAGGACATCCAGGGAGTAAGGCTACTTTAGATCTCCTTTCTCGCCGGTTTTGGTGGCCTAATGCTAATAAAGATGTTATAACTTTTGTCGCGTCATGTGGGGTGTGTGCTCGCTCTAAAACCCCTCATACCCGTCCGTCTGGGACCCTTTTACCCTTGAAACTTCCGGAGCGTCCATGGACTCATTTATCTATGGACTTCATTACGGACCTTCCTCCGTCGTCAGGGAATACTGTCATACTGGTGGTTGTTGACAGGTTCAGTAAGATGGCACATTTCGTTGCTCTTCCTGCACTCCCTAATGCTAAAACTCTGGCGCAGGTGTTCATTAGGGAGATCGTTAGACTTCATGGGTTGCCTTCTGATGTGGTGTCAGATAGGGGGTCTCAGTTTGTGTCCAAATTTTGGAGGGCATTTTGTTTACGTCGGGGGATGCAATTGTCATTTTCCTCGGCTTTTCATCCGCAGACCAATGGTCAGACAGAGCGTCTGAATCAGAGCTTAGAGACATATCTCCGGTGTTTTGTCTCAGAGAACCAAGAGGACTGGTCTTCTTTCTTGCCTCTGGCAGAGTTCGCTCTTAACAACAGGCGGAGCGAGTCCACTGGTAAGTCCCCGTTTTTTGGGGCATATGGTTTTCATCCCCAGTTTTGTACTTTCAATGGGGGGGGCCCTTCTGGGGTTCCTGAGGAGGAGCGTTTCTCGTCGTCACTTGCTTCTGTGTGGAGAGGTGTATTGAATAATCTGAGTGCGATGGGGAACCGTTACAAACGTATGGCTGATAGGAGGAGAGTTTCTGGTCCAGATCTGAATGTGAACGATTTGGTATGGTTGTCTACCAGGAATATAAAACTTAAAGTGCCCTCCTGGAAACTGGGTCCCAGATTCATCGGGCCGTACAGGATCAGTTCCATAATTAATCCTGTGGCATTTCGTCTGGACCTCCCTCCTACGTTTAAAATTCATAATGTGTTCCACAAGTCATTACTTAAAAGGTATGTGGCACCAGTCATACCGTCACCTCTACCTCCTCCTCCTGTGTTGGTCAATGGTAACTTGGAATTTCAAGTATCAAAGATCATTGACTCACGTCTGAATCGCCGGTCCCTTCAGTACTTGGTGCATTGGAAGGGGTATGGTCCAGAGGAGAGGACGTGGGTCCCTGCGTCTGATGTTAACGCAGATCGTTTGGTTCGGACCTTCCACAGAACTCACCCGGGCAGGCCTGGCCCTGAGGGTCCGGAGGCCCCTCGTAGAAGGGGGGGTACTGTCATGTGTGCATTGCCACGAAGATCGTCGCGGTTGCACATTTTGACTTCTCACAGCTGAGCTGCTGTTTCTTTGTGTTTGGCAGCTAGGGAGTTAATTCTGTCTGTGCTCGGTGCTGGGACTGGGTGCAGTTTCTCCCGGCTGCAATTGATTATTTGTTGATTGGTTTCCTTTAAATTCCTGGTTGTCTGCTTGGGGAGTTGCCAGTGAAACCTTCATGCAGACCACAGATAGGAATGAATCTGTATAGACTTTAGTTGTGAGCTCCTTAGTTGTTCTAAGCTCAACTTGGTTAGAGTTTATTTCCCAGACCATTTATGTTCCTTTGGTGTTTGAGTTTGTATGCAAGCGAGTGTTATCCTGTCTGTCTTATATGTCTAATCTGTGTATTTAGCTAAGATCAGCCCATATCCCTTTGGTAGTAGTCAGGATCCTTCTTAGGACTGATTACAGGGTTCAGGGTCTGATAGGAGACAGGGTTAGGTTGGAGACTTGGACCTCTGAACCATTATCAGTACCTCCAAGGTGAGGGATTAGTTAGGACCCCAGTTTAGGGTCAGGTTAGATCCCGGTCCACCTCTTTCCTGTTTCAGCTCATCAAGTCCTCAAGATTAACCCTGAGTTCAGCAGATATCGTGTCAGGTAAATCTATTCTATACTTACATGCTGATGTTGCTATACTAGTTGTTGTATAGAGTGTTGTTCCTGTATTAATAGTTTACTGACATTGTATACATATCATTAGACAGCGTGACACCACCTCTGCTGGCTGTTTTTTCTGCTGCAATATATCCTAATGGTACAACTCCATACTTCTGCTCACTGTCTGTCATCTGCTGCTTTACCATTTTGCTACATATTTTAATGTGCCTGCTAAAGCTTAAGTATAATTCACTTTAGCACTGTGTAATACTTACTGCTTCATATCCTGTGAATTTGGCCTCTGTAGATCTAATCACGTGGAAGGTGCTAAAGCATATAGATGTTGCCAGGTCTAGGCCCTTGATCATTTAACCACCCCCTGGTGTGCTGGCCCCAGCTGCCAAATTATCCCAAACCAGCTCCCACAATCCCACTCTCCTAACCCTGTAGTGTGGGCTATATATTTAGGACTAGTCTAAGGGTGCACGCATGTGTGGGGTGCACGCATCACAGAAGCAAAGCATCATAGAAGTCAAGCATCGTGTAAACGGCAGTTATCTATGGCAGTTAATCAGGGCAGGAATCAGGTAGCCCACACTTTACTTTCTTTTTAATTATGAAAAACAAAATTTGATCAAAATTATGTTTACCAAATACTCTTATTATTATTATTATTATTACAACCTCATGCATGTTTTGCAATATATTTTTATTTTATTTTAGGATATTTGTTTCTTGTTTTTTGTTTTCTTTTTAATTATGTACATTAGAATCATAGAATCATAGAATGGTAGAGTTGGAAGGGACCTCCTGGGCCATCTGGTCCAACCCCCTGCTCAAAGCAGGATTCTCTAAATCATCCCAGACAGATGTCTGTCCAGCCTCTGTTTGAAGACTTCCATTGAAGGAGAATTTACCACCTCTCGTGGCAGCCTGTTCCACTCCTTGATCACCCTGTCAAAAAGTTTTTTCTAATATCTAATCTGTGTCTCCTCCCATTCAGTTTCATCCCATTGCTTCTAGTCTTTCCTTGTGCAAATGAGAATAAAGATGATCCTTCTACAATGTGACAGCCCTTGAGATATTTGTAGACAGCTATTAAGTCTCCTCTCAGTCTTCTTTTTTGCAAGCTAAACATTCCCAAATCCTGCAACCGTTCCTCATAGGACATGGTTTGCAGACCGGTCACCATTCTGGTGGCTCTTCTCTGAACTTGCTCCAGTTTGTTGATGTCTTTTTTAAAATGTGGTGCCCAAAACTGGACACAGTATTCCAGATGAGGTCTGACCAAAGAGGAGTAGAGGGCAATAATGACCTCACGTGATCTAGACTGTATGCTTCTGTTGATACATCCTAGAATTGTATTTGCCTTTTTTGCTGCTGCATCACACTGTTGACTCATGTTCAGTCTGTGATCAATTAGTATACCCAAGTCTTTTTCACATGTGCTGTTACTTAGCCCTATTCCTCCCATTTTGTATATGCTTTTTTCATTTTTATTGCCCAGATGTAGTACTTTGCATTTTTCCCTGTTAAAAACCATTCTGTTAGTTGCTGCCCACTGCTCCAGTTTATTTATATCTTTTTGAATCCTCTCTCTCTCTTCTCTAGTATTAGCTACCCCTCCTAGCTTTGTGTCATCAGCAAATTTGATCAGTTTACCCTCAATTCCTTCATCTAAATCATTGATAAAGATGTTGAACAATACAGGGCCCAAAACAGAGCCTTGTGGTACCCCACTTGAGACATTCTTCCAACTGGATGTGCAGCCATTTACGACCACTCTTTGAGTCCGATCACTAAGCCAGTTATGAATCCACCTAACAGTTGCCTTGTCCATTCCATACTTAGTCATTTTTTCAATAAGGATTGTGTGAGATACTTTGTCAAATGCTTTGCTGAAGTCAAGATATACTATATCTACAGCATTTCCCTAATCCACCCAGTCAGTGATTCTGTCATAGAAGGAAATTAAGTTAGTCTGACATGACTTATTAGTTACAAACCCATGCTGACTCTGTTTAATCACTTCATTCTTATGCAGGTACTTACATACATGTTCTTTAATAATTTGTTCAAAGATCTTTCCTGGTATAGAAGTCAGACTCACCGGCCTGTAGTTCCCTGGGTCCACCTTCTTCCCCTTTTTGAAGATAGGAACAACATTTGCTCTTCTCCAGTCTTCTGGGACTTCACCTGTTCTCCAAGAATTTTCAAAGATTATGGACAGTGGTTCAAGAATTTCTTCTGCTATCTCCTTCAGTATTCTGGGGTGCAATTCATCTGGGCCTGGAGACTTGAATTCATTTAGGTTAGCTAAGTGTTTCCTCACTGTCTTTCTGTTTATAGATATCCTGGAGTCTTCTATTCCTTTAATAGGACAGTGAAGATCAGTTGATGTTACATTTCCTTTCTGAGAGAAAACAGATGCAAAATAGGAATTTAAAAGTTCAGCCTTCTCAACATCCTTTCTTACCATTTCATCATTTTCATCCTGTAAAAATCCTATAGCATCTTTGACTTTTCTTTTACTTTTGATGTATCCCCAAAATCCTTTTTTGTTGCTTTTGACATCTCTTGCAAGCCTTAATTCATTGTCAGCTTTAGATAATCTGATTTGTGCCCTGCAGGTTCTGCAGACAGCATTATATTCTTCTTTAGATATGCCTCCCCCTTTCCATTTGATAAACATTTCTTTCTTCCTTTTTAGCATGTGTTTAAGTTCTGTGTTCATCCATCCTGGTTTCCTTAAATGCTTCCCATTCTTCCCTCTTTTTGGAATTATCGACGATTGTGCTTTGAGAATCTCATTTTTCAAGATGTCCCATCCTTCCTGGACATTTTTGTCCTTAAGGATATCCTGCCATTGGATCCCTCCAATTCTCTTTCTGAGTCCCTTAAAATCTGCCTTTCTGAAATCTAATCTTGACGTCTGAGTCTTCACAGGTCTTCCTCCTCTTGTTATCCAAAATTCTAAAATAGCATGGTCACTACCTCCTAGGGTCCCAGCCACTCTTACCTCCTCAACCATTTCCTCCCTATTTATAAGGATTAGATCCAAGGTAGCAGTTCCTCTTGTTTTCTCCCCTACCTTTTGAAAGATAAAGTTGTCAGCAAGAGAGGATAAGAATTTCCTTGACCTGTTAGTTTTGCCTGAGAGCGATTCCCAACAAATGTCTGGATAGTTGAAATCTCCCATGACCACTATGTCATATTTTTTGGAGAACTTGGCCATTTGATTCATAAAGAGTTCATCCATATCTTCAGCTTGCATAGGTGGCCTGTAGTAAATGCCTACAATGGTGTCCTTTCCATTGTTCTGTCCTTGTATTCTTACCCAGTTTCCACAGTCTCTGAAGCATCAATCTCTGTGCAAATATACGCTTTTCTAACATACAATGCAACACCTCCTCCTCGTTTATCAAGTCTGTTTCTTGCAAATAAGTTGTATCTTTCTAGCCTTGTATTCCAATCATGTGTATCGTCCCACCAAGTTTCAGTGATTCCAATGACATCATACTTCTTCTCCTGCGTTAGTAGTTCCAATTCTCCTTGTTTGTTGCCCATGCTTTGTGCATTTGTATAAAAACATTTTAGTTTGTGATTGGTTTCTCTTCCTCCAATATTTTTATTATTTAGATTGTTTTGTCTTCGTTCTTCCTTTCCACTTCTAATAGCCGAGTTCTCAATAGCATTTGTCAGGTGTATGGCTTTTTCTGGCGTTTTGCTTCCCTTCCCACATTGTTCTAGTTTAAAGCTCTCCTGATGAGTGTAGCAAGGCGACTTCCAAATACATGTTTTCCAGTCTTCGTAAGGTGCACCCCATCTCTAGCAAGTAGTCCATCATATAGGTAATTCACTCTATCCTCTATCCTCCTGTGTTCCCTTGCCATCCACATTCAAGCCCCATCCCCCCTCCATCACGACTCATACACATCAGCCCCTCCATACTTCCCTCTCCCATGTACAGCTCCCATGCAATCCTCACCTTCCTGAGAAACCTCAGCCCATCCTGCCCAAACACATCACAGAAAAAACCTACTTACAACTCCAACAACTACCTGCTCTTTATCTTCCTACTCCTACTGATTTCAGGGGACATCTCCCCCAACCCTGGTCCACCATCCCCCAACCTCAATCCCTACCCTACCTCATATCGAAACCATAATAATCTTATTAATATTACTTGCACTCCCTCATCTCCTTCTTTTAATTGTGCCCTCTGGAATCCACGGTCTGCATGCAACAAGCTAACCTTCCTTCACAACTACTTTCTGAACAACTCTCTTCATCTGTTGGCCCTCACTGAAACCTGGATTCAGGATTCTGACACGGTCTCCCCTGCTGCCATTTCCTATGGTGGCTTACAGTTCTCCCATTCCCCGAGACCCACAAACAGACATGGTGGTGGAGTCGGCATACTCCTGTCCCCACAATGCACTTTCCAGGTCACCCCCCCAATTCCATCACTCTCATTCCCTTCTTTTGAGGTCCACACCATCAGGCTCTTTTGTCTCTCTCCCTCAGAGTAGCGGTCGTATATCGGCCCCCAGGCTCGCCCACCCAGTTCCTTGACCACTTCTCTGCCTGGCTGCCGCATTTCATGTCCTCAGAACTACCAACCCTTATCCTTGGAGACTTCAACATCCCCATTAACAGCCCTACTTCCACACCTGCATCTCAGCTTCTAGCACTAACCACTTCTCTAGGTCTCTCACAGCTTTCAACCTCTGAGACACACAAGGATGGTAACACCCTTGACCTGGTCTTTGTCCGCCTATGTTCAATCTCCCACCTAAATAACTCACCGCTTCCACTCTCTGACCACAACATTCTCTCCTTCACGCTCACAAATCCTCGACCACCCCAGCGCACTCCTACCTACCACACATTCAGAAATCTACAAGCCATTAACCCTCAGACACTTTCAGACTCCCTACACTCATCACTGTCCCCAATCTTCTCTTTTTCTTGTCCTAATCTGGCTGTTCATCACTACAATGACACTCTTAGAAGCACCCTTGACCAAGTAGCACCGCTCACCCTCAGAACTTCCAAACACACAGTAAAACAGCCCTGGCTCACATTGCAAACTCAACTTCTACAGCGATGCTCTAGGAGTGCTGAACGCCTTTGGAGAAAAACCCGCACACCAGAAGACTTCATCCACTTTAAATTCATGTTAAGAACTTATAATGCTGCCCTTTACCTCGCCAAACAGACCTACTTCACCACCCTAATCTCCTCACTAGCCAACAACCCCAAGAAACTTTTGACACTTTTCACTCCCTCCTCAGGCCAAAAGCACAAGCCCCTATCACAGACATTTGTGCTGACGACCTGGCCTCCCATTTTACAGAAAAAATAGATACTATCCGTCAGGAAATCTGCTCTCAACCACCAAGGGCTGTGACTCCCATCCCACCCTGCTGTTCCCCTGGCTCACTTTCCACATTTGATCCCATCACAGAAGAAGAAGTCTCCAGACTCCTCTCTTCCTCTCGTCCGACTACATGCACTACCGATCCCATCCCCTCACATCTCCTCCAGTCTCTCCAGTTGTCACAACTCACCTAACTACAATCTTTAATCTCTCACTCTCCTCTGGCATTTTCCCATCCTCCTTCAAACACTCCATCATTACTCCGCTACTAAAGAAACCCGCTCTCGACCCTTCCTGCACAAGCAACTACAGACCGGTCTCCAATCTCCCCTTCATCTCTAAACTTTTGGAGCGCCTGGTCTACTCCCGCCTTACCCGTTACCTCTCCACTCACTCCCTCCTAGACCCTTCACAGTCCGGCTTCCGCCCCCTACATTCGACCGAAACTGCACTCATTAAAGTGACCAATGACCTTCTTACAGCAAAACGTAATGGTGACCACTCTCTGCTCATTCTTCTCGACCTTTCTGCAGCTTTTGACACTGTTGACCACCGTCTCCTACTGTCTAGGCTCCAGTCACTAGGTATTAAGGACACTGTTCTCTCCTGGTTCTCCTCCTATCTTTCTGACCGCTCCTTCAGTGTTTCGTTCTCTGGCTGCACGTCATCTCCTCTTCCTCTCGCTGTCGTGTACCCCAGGACTCAGTCCTTGGCCCCCTTCTCTTCTCTCTTTACACGGCCCCAATTGGACAGACCATCAGCAGATTTGGCTTTCAGTACCATCTTTATGCTGATGACACACAACTATACACGTCATCCCCCGACCTTACCCCCGCTGTTCTACAGAACGCCACCGACTGTCCGCTCTCTATCTGAAACTCAACCTCTCCAAAACTGAACTTCTTCTGCTCCCGCCGTCTACTAACCTCCCTAAATTTGACATATCCCTCTCCGTGGGCGGCACCATAATAACACCCCGGCAGCAGGCTCGCTGTCTGGGTGTTATGTTTGACACCAATCTCTCCTTCACCTCCCATATACAATCTCTTGCCCGCTCTTGCCGCCTACACCTAAAGAACATCTCTAAAATCCGCCCTTTTCTCACCTTGGAAACAACAAAAACCCTCACTGTAGCATTGATCCACTCCCGCCTGGACTACTGCAACGCTCTATTACTTGGCCTCCCCATTACTCGACTATCCCCTCTCCAGTCCATCCTTAATGCAGCAGCCAGGGTCATCCATCTGGCTAATCGGTACTCGGACGCGTCCGCTCTTCGCCAGTCCTTACATTGGCTGCCCATTCATTATAGGATACAATTCAAAGTACTTGTTCTCACCCACAAAGCTCTCCACAGTGCAGCACCCCCCTACATCTCCTCCCTCATTTCTATCTATCGGCCTAACCGACTGCTGCGCTCTGCAAACGACTTTCGACTAACCTCTGCACTAATCCGTACCTCCCACTCCCGACTCCAAGACTTCTCCCGCGCTGCGCCAATCCTCTGGAATGCTCTACCCCAAGAAATTAGGACTATCCACAATTTGCATGGTTTCAGGCGCTCCCTCAAAACACATTTGTTCAGAGCGGCCTATCACATTCACTAATCAAAGTCATTCTAAGTGTGTGTGTGTGTGTAGCCCATTCACTATCTCCATCCATCCCTCACTCCCTCAAGATGGCTGGACCATCATTGTAAATGCACCATTGTATATACACCCCTGTACTTTGTATCTCCCCACCTCATTGTAGATTGTAAGCTCTCACGAGCAGGGGCGGCTTATTTTGCTTTAATTATTGTATTAACGTTGTTACTTATGACTTGTGTTCTGAAACTGTTAAACTGTAAAGCGCTGCGGAATATGATGGCGCTATATAAATAAAGATTATTATTATATTATTATTATTAAAACACCAGGAGCCTCAACTGAACAGATTAGCCCTTGCACTTTTAGCAAGGGAAAAAACTACACCAATAAGATGCTGAAGTACTTTTAAGCAATGCAGGAGTTCATGAAACCAGACGTCACAATTGTCTGGTCCCACTCTGTCACTGTACCACCATGACAGTGAGGGTCGGTGTTAGGGCAAGGTAGACTAGGCAGCTGCCTACGACCCCCACTCCCTTGGGGCCCCCAGCGTCTACCGCAGAAGCTCCACTGATAATCAGTGAAGCTTCCAATATAGAGACTAGTTGAGGACCTGTAGTGACATCACGATCATGTGACCTGCCATGTGACCATGATGTCACATCAGACCATGTACTCATTGGCCAGTGCGCCTGTCCTCCTGCATGGAGCCTTTGAGGGGAAGGGGGAGCTAGAGACCTGGCACCTACCAACCTGAGCTGTGAGACTAGTGCAGCACCCACTGTGTGTGCTGCTCCTGGGGAAAATGGTTCCTGGCCTGCTGTCAGCTCCTCCTGATCTTGTCAACAGTCACAGCAGAGGAGAGGGCAGGGAGGTGTCTGCTGGGAGCAGGAGAAGCTGCAGCTCATAGTGCGTTACATCTCATTCCTCCAGCATAAAAGCAATGTGTTGTGAACATGTTGGAGACAACTTCAGATCTGAAGCTCCCTCTGGTGGTTGCTGAGGGTATTGAACCTATGTTGAACAGCAAAAGTCCATCACCTGCTATTAACGAATGGTTATCAGGTGGTACGGACTGGTCTGATATGAGTGAGCTGACCTCCCATGATCCTCCCCAGTGATCAATTGTTCTTCCTGGTCTTGGTTGGAATTCAGCTTGTCTTTCTGCTGTCTCCTGCTAGCATTCAGAAAAGTTACTTTCAGTTTTTTTTTTTTACTGTTGTTTGATTCAACCTGCTTTTTGCTGCTTTGCTTTTTGAGTTCAGCCGGGTCCCCTTTGGGGGGTTTGTGCTGGTCTCTGTTCTCTTTTTGTATTTGTTCTTTTGCTCTGTCCTTGTGATTTTTTACTGCTGGGTAGCTGTGTGTTCACACCAGAGATCTGATATAGGTGGTCCAGACCATGTGGTCTCAGCATTTTTGGATTCAGAAGTGTTGGAGTTTTTCCTAGGGTTTTTCTGGTTGCAGACAGTATTCTCTCCTGTGCTGTCCTATCTAGACAGTTTTGGCCCCAGCATTTGCTCATTCTATTTTCTGTCTGTGTTCGTGTTTTCATCTTGTCTAACCGCCATTATATGTTTGGGGGCTTCCTATTTATTTGGGACTCTACTCCAGGGCAGTTAGCTTTTCTCTTTCCATCTTCAGGGGTAACTATCTCTCCGGCTGTGACGAGGCGTCTAGGGCACCGTAGGAACGTCCCACGACTGCTTCTTGTTGTGCGGTTAGTTTAGGGGTCTGCAACCTATTAGTTTCCAACCTCTCTGCTGTTTAGCTGCCTTTGCGGTTTTTTGCTCTTGCCTCCTCAGCTACCAAAACATAACAGCAGTGTGTGTATCTGAGGTGTGATTAGTGTGTGGTATGTGTAGTCTGTGCTGTCTGTGAGCCATGTGTATGTGCTTATATGATTCAAAAGTATCAAATGAGCATTTGTTGTGCAGCATGTGTGTGCCATGTATGTGTGTATAAGTGTGTACCCTGTATGCGTTTGTTCAATGTACATGTGTGTGTGTGCCATGCACATGTGTGTATGTGTGTGCCATGTATATGTATGCCATGTACGTGTGTATGTTTGTGCCATGTACATGTATATACGTGTGTGCCATGTCCATTTGTGTGTATATACGTGTGTGCCATGTACGTATGAGTGTGCCATGTACGTGTGTGTATAACTGTGTGCCATGTGTGTGTGTGCCGTGTACATGTATGTATGTGTGTATAAGTGTGTGCCATGTGCATGTATATAAGTGCGTGCTATATATGTATGTGTGTGTATATGTATGGGCTACTGGAACAAACCATACATGGACAAGATAGAAAACTAGATCTGAACTGAAAAAGTAAGTTAATGTGTATGCAAAATGTAAATGCATATTAACACATGACCATTACACAGAAAAACAGGCACAAAAAAACAAATATCCAAAAATGAAATAAAAAATCTTTTTGCAAAAATGCATGAAGGTAGTAATAATCATAAGGGTATTTAGTAAACATAATTTTGATCAAAATAATGTACAAGCCATCCCGCCACGTCAAGGCAACCCTCTGTGGGACAGTCCTACTCTAATATTGAAAACCTTTCCACTTGTCAAGTGACTTAAATGTGAACAAGGGCAGAGGGACTGAACCCACCAGTTGAAGCTCTGGCCAGACAGGATGGATTTTCTCAACTCAGAAAACAGGGCGGTCACACCCTTATATGCACGGAATGCACTATGAACTACATAGAAAACTAGATCTGAACTGAAAAAGTAAGTTAATGTGTATGCAAAATGTAAATGCATATTAACACATGACCATTACACAGAAAAACAGGCACAAAAAAACAAATATCCAAAAATGAAATAAAAAATCTTTTTGCAAAAATGCATGAAGGTAGTAATAATCATAAGGGTATTTAGTAAACATAATTTTGATCAAAATAATGTACAAGCCATCCCGCCACGTCAAGGCAACCCTCTGTGGGACAGTCCTACTCTAATATTGAAAACCTTTCCACTTGTCAAGTGACTTAAATGTGAACAAGGGCAGAGGGACTGAACCCACCAGTTGAAGCTCTGGCCAGACAGGATGGATTTTCTCAACTCAGAAAACAGGGCGGTCACACCCTTATATGCACGGAATGCACTATGAACTACATAGAAAACTAGATCTGAACTGAAAAGTAAGTTAATGTGTATGCAAAATGTAAATGCATATTAACACATGACCATTACACAGAAAAACAGGCACAAAAAAACAAATATCCAAAAATGAAATAAAAAATCTTTTTGCAAAAATGCATGAAGGTAGTAATAATCATAAGGGTATTTAGTAAACATAATTTTGATCAAAATAATGTACAAGCCATCCCGCCACGTCAAGGCAACCCTCTGTGGGACAGTCCTACTCTAATATTGAAAACCTTTCCACTTGTCAAGTGACTTAAATGTGAACAAGGGCAGAGGGACTGAACCTCAATATTAGAGTAGGACTGTCCCACAGAGGTTTGCCTTGACGTGGCGGGATGGCTTGTACATTATTTTGATCAAAATTATGTTTACTAAATACCCTTATGATTATTACTACCTTCATGCATTTTTGCAAAAAGATTTTTTATTTCATTTTTGGATATTTGTTTTTTGTGCCTGTTTTTCTGTGTAATGGTCATGTGTTAATATGCATTTACATTTTGCATACACATTAACTTACTTTTTCAGTTCAGATCTAGTTTTCTATGTAGTTCATAGTGCATTCCGTGCATATAAGAGTGTGACCGCCCTGTTTTCTGAGTTGAGAAAATCCATCCTGCTGGCCAGAGCTTCAACTGGTGGGTTCAGTCCCTCTGCCCTTGTTCACATTTAAGTCACTTGACAAGGGAAAGGTTTTCAATATTAGAGTAGGACTGTCCCACAGAGGTTGCCTTGACGTGCGGGATGGCTTGTACATTATTTTGATCAAAATTATGTTTACTAAATACCCTTATGATTATTACTACCTTCATGCATTTTTGCAAAAAGATTTTTTATTTCATTTTTGGATATTTGTTTTTTGTGCCTGTTTTCTGTGTAATGGTCATGTGGTTATTATCTATATTACATTTTGCATACAAATTAACTACTTTTTCAGTTCAGATCTAGTTTTCTATGTATTCATGTGCATTCCGTGCATATAAGGGTGTGACCGCCTGTTTTCTGAGTTGAGAAAATCCATCCTGTCTGGCCAAGCTTCAACTGGTGGGTTCAGTCTCTGCCCTTGTCACATTTAGTCATTGACAAGTGAAAGGTTTTCAATATTAAGTAGGACTGTCCCCAGAGGTTGCTTGACGTGGCGGATGGCTTGTACATTATTTTGATCAAATTAACGTTTACTAAATACCCTTATGATTATTACTACCTTCATGCATTTTTGCAAAAAGATTTTATTTCATTTGGATATTTGTTTTTTTTGTGCCTGTCATAATGGACAAGCAAGAGAACCTGATCGATGAAATGCTATTAAACAGCAGACCAAATGAGAGAGGATATATGAAGCGTATAAGGAAACTCTGGATGGATACAAGATCTACATGTCCACTGACTGAGAAACAACTAGTCACCCAACGTTTCAATATCATAAAGAGAAAGCTATTATCACAACTTGAGATGGATCAACTGCACTGCAGATCCACCCCACATGAAGACCTGGAAGAACAACATGTGCAACCCTCTGAAAATACTGATCCAGTCCTGCAACTAGAGAGCACTGCAGCTGGTCTTCTGAGACAGAGGATCTTAGATAAACTAAATCCACCAATACCAAAGATCGATTGCCAAGGCCCAGCAAAGAAACACCACCAGACAGTATGCTAGAAGATGCCAATAGACCACTTGCATCAATACCTACCACCAACATAACTCAAACTAATAAACTGATCTATGCTACTGCCTCAGCAATCATGGAAATGCTTGGCTATACAACCAGCAGGAACAACAGAAGTATGTGCCCCCCTTGGAAAAGAAGGCTGGAGACAAAAATCAAGGTGACACAAAGGGAAGTCAGCCAACTAACAGAAATACTGAAGGGTGTAAAGATCAAGAATAAGACCAAGCTGGACAAGTACAAAGGCCTGACCCCAACTGAAGCTCTAGAGACTGCTAAACAAAGGCTCACCGCACTTGCTGCAAGACTAGGGAGATACACTAGTGAAGCTGAGGCCAAGAAGATAAATGTCCTGTTCTCCAAGGAACAATCTAAAGTGTACTCCCAACTACAGAATAACAGCACAAAGACAGCAACTCCACCAATAGCAGAGACTGAACAATACTGGAGGAACATATGGGAGAAGGAAAAAACACGCCAGTGCAATGTAGCTGCAAGATCAGAGACTGAAACACAGCAACCACCTAGAGCAAGAACCAGTCACCATTACAGAAACAGACATCCAACAGCGGTCAAGAACATGAAGAGCTGGACAGCACCTGGTCCAGACATGATCCACACCTACTGTCTGAATAAATTAATAGCGCTACATGAACGCATGGCACAGCAGATGAACCAACTGCTAGAAGTCCACCACCCAGCTTGGCTAACACAAGGTAGAACAGTGCTGATCTTGAAGGATCCTCATAAAGGAACAGTTCCACCCAACTACTGCCCAATAACCTGCCTTACAACAATATGGAAACGCCTGTCAGGCATCATAGCCACCAAGCTACAGAACCATATGAACCAGTGCATGAATCCCGCTCAGAAAGGCATTGGGACTGACACCAGAGGCCCTAAGCACCAGCTCCTAGTAGATAGAGCAGTCACTCAAGATCCAGACAGACCAATCTCGGCACAGCCTGGATTGACTACAGGAAAGCCTATGACTCAATACCACACACACGGATCTGTGAATGCTTGGCTTTCTGCAATGTCAACAGGAAATTAAGAACCTTCCTCAGAAACTCAATGGGGCTATGGAGAACAACATTAGAAGTCAACTCAAGACAACTAGCACAAGTATCCATCAAATGAGGCATATACCAAGGTGATGCACTGTCCCCATTGCTGTTCTGCATAGGCTTGAACCCCCTCAGTCAGATAATTACAGAGTCTGGCTATGGATACAAGTTCAAGAGTGGAAGCACAATCAGCCACCTCCTCTACATGGATGACATCAAGCTGTATGCGAAAACGAACGAGACATCGATTCACTGATCCACCTGGCAAGGATCTACAGTGAAGACATCGGGATGTCCTTCGGACTGGAGAAATGCGGCCGATTGGTAATACGGTAGTCAAGATCGTTGGAGCGGAATTACCAGCAGGGCACGTAGCAGATGAACAGACATGCTACAAATACCTCGGCATCCCACAGGGATATGGTAACGGTAACCATGATGAGGAGGCAAGGAAAGCAGCAACATCCAAATAACATCAAACGGTAAGAAAGGTACTGAAGAACCAACTCAATGGAACGAATAAGATTCGTGCCATCAATACATATGCCCTACCAGTTATCAGATACCCTGCTGGCATAGTGTGCTGGCCAAAAGTAGATATGGAAGCTGCAGATGTGAAGATACAAAAGCTCCTCACAATGCATGGATGTCTCCACCCTACGTGTAGCACCCAAAGATTGTATACCAACAGAAAGGAGGGTGGTCGAGGCTTGATAAGTATCCAAGCCACCATCACGGACGAAACAAGGAGTATCCAGGAATACATCAGAAGAATGGCGCCAAAAGATGAGATGCTGAAAGAAAGCCTGAGGCAGCAACAACAGGTCTGGAAGGAAGAACAGGAACATGAAGCGCCATGGCAAGACAAGCCTCTGCATGGGATGTACCATCGACAGATAATGGAAGTGGCTGACATGGAGAAATCCTACCAATGACTGGAGAAAGCTGGACTCTGAGATAGCACAGAGGCACTAATCATAGCTGCACAAGAGCAAGCACTAAGTGCCAGATCCATAGAAGCAGGAATATACCACACAAGATAAGGCCCAAGGTGCAGACAATGCAAAGAAACTTCAGAAACGGTCCACACATAGTGGCAGGATGCAAAATGCAAGCAGGAACAGCGTATACTGAACGCCACAACCAAGTAGCGGGAATTGTAAACAGGAACATCTGCACAGCATATGGGCTAAGTCTTATAAGTCCAGGTGGGAGACCCCAGCAAAGGTGGTGGAGAATGAAAGGGCTAAAATCCTGTGGGACTTCAAGATCCAGACGGATAAGCAGGTGTTGGCTAACCAACCAGACATTGTCATAGTAGACAAGAATCAGAAGACAGCAATGATAATAGATGTGGAAGTGCCAAGTGACAGCAACATCAGAAAGAAGGAATATGAGACGCTGGAGAAATACCAGGGCTTCAGAGGAGAACTGGAGAAGATGTGGAAGGTGAAGGCAACAGTGGTTCCAGTGGTGATAGGAGCACTTGGAGCAGTGACCCCTAAGTTGAAAGAATGGCTACAACAGATCCTAGGAGCAATATCTGAGCTCTCTGTCTAGAAAAGCGAAATGCTGGGAACAGCTAAGATCCGGCGCAGAACTCTCAAACTCCCAGGCCTCTGATAGAGTACCCGAGAATGAGAAAGGACAACAAAGACCACCAAAGGTGTGTCCATACTTTTGGTCTGCACTGTATATATGTGTGTATATATATATATGAATATATTGTAACCAGTTCAGGGGGTATATAGCTCTGGGATCGCCGTCTCGGGTAGACGGAGTGGCATAAAGAGTCCAATCACCGACAGCAGCACTGGTGCAAACTGGCGTCAACCAGCTTTTATTAAAGTCCACAGCAACCGAACATAAAACAAAATCCTAAGCCTGGCAGGCTGCTAACTAGACACGATTGGCTACCTCACTCCTGTGGTCTAGACTCTGACAGCCTGGTCACAACAACACAGGGATATAATTAACAGAGCTTGGCTTCCAGGAGACTCCAGCCGCGTCTGAAGCCAGATTCAGACTGAGAGCTCTGTCTGTGTAACTCTACCACCTATTTCTGGCTGCTTGATTAGACAGCTGAGTGCAGTCAGGGTTGGGCTGCAAACCTGTATTGGATGGGAAGTGGAGTGAACGTCGCACTGAAAACCTACCTTCACTCCTACATTCCTCATGCTACCCAGCTAAGAAACCTGGGCAAGATATACACCCCATCCAGTACGCACCCCTTCACTGTCTCACATATCCCCCCCCCCTCTTCTCCAGACCATAGGGCTGGTCAACAACTCCAAAGAGACAGTGAACTCTGGACAAGGCATCGGCATTACCCTGTAACTTCCCAGGCCTATGCTCTACCGATAAATGGTGCTTCACTAGAGAAGTCCGGCCGGGCAAGTCTGAAAACCTCTGCTGATTTTTCTGCAGAAATTCTCGTACTTCCTGTTTTTGGTGTGCTGACAACGTCTCACCAACTATCACAGGAGGTATAGGTGGTTTTAACCCTTTCTCTAATTTACCCGAGGCCAACAATGACTCTCTGTCCCTCCAGGGCTTGATCAGGTTGATATGATAGACCTGGTAGGGCTTCCGTCTCCCTGGTTGATGTACTTTGTAGGTGACCTCGCTCACTTTCTGTACTATCTCGTAGGGGCCATGCCATTTGGCCAAAAACTTACTTTCCACCGTGGGAATTAGGATCAGGACCCGATCTCCGGGGTTGAAAGTCCTAACTTTTGCTGACTGATTATATTTTCCGCTTTGAGCTGCTTGGGCTCTCTGCAGGTGATCCTTAACCAATGGCATAACCTTAGTGACCCTATATAGCAGGTCATTGTTCATGGCAAAATGGGGAAATCATTTATCAGAGCCGGGCTCTTGTGGGATCTCATTCAGAACAGTTATATTTTCCCTGGCATTTTTAAGAGTGGGGTCTCGCAACTGCTCACTCCCGAAATTGTCACGGGACACAGGTAGGTCAGGGACATTCTGTTCCAGAGAACCATTATCCTCCTCCCCCAACATCACCTGAAATGGAAATTCATCATTATCATCATTTAAATTCAACAACACATTAGCATTGTGTTCCGCCCTTATGGATTGCGCAACCTCAGTAGGAGCTTCATCACACTGTCCGGTAGAACCTTTTTTCCCCAGAGACCCCAAAACAGGGGAAAATCATGACCCAATATGACTGGGTGCATCAGGTTCTTCACTACCCCCACTTCATACGAGACCTCCCCGAGTTTTGTGACCAAGTCCACGGAAATCACCGGGTAGACTTTGGCATCTCCATGGATGCACCCCACGCTCAGGTGTTTATTGGGGATGAAGTCCCTATCAACCAGGCTGGCATGTACCAGAGTCACTCGACTCCCTGAGTCTAGGAGGGCTTGTACTGGACAGCCATTTATAACCACCTGGGACACCTGTGGGCCAGTCTCCTCAGCTGGGGTGGCCACGCACACGGGTTCCGCGAGGAAAGAGAGGGACCTTCAAGCATCACAGTCCATAGGTTCCCCCACTAGTGGACAGTTGGCTGAAATATGACCCCGTTCACGGCATCTCCAACACTGTCTCAGGTCTGGGGGTTCAGACGGGGAGACCTTTCTAGGCCTGGGGACTTCCGACAGGGAAGCATCAGCCATTGCCTCACACATGTCCCCTCGGGGCTGACCCGGACTATCAGCAGTCCCCCTGACCCCAACAGCTGGAACTCTCTTACGGGGAGGTGTCGGAGGCCGGGAACTCTGAAATGACGACTACTCGGACGGCTGGGCACGGATGTAGTCTTTGGTGGCGAAGTACCTCTCTATCAGGCTGACCAGTTGATTGGCGTCTTTGGGGTCTCCCTGTCCGACCCAGTGCTGCACCTCAGGAGGAAGGGCCCAGATGTACCGGTCCATCACAACTTTTTCGACCATTTGGGCAGGGTTGCTGGCGTCAGGCTCCAGCCTTTCTTTACCAGATAAATCAGGTCATACATTTGTGAGCGAGCAGGCTTATCCCAACTGTATCTCCAGTTATGGACTCTCCTGGCACGGACTGCAACCGTAACACCCAGCCGGGCAAGAATCTCTGCTTTCAGCTTGGCATAGTCTCTGCAGTCCTGCTCGCTAAGGTCAAAATAGGCCTTTTGGGGTTCCCCAGTCAGATAGGGTGCGACCACCATGGTCCATTCAGATGGTGGCAGATTCTCCTTCTCTGCCAGTCTTTCAAATATAGCGAGATATTCCTCCACATCGTCATGAGGCGTCATCTTTTGCAGGGTCTGTTTTACCGCCTTCTTTACAGTGGACAACGCAGGTGACCTTGCGTCATCACTCTGGGACGAGGTGCTGAGAGCCTGGCGTAGTGCTGCAATCTGCTCCATTAGCAATCGGTTAGTCTTCTGCTGTTGCACACTAACTTGCGCCATATGTTTGAGCAGCGCCTCCATGCTGTCAGACTTGTCTGTCCCGGCACCGGCAGCTTTTACCCAGGACATGCACACTCCAAAGTCTTTTCCACAGCAAGTTCAGCTTTTTTTTTTTTTTTTTTGTGCAGACACTATTAGGGCTACTGTCTCTTTAAGGCTGCTTTAACAGACGTTTTCCTTTGCTGCTGCTTTAGCCACTGTGCTGCCCGCATTCGAGCACCAATTGTAACCAGTTCAGGGGGTATAAAGCTCTGGGATCGCCGTCTCGGGTAGACGGAGTGGCATAAAGAGTCCAATCACCGACAGCAGCACTGGTGCAAACTGGCGTCAAGCAGCTTTTATTAAAGTCCACAGCAACCGAACATTAAACAAAACCATAAAACAAAACCCTAAGCCTGGCAGGCTGCTAACTAGACACAATTAGTTACCTCACTACCGTGGTCTAGACTCTGAGAGCCTGGCCACAACAACACAGGTTATAATTACCAGAGCTTGGCTTCCAGGAGACTCCAGCAGCGTCTGAAGCCAGATTCAGACTGAGAGCTCTGTCTGTGTAACTCTACCACCTATTTCTGGCTGCTTGATTAGACAGCTGAGTGCAGTCAGGGTTGGGCTGCAAACCTGTACTGGATGAGGAGTGGAGTGAACGTCGCACTGACAACCTACCTTCACTCCTACATTCCTCATGCTACCCAGCTAAGAAACCTGGGCGAGATATACACCCCGTCCAGTACGCACCCCTTCACTGTCTCACAATATACTGTATGTATATATATATATATATAAATATATATATATATATATATACAGCTCTGGCAAAAATTAAGAGACCACTGCAAAAATGTCAGTTTGTCTGATTTTTCTCTTTATAGGTATATTTTTGAGTAAAATGTAAATTGCTCTTTTCTATATATATAAAACTCAAAATCTGTAGTAGCCGCTCTATACAAATCCACAGTTCTCGCCCGATTTGGGTTACTTTTGGCACGACCCCTCTCCACCCACAGGAGCAGAATACTGCGCACGTTAAATCTCGCTAGCGTCCCCCCGTCATGAGATTGGGGCCCGCGAAGTTACGCCCTATACATATAATGGAGAAATGTGAAGGTAAAAGTGCTGAGGGGAAAGCAACCGTTGTGACTTACAGGGATGGATTATAGCGACGGCGCCAAAGAGTCGCTGCTAAAGGGGCCGCACCACCACACACAACACACAAACACCATACAAACATCACACAGCTCACATACACCACCCCACAAACACAACCCCACACAAATGCCACAACACACCACACAAACACCAGACCACTCTGAACACACACAACACAAACACCACCCCACAAATACCACACCACCCCATAAATACCACATGCACATCACACACACACGCTGGGACCACACACGCATGCAAACACACTCAGATGGATGCACCCTTCGCACACAGACGAACAGAGCACACGCGTACTCACACCATGGACACTTGCACTGCGCACGCACAAACACATGGATGACATGCGTGTGGGAGCTTTCATCACTGAAGCTGCTGAGGTAAAGTGTGTGAAGCAGCCTTACTGAGCAGCAATATTGGTCAGGTGAAAAATGCCTCATAGTAAGATTGTCATTATTGCTTACTATACAGGGAGCTTTCATCACTGAAGCTGCTGAGGTAAAGTGAAAGCTGAGCTCTGATTGGTTGCTATGGGCAACTAGACGAGTCTGCCTGTGAGGCGGTTTTCATTGCTCCTTCAGGTCATAGTAATACTGTGTGAGGGCTGCTCTGGATTTACTATTCATCCTATTACATCTCTTATCAGTGTCAGGTGAATACTAAAGGGTCATAAGACTAAGGACTGGTTTTTAAAATGCCGCCCAAGAAACGACCATCTATTGGACAAGTTCATCCAAAAGCTAAGAAAGCAAAATTGTGTCAAAGATCTTGGACAAGTGAACAACGTGACCGGTCTAGCGACCACATACATGTCCATTGATTCAGTCATGGAGAGTGAACAAGCCGTAATGTATCGATGGAGTGCCTCAATTCTTTGGAGCCTCCTGGAACGCCACCGCATAAGCTCACTTTAAAAATAGGAGCCACAATAATTTTGCTTCGGAGCCTTGACCCACCAAAAATGTGTAAAGGCACAAGATTGTGCACTAAGAGTCTCATGCCCAATGTTACTGAAGCCACTATTCTCATGGGAAACTCTAAGGCCTCTTTCACACATCAGTCTTTTGCCGTCAGGCGCGATCTGGCATTTTTTTGTAAAATCAGATCCGGCGAAATCTAATGTTAGAACCCTCTTGTTAGGTTTTGTTTCACTTTGCTGGTCACATGACCTTTTTACCCTATTTAGTCTGGCTCCGCCCTTCTGGCTTTGCTGGACTTCATTGTATTATCTACTCTTAAGCTAGCCGGGTGCTTAGGTGCCTTACTCTGTCAGTTTTGCTTGATCTTACGATCTCTTAGTATTAGTTTTCTGTTTTATTTTCCTGCTACACTTTCTGTTAGGAGGTGTCCACCTTTTCACCCAGTCCCTAGATCTTGTAGGGATTTCTCCCTCGCAACTATAGGTCTTCGTTCAGACTAGCTGAGGACTTTAGCGGGTCTGGTCGCAGGATCAGGTCCCCCATTACATCGTAGGGATCAAGTTCAGTCCTATTGTAGGGACAGAATTCCCACCTTTCCTTAGTGCTTGTAGCAGATCATAACAGTAAGTCCAGCCCAAAAAAAAAAAAAAAAATCTCTAAGGAAAGATTTTCAGTTTCTATTATGGTGTCGGTTCAGGATTTGGCTCAACGCCTGCAGCGACTCTCTCTGGAGGTGGCTGAAATCCAGCAACACGTGAGTAGTTGTTCTGGAGCTGATTTCGTGGAGCCAAAGGTACGTTTGCCTGATTTATTTTTTGGTGAACAACAAGATTTTTTTTCTTTTAAAAATGCTTGCTTGTTGTATTTCCGTTTGAGACCCAGATCCTCTGGTGATGAATCACAGCGCATAGGGTTCATAATGTCACTTTTGCGCAAAGAACCTCAGGACTGGGCCTTTTCTCTGCAGCCTAGTGATCCATGCTTTAGATCAGTGGATAGTTTTTTTTCTGCTTTGGGGTTATTGTATGACAATCCGGATCGTGTTTCATCAGCTGAGACAGAATTGAGACGTTTGAGACAGGGATCAGGTAATGTGGAAAAATATTGTACTCACTTCCGAAGGTGGTCCGCTCAGGTGGGCTGGAACGATTCAGCTTTGAAAAGTTTATTTCTTGCAGGGTTAAGTGAAAGGATTAAAGATTTGCTGATTGCTTATCCTATACCTGGTAACTTGCAAGAGGCTATGCAATTAGCCATACGGGTGGATAGGAGACTGTGTGCAAGGGTTAATGAGAGTAAATCTGCCTTGTCAGCTCCAAGTTTGGAGAAGGAATATACTGACATTGCAGAGCCGATGGAAATTGGAGCAATGACACCTCACTCTCGGGAAAAAGACCGTAGATTTGCTCAAGGTTTGTGTTTCTACTGTGGTAAATCTGAGCATTTCATTAAGAACTGTGCGCTTCGAATGAATAAAGAGAGAAAAAAAAATGAGGTCAGTTTTGCCGCATAGCTTGTTTAAACAATAAAGGTGTCTTTCTTTCTGCTACCACTGCTGTTGAGGAGGAATTAATGGAGTTTCGGGTATTTGTGGATTGTGGTTCAACTCTCAATGTGATTGATGGGAAATTTTTGGAAAAACTAAAATTAAAACCCAAACTTCTGTCTTCCCCTATTAATGTGGTGTCTGTGGATGGTTCTCACTTGAAAAATGTTACTCACCATATCTGTGAATTTCCTCTTACTATTAATGGTGTTCATCACGAGAATTTGGATTTGGTGGTTTTGAATAATTTGCCCTCACCGGTGATTTTGGGGTTACCCTGGTTAAAATTGCACAATCCGGTACTGGATTGGTCTACCAATGAAATTAAGTCCTGGAGTCCTAAGTGTTATGACAAGTGTTGTAACGGGCGTATTGCTGTTGTAGTTAAGGGGAGCTACCTGTACCTATTCAGGATTTTTGGAAAGTTTTTTCTGATAAGGAATCGCAGGTATTGCCTCCTCATAGAGATTATGATTGTGCAATTGAATTTGTCCCTGGAGCGACTCTTCCTAAAAGTCGTTTATTTAATTTGACTATTCCTGAGAGAAAGGCTTTGGAGGAATACATACAGACAAGCTTGGCCGCCGGTCACATTAGGCCTTCCAAATCTCCTGTGGCGGTTGGATTTTTTTTTGTTAAAAAAAAGGACGGCGGTTTACGGCCTTGTCTAGACTTTCGTGAGATTAATAAGATTACTGTACGCAATCCTTACCCACTGCCATTGATTCCTGATTTGTTTAATCAGTTAGTGGGGGCCAAGTGGTTCTCGAAAATTGATCTTCGAGGGGCATACAATTTGTTGCGCATGAAGGAGGGGATGAATGGAAGACTGCGTTTAACACTCCACTGGGTCATTTTGAGAATCTGGTTATGCCCTTTGGACTTTCCAGTGCTCCGGCATTTTTTCAGAATCTTATTAATGACATCCTTAGACCTTTGATCGGCAGAAGTGTGGTTGTGTATTTGGATGACATTTTGATTTATTCACCGGATTTGGAGTCTCATTGGAGGAGTGTGCGTGAAGTATTACAGTTACTGAGTGATAATTCACTTTTTGCCAAACTAGAAAAATGTGAGTTCGCTGTACAGAGACTTAGTTTTTTGGGCTACATTGTCTCCAGTGAAGGTTTTGAGATGGACCCGGTGAAAGTGCAAGCTGTGCAGGATTGGCCTAGACCTATTGGTGTGAAATCAATACAGAGGTTTTTGGGGTTCGCCAATTATTATAGAAAATTCATAAAAGATTTTTCTGTGATTGCCAAACCTCTGACCGATCTCACCAGGAAAGGTGCTGATGCGGTTCAGTGGACTACTGAGGCCATTGAGGCTTTTGTGTTGCTAAAGGAGAGGTTCAGCTCTGCTCCCATCCTTACGAAGCCTGATGTGACTAAACCATTTTTGGTTGAGGTTGATGCTTCTTCTGTGGGGGTCGGCGCGGTGTTGTCTCAGGCTAAGACGGATGGAGTACATCCCTGTGCTTTTTTTTCAAAGAAATTTTCTGAGTCTGAACTAAATTATGATATCGGTAATCGGGAATTGTTGGCAATTAAACTCGCATTTGAACACTGGCGTCATTTTTTGGAGGGAGCGGAATTTCCCGTTCAAGTCTTCACCGATCATAAAAATCTGATCTACCTTGATGCTGCCAAACGCTTGAATGCCCGTCAGGCTAGGTGGGCACTGTTTTTCTCACTGTTTAATTTTACCGTTACTTACATCCCAGGTACTAAAAATGTTAAAGCTGATGCTTTGTCTCGCAGCTTTTCTCCTATGGTGGGTACTGAGGAGGAGGAGGAAAACATCTTGCAAGAGGGGGTTGTTATTGCGGTTTTGGACTCCGTGTTGGAAGATGAGATTCTTAAAGCACAGGAGAATGCCCCATCTAACACGCCGCATGGGAGGTTGTTTGTGCCTGGTATCCTGAGGAGAGATTTGTTTGTTGAATGTCATGACTCTCGGTTGGCAGGTCATCCTGGAATCTCTGAGACCAAGAGACTTGTGGGTCGCAGTTTTTGGTGGCCAGGATGGCAGAAGGAAGTCATTAAGTGGGTGCGTCAATGCACGGTGTGTGCTAGATCTAAGTCTTCTCATACTCCTGCTGCGGGGTTGCTTTGCCCTCTGGAGGTCCCTAGTGCACCTTGGACACATTTGGCTATGGACTTTATTACTGACCTTCCCCCCTCTGAGGGTTTCACTGTCATCTGGGTGGTCGTGGACTGTTTTAGCAAGATGTGTCACTTGGTTCCTTTCATCAAATTGCCCTGCGCTAAGACTCTCGCTAAGGCCTTTGTCAAGGAAATAGTCAGACTACATGGTGTTCCTACTGACATTGTTTCTGATAGGGGACCTCAGTTTGTGGCTCGTTTTTGGCGCGCTTTTTGTGACAGGTTGGGAGTTCATTTGTCGTTTTCATCCGGATATCATCCTGAGTCTAATGGCCAGACAGAAAGGAAAAACCAGGATGTTGAGCAGTTCTTGCGTTGTTTTGTGACTGATAATCAAGAGGGGTGGTCTGAGTTTCTGCCACTTGTTGAGTTTGCTCTTAACAATCATACATCCGCTTCTGCTAGTTGTTCGCCTTTTTTTTGTTGTACTGGGAGACATCCGTCTTTTGGGTCATTTTCCAAGTTGGGATCGGCCGTGCCTGAAGAGGAGAATTTTTCTGGTGTTTTGGAGAGAGTTTGGTGTTGTGAATGGACTTGAAATGAGTTCTGAGCAGAGGCTCCCTCTGGTGGTTACAAGCGGTACTGGACTGTCCAGTGAAGATTGTGAGGAGTGGGAATCAGGTGTTACTGACTGGTCTTATATAAGGGAGTCGCCTTCCCATCAGGGTTGCCGGTGATCAATTGTTCTGGTCTCAATCCTTGAGTCCTGTTTCCTTTGTAGCCTGCTGTGTCGTGTCTGCATCTCCTGCTAACAGATAAGACATTTTCTTCTTTTTGTTTTTGTGCTTGATTTTTGCATTTTGTCCTGCACTTCTGTGGGGGCCTTCAGGGTCCCCTCCGGGGGCTTTTGCCCTCTCAGTTTAGTTCAGCCACTGATGTTTGTACTTTTGCTTTTTCCAGTTTTTTCAGTGGCTGCTGTTTTGATTTTGTTACACCAGAGAACTAATTTAGGTGGTAGAGGTCGTGTGATCTCAGGTGATTTTGAAATTAGTAGAGTTGGTGCTTTTCAGGGTTTTTTGGGATTGCAGTAAGTGCCCTTCCTATCCTTTTCTATTTAGGTAGTTTGGGCCCCAACGTTTGCTCATACTATTTTCTGTCTGTGTCAGTATTTCATCTTGTCTAACCGCCATTACATGTTTGGGGGCTTTCTATTATCTTTGGGGTTCTGCTCCGGGGCAGATACCTTTCCTCTTTCTATCTTTAGGTGTAGTTAGTTTCTCAGGCTGTGACGAGGCGTCTAGGACCAACGTAGGAACTCTCCACGCAGCCTCTAGTTGTGGTGGTGTAGTCAGGGTACTGCAATCCATAGATTCCAACTTCTTGGTGTATTGCCTTTTTTACCTGCACTCCTCAGCTACCGAAACATAACATATCACCGCCTAAAAATTGAAATTGTAAGGTACTCACAGAAGGGAAAAAATATTGTGGAAAGAAAAAAGGTTGTCAGAGTTGTCAGAGATATTTTTCTGTTTGTGCATTTTTTCCCTCTATCTCTGGGTGCTGGGAGGATTTTTTTTTCCTCTCAATGGAGTTTGCACGTTGTCTGGCCGTGTGGATCAGCTTGCCACTGGGTTCGAGTATTGCTGCCTATCTTGCTAGGTTGCCTGTTGTGGAACCTAGGATTCCCCATGCCAGATTTGTTTTTAGGGGATCGAGCTAAGTTTCAGAATTTCAAAAATAATTGTAAATTGTTTTTTTGCTTAAAATCTAAGTCCTCAGGAACGCAGCGCAGCAGGTTCAAATTATCATCTCTCTCCTGCGCGGCGATCCTCAGGATTGGCTTTTTCCCTGACACCTGGGGATCCTGTTTTGAGGTGTGTTGATGCATTTTTTTCAGGCTTTGGGTGTTATTGTACGATAAGCCTAATGTCACTGATCAAGCTGAAAAAGCCTTGTTGGCAATAAATCAGGGTCTTGATGACGCTGAGTTATACTGTCAGAGATTCCGTGTGGGCAGTCCTGACCAAGTGGAATGACGCGCTTTGCGGCCCTTTTTTCGGAAGGGTCTGTCAGATAATGTAAAGGATGTTATGGTGGATTCTCTGTCCCCCTCTGGTCTCAATGATTCTATGTCATTAGCGATTCAAATTGACAGACGTTTGCGTGAGCGGAAAGTATGGGGGAATGGTGTTGCCTTGTGACCCTGCTTCTGAACCCATGCAGTGTGATAGAGTGGTGTCTGGGCACCAGGTCACTGGAGTTTCGAAAGCGCAATGGGTTATTTTCTACTGTGGTGTGCCTCCATCTATTTCAGTCTGCCCTAAGCGGGAAGATGTTTTTGCACGCTCAGTTGTCTTGGGTAGTGTTCAGCAAGTTTTTATTAACTGTCACTCTGATATGCTCTCTGTCCTCATTTTCTGCTCAGGCTTTCGTTGATACTGGGGAGCACCTATTAACCTGATGGATTATGATTTTGCTAAACGTTGTGGGGTTTCCCTTGATACCCTTACAGAAGTCTTTTCCCCTACGGGATCGATTCTACCCCTTTGGCTGAGAATAAACCTCCAGTTCTCTACTCAGGTGATAATGGGGTTGAACCTGATCATCAGGAGGCTGTAAATTTTGGTTCTGTATAATCTGCATGATATTAACGTCTGGGCTTTCCCTTGGTTGCAGTCTCATAATCCTGTTTTGGATTGGAATCTGTGTCTGTAACCAGTTGGGGCTGCCAATGTGTTAATACCAACATCCTGTTTTTTCTGCTCCCCCCAGGCTCAGGATGTTCCTGACTTTTTGATTGATTTTTCTGATGTGTTAGCGAAAGTAAATCTGCATCTTTGCCTCCCCATAGGAGCTATGACTGCGCTATTGAATTAGTGCCTGGTAGTAAATTCCCTAAAGGTGCCTTTAATAACTTGTCTGTACCTGAACATGACGCTATGCGGTCCTTTATCAAGGAATCATGGAGAAGGTCATATCAGACCACCTCTTCACCCTTAGGGTGCCGGTTTTTTCTTTGTGGCCAAAAATGATGGTTCTTAAGGCCGTGTATTGATTATCGTCTTTTGAACAATATTACTGTAAATAAACCAATACCTTACCTTTGATTTTGACCTGTTTTCCAGGGTGAAAAACGCTACTTGGTTTACCAAGCTTGCCTCAGGGGGCATATAACCTTATTCGCATTAAGCACGGGGATGAATGGAAGACGGCATTTCAATACCCCTGAGGGCATTTTGAGTACCTTGTGATGCCTTTGGGCTCACTAATGCTCCTTCTGTCTTCCCAGTCTTTCATGAATGACATTTTCAGGGATTTTGTGGATAAATTTTCTGATTGTTTATTTGGGTATTCTTGATTTTTTCTAATGCTGGGACTCCATGTGAAACATGTTCGAACTGTATTCCAGATTTGAGAGAGAAGCTCTGTAGTGAAGGGATCAAAGTGTCTTTTTGGCGTACACAGGATTCATTTCTGGGATTCTTTTGTCCCCCATCTGTTATTGAAAAGGACCCCGTCCAAGGTCAGGCCTCTGTGATTGGGTCAACCTACTTCATTAAAGGCTCTTCAAAGATTTTTGGGTTTTGCCAATTTTTTTATCGTAAATTTATTGGTTTTCTCGGTTATTGTTAAACCATTGCGATTTGCCCCGAAAGGGTTCTGATGGGTGAATTGGCCTCCTGGGCATCTCTGCTTTCAGGAACTTAAGCAGAGATTCATTCTGCCTTGTTCTAAAGGCAGCCTGATGTTTCTCTGCCCTTTCAGGTGGAGGTTGATGCCTCTGAATTGGGGCAGGTGTTTGTTTCGGTGCTGAGGAGAGCAGGCAAAAAAGGCAATCACCGAGCAGTTGGAATCTAGAGTTGCAGTACCCTGATAACCCCACAACAGGAGCCTGGAGCGTTCCCCACGTTGGTCCTAGACCCTCGTCACAGCCTAGAAACTAATACACCTAAAGATAGAAATAGGAAAGCTATTTTCCCCGGAGCAGAACCCCAAAAAATTTAAAAACCCCCAAACAGTAATGGCAGTTAGCAAGAGAAAAACCAGAAAGAAAATAGTAGACAAACGCTGGGGCCAAACATCTAAATAGAAAAGGATAGGAAGGGTACTACTGCAATCCCAGAAAACCCTGAAAAGCCCAACTCACTAATTTTAAAAACACCTAGATCACACACCTCTCCACCTAAATTTTTTCTTGGTGTAAAAAAATCAAAACAGCACCACTGAAAAAACGGAAAAAGCAAAAGTACAAACCAGTGGTGAACAAACGAGGGCAGAAGCCCCCGGAGGGGCCCTGAAGGCCCCCAAAAAAATGCAGGACAAAATGCAAAAAAATTGCACAAAAAAAAAACAAAAAAGACTTACGTTGCGGGGGAAACGACACCCAGCAGGTACAAGGGGAAATAGAATGAAGGGTTCAACCAGAACAATTGATCACCGAACCCAGGGGAAAAATCCTATTAAACCAGCAGTAACACCTTCCCGTCCACAATCTTACTATACCGCTTGTAACCACCAGAGGGGGCCCCCGCTCAGGACCACTCAAACCCTTCCCAAATACCCCCCCCTTGAGGGGGGTCACCGAACCCTCATTTGAGCAAAACCGGTCGGTCAGG
>JARQOD010000168.1:109074-197958 GCA_033576555.1 Oophaga sylvatica | reverse complement strand
AAAAAAACAATAACTCAGTCCATAGATGAGTGGGTTCCGCCCGCTCTCTGTAGCATAAACTGCACTGTTAAAGTCCTTGTGGAAAGCTCGCTAGCTTCCACTATACTGTCTGGAGACTTTCCTCTCCAGACCACACTCCCCAGAAAAAAAACAGGACTGAGCTTTTACACACTGCTCAGCCACACCCTGAGGGAGGTAAGGGAATGCGTCCCGCCCTCTTTGCCATTCCCATAAAACCGCACACCCTTTAACAGTGTAAACCTACCAGCATATAACATGCTGGCAGATAAATGAAGTAGGTCTTAGTTCACACAGGAGAGCATCTTGTGTGACACATACCTCCCCTCACATATAAAACCAGTGACACTGTCACAATATATATACATATATTTATAGTTCATACACTTCTACATACTGTAATAGCCGCTAATTCAATTGCCGGCTTTTGTGAAATTACCGAACCGGACATGAAATGACACATGGTTTACATACAGTTAACCATGTCATTTCATGTAGTTTGATATATAGTTTTAACTTACAATTACATGAGTGTATGTGTGCAAAATTGCAGACATGTAGGGGTTAATTAAAGGTGTAAATTCGTTGAAAAAAAATTTGTGGGCTCCCGCTGTATTTTTTCCACCAACAGACAAAGCAAGCGAGTGGGGGCAACCTGAAGTGAAGTGAAAGTGGGAAGCAATCAATTAAGCTTCTCACACTAATCACTTCCTCTCCTGTCGCCGGGAGAGGAACTGATTGATTCAGGGGATTACAGCTGAGCAATAAAATATGGTCCAAAACTGTGTCTTTATTTCATTAAACGATTAATAATTAATGTGTGTGTATTTTTTTTCCTTTCATACAATAGGATTAATAATTGAGAGTTGTCAAATTGACAACTCTCAATTATTAACCTGGCTTAAAGTCACCTTTCAATTGCAAGGTGGCTTTAACCCAATATTAACCCATTCGCCACCGCTACATGGTAATGGGAATAGACGTGCAAAGTGCCAGAAAGGGCGAATCTAATTATAGATTTGCCTTTTCTGGGGTGTCTGGGGGCAGATGTTAGTAGCCAGGGGGGGCACAAAATAAATGCACCCTCCCTGGGCTATTATTATTTGCCCCCACTCGCTTGCTTTGTCTGTCTGGTGGAGAAAATACAGCGGGAGCCCACGCATTTTTTTTCAACGAATTTACACCTTTAATTAACCCTACATGTGTGAAATTTCACACACTACACTCATGTAATTGTTAGTGAAAACCATATATCAAAATACATGAAATGACATGGTTAACTGTATGTAAACCATGTGTCATTTTATGTCGGGTTTTGTAGTTTCACAAAGCCGGCAATTGAATTAGCGGCTATTACAGTATGTAGAAGTGTATGAACTATAAATATATGTATATATATATGTCACAATGACATATATATATATATATATATATATATATATATATGTATTCTATGTGTGTATATGTATTCTTTCTATTCTTTATTAAAGCTGTCAGTGTGATTTTACAGTATAGCCAGGGATGAATTGCCGGCTTTTCTAAAGGACACCGGTGCGATTTTTGCACAGCGCATCGTGCGCTATTGGACGCATGTGCAATGTTCTCCTATCTTTAACATGGCGTGCGCAGGGTCTAGCGCTTGCACGCGTTCATCTGCGTTTGGCATGCGCTGCGCATTTTCCAGGTGTGCACCCATACGCACTAGACGCTATATGTTGCATTTTTTTCCCGCCCAACTGCTTTAAAAAAACGCGTGCGCACGTGTGCGCAAAAAATAACATTGCAGTCTATGGGTGCGCTGGCGTGCGCAAGGCTTTGCGCTCATCAGCGCTTTTGCGCACACGAGATTTTGGAGTAAATAATGTCTAAACACTTGTTTAAACAACCCCCTACACAAGCAACATTGTGAGGAGTGTAGATAAAAAGGTGATAGAGACAGAGATGATAGAGACAGAGATGATAGAGACAGATGATAGAGACAGATGATAGAGACAGATGATAGAGACAGAGATGATAGAGACAGATGATAGAGAGATGATAGAGACAGAGATGATAGAGACAGATGATAGACAGAGAAGATAGAGACAGAGATGATAGAGACAGAGATGATAGAGACAGATGATAGAGACAGAGTTGATACAGAGATGATAGAGATGATAGAGACAGATGATAGAGACAGAGTTGAGACAGAGATGATAGAGACAGAGATGATAGAGACAGATGATAGAGACAGATAATAGAGACAGAGTTGATACAGATGAAAGAGACAGAGATGATAGACAGATGATAGAGACAGAGTTGAGACAGAGATGATAGAGATGATAGACAGATGATAGAGACAGAGTTGATAGAAATGTGACACGTAGACAACCCATGCGCCGAAAAACGCAAACGCATGCAAAAACACTTGAAATCGCATACAAACGCTATTGTAATGTATGTAGTACAGTTCATATAGCGTCTTGTGCTTGGGTGCGATGAAAACACAGGAGTCACAGGTTTGATATAGAAAAGTCCTGTATTACTTCATACAAGTTGGCAGAAATAGTCACACAGTTTGCAGACACAGAAACAGGAGACACAGCAGGCCAGAGTAATCCAAGCTCAGCAATCACTCTCCAATACAGATTCAGGATCTTCTTCTCTGTTACCGTAAGTCCATGCAAACGTGGGTCTTTCAAAGAGCAGGTTCAGAGTGCTTCAGAGTTCCTCAGTAGGAATAGCTGGAGTACAAGGTCCAAGGCTTACAGGAGTCAAGTCACAGGTTCACTGCAGGCTAGATTCTGAAGCACTGATTGCTCAGCTGTGGCTGCTTAAGAAGCAAAGGAGAGAATCAGGGTGGGAACATGCAAGCTGGAAACTCCATTTTGACTGAGGGCAAGATAGCTGCAGCAAGACAGAAAGTAAAATGGCTGACGAACAAACTGAGTTTCAGGAATATATACATAGAACCTTACATTACTCCCCCCTTAAGGACAACCTCGGATGACCTCAGACCAGGCTTGTGTGGGTACCTCTGATGAAACTGACGGAGCAAGCGAGGAGCATTAACGTTATTGACCGGTTCCCATGAGTTGTCCTCCACTGGGTAGCCCTGCCATTTAATCAGATATTGTAACTGATTTCTATACAACCTGGAATCTAAAATCCTTTCCACCACAAATTCTTCCTGACCATCGACTAGCACTGGGTCAGGGCAAGGAGAGGAACGTCCAGGAAACGTATTGGGTGTCGCAGCCTTTAGTAGGGATACATGAAAGACAGGGTGGATTCTCATAGTTCTGGGCAGTTGAAGACGACAAGCAACGGCACTTATAATTTTACTGATTTTATAGGGTCCAATGTACTTATGTCCCAACTTAGACGATGGAATCCTTAACTTAAGATTTCTGGTTGACAGCCAGACCAAGTCTCCTACCTTGAAAGCTGGTGCAGGTTTACGAAATTTATCTGCTGCTTTCTTGTACCTTTCTTGAGCCGATTCCAGATTTTCCTTTAGAAGATCCATATTCTTCTGTAAAGACGTGATTCTTTCAGCCACTGCTGGTAAAGGCGTTTCTATGGGAAATCGTGGTAGAATGTTAGGATGATAACCTAGATTAGAGTAAAAAGGAGACTGTTTAGTGGAGGCACTCTGAGAGTTGTTATACGAGAACTCAGCTAATGGAAGTAGATCCACCCAATCATCCTGTAGGTGGCAGATAAAGCAGCGGAGTTACTGCTCCAGGGTTTGATTGGTTCGTTCGGTCTGTCCATTAGTCTGGGGATGAAAAGCAGAAGAAAGGTTTACTTTAATGTCCAATGCTGCACAGAAATTTTGCCAAAACCTAGAAGTGAATTGCACCCCTCGATCCGAAATAACCTCATCCGGTACTCCATGTAAGCGAAACACATCTTTAATCATCAAATCTGATGTCTGTTTTGCAGTGGGTAAGCCGACACAAGGGATAAAATGAGCTGCCTTTGTTAGACGGTCAACCACCACTAGAATGGTGTTCTTCCCCTGAGAGGTTGGTAACTCCACAATGAAGTCCATAGAAATGGATCCCCACGGGCGGGATGGGGTGGGAAGAGGCTGTAACAGACCAGTTGGTGAGGAGCGAGGTGTTTTGCATCTTGCACAGACCTCACATGAAGTGACATAATTCAAAACATCCTTCCTGCAAGTGGGCCACCAAAAGAAATGAGAAAGAAATTCCTGTGTCTTTAGAATTCCTCTATGCCCAGCTATCTTGGAATCGTGAATGAGTTGCAATACTCTTAATCTGACTGTTTCAGGAATATACAGACGTTGTCCCTGAATCCACACACCATTCTTAAAGACAAGACTTACGTCCCTTGGGGGTTGTGCCATCAAGGAATCCGCATGGTATGCTTCCTTGATGTCCTTAAGTAGGTCTTGATTATGAATTACTCCTAGGAATCTAGAGTCAGGAAGAATAGTCTTAGGAGGAGTAATTGGACGTGTCTCTGCTGAGTAAATCCTAGAGAGTGCATCAGCCTTTCCATTGCGCGATCCTGGTCTATAAGAGATGATAAAATTAAATTGGTTTAAGAAAAGATTCCAGCGAGCCTGGCGAGGAGTCAGGCACTTAGCCGACCTGATAAACTCAAGGTTACGATGGTCTGTCAGGACGACTATTTGCTGTGCAGCTCCCTGAAGAAGGTGTCTCCATTCTTTGAAGGCGGCAATAATGGCCAACAACTCTCTATTGCCCACATCGTAGTTCCTCTCAGCCGAAGACAACTGCTGGGAAAAGAAGGCACAGGGATGCAAGACATTCTTCTCACCTGTTCTCTGAGAGAGTATAGCTCCAACGGCACAATCTGAAGCATCCACCTCTATTATGAAGGCAAGCTCGGGGTTGGGATGTACTAGGATAGGTGCAGTGGTAAATTTATCTTTTAGATGGGAAAATGCTTCCTGGGCTTGGGGAGTCCAGGAAAACCTAGACTCTTTCCGGGTAAGTTGAGTGATAGGTGACACTACCTCAGAGAAATTTCTAATGAAACGTCTATAGAAGTTGGCAAACCCGATGAAGCGCTGTACCTCCTTCACATTTCTAGGACTTGGCCAATCCTTGATGGCTTGGGTTTTAATTCCATCCATACTAATTCCTTGTGTAGACAGTACATACCCCAGAAATTGAATTTCGGTCCTATGGAACTCACACTTTTCAAGTTTGATGTAAAGATGATTTTGTCTTAGACGTTCCAAGACCATTCTCACATGTCCATGATGTTCCTCTGTGGAGTTAGAAAAAATTAGAATATCATCCAAATAAATTACCACGAATGTATCTAGGAGATCCCTGAAGATGTCATTCACCAAGTGTTGGAAAGTGGCTGGGGCGGTACTCAGACCAAAAGGCATAACTAGATATTCAAAGTGTCCATAGCGTGACCTGAATGCAGTCTTCCATTCATCCCCAGGTCTAATACGGACTAAGTTATAGGCCCCACGAAGATCTAGTTTAGAAAAAATTTTGGCATGTCGCACTCTCTCCAATAACTCAGGGATTAAAGGCAATGGATAACGGTTTCTAATAGTAACCTTATTGAGTTCCCTATAGTCTACGCATGGTCTCAGAGATCCATCTTTCTTCTTTACAAAGAAGATGGGTGCACCTGCAGGAGATGAAGAGGGGCGTATGAAGCCCTTGGCTAGATTTTCATCTATGTAATCCTTTAAAGCCTTTAGCTCGGGCCCCGCCAGGGGGTAGATCTTACCAAAAGGTATCTCTGCTCCAGGCAATAATTCAATTGGACAATCATATGGACGGTGAGGAGGAAGCTGGTCAGCGTTCTTCTTGTCACATAAATCCACATAGTCCTGGTATACAGCTGGTAGTTCAGGGACTGACATGATTCCTTTAGGAACAGAGCAAGCTGAAACTTTTGGACTCATCTGTTTCTCTGGAAAGTGTAATTCCTTGGTCTCCCAGTTAATGGTAGGATTCTGAGCCTGCAGCCATGGTAGCCCTAGAATAATGGGAAAGGGGGAGAAGAGATAAGCATAAAGGACAGTTTCTCTTGATGATCTTTACCCATAAGAACCCTCAAAGTCTCTGTTTCCTGATCCACTGGTCCAGAGGTCAGCAGGGAGCCATCCACAGTTTCCATCAGTAGCCTTCTTCACTGAACGTATTCCCTGTTTCAGAGCAAAGGAGACATCCATAAAATTTCCACTTGCCCCTGAGTCGATCATAGCAGAGCTAGACACCCAAGCTGAGTCAACCCAGAGTTTGATGGAAAGAAAGCAATGAGAATTGTTTTTCTTACAACTCAGCTGGGACACCGCTGAGGAAACTTGAAAAATGGCAGCGTTTACACAGTCAACGTCCTCAGAGGTAACGGAGTTTAAGTCCGAGAAATCAAGATCTGTTGCTGCAGATCTCTCTGGAGCCTGAGGCTCGGACCTGACAGATCCCCTCTCGCAACACTCACAATGAATGAGTGCTGCAGTAGTCTTACGAGAACGGCTGGGGCAGTTTATAATGAAGTGCCCTGACTTACCACAATAGAAACATAGATTCTCCTTAAAACGATGTTCCTTGCGTGCATCACTAACCCGTCGTTGTAAAGAGTCTACCTGCATGGGTTCAGGTTCAGGTTCCCTTGTGATCCTACTCAAAGGTTCCTTAGCTGGAGAGGAAGGTAGGAAAAGGTTAGTGCGATTGCTTTCGAACCATCTCTCTTGCCTGCGTTCAGTCAGACGAGTATCAATACGGATGCAGTAGTTAATAAAGTCACCTAACGCAGTGGGAGGGTCGGCACGAGCAAGTTCATCCTTAATCAGTAGAGATAACCCCTTTCGAAAAATAGATTTTTTGGCGGAACTGTCCCAGGTGGTATCAAGGGCTCATCTCCTGAAATCCAAGGCATATTCAGCTACCGAGTGCTTACCTTGGCGCAAAGCTAACATGGCTGCTTCAGCTGTTGCACCTCGATTGGGGTCATCAAACACCTGCCCCATGGCTGAAATAAAATCATCAAGGTGATTCAAACAATCATCCTCAGTCTCAATCAGAGGGTTTGCCCACATTAAAGCCTTGTTGGTAAGCAACATAATTATAGTAAGCACCTTAGATCGTTCAGTGGGAAATTGTGAAGCATGTGCAGAAAAAAAAAGATTGCATTGATTAATAAATCCCCTGAATTTCTCACGTTCACTGCCAAAACGAAAAGGGGGCAACTTGGGAATCCCAGCACTCGGGGCTACGGCAGGAGCCTGGACTCGCCCCTCTAGAACCTCAATCCTGGCTCGCAAATCCTGGGTAGTCTGTCCAACCACTTGCAAATTGTGATTATTGAGGTCCTGTAGGTTTGTAAAACGGTCTTTATATTCTGCAAATCTGCAAGGATATTATCAGTCACTCCGCAAAGTTCCTTTATGCGGGCCTCCATTTTCCAGATCTTTTAAGACAGGATTACTGGAAGAAGAGGAGAGAAAAAAAAAAAAAATAGTGTTCACCTGTGGCAACACTGCAGAGAGAAAAAAAAATTAAGGGAACTGCTCACCTGGAATGGTTGTGAGAAGTCACAACCACTATCACAGAAAGTTTCAACCAGACATCTGATATCCAGAGTTACAGCAGACAAAAAAGAGAAAAGAAAGGAAAAAAAAAAAACAATAGTGTTTACCTGTGGTAACACTGCAAAAAGAAAAAACTTAAGGGAATTGCTCACCTGGAATGGTTGTGAGAAGTCACAACCACTGTCATCACAGAAAGTACAACCGGACGTCTGATATCCACAGTACAGCAGACACAGCCTTCCAGACCCAGCAGACACTAACGTTTTGGCTTCAGAATCTTGTAATGTATGTAGTACAGTTCATATAGCGTCTTGTGCTTGGGTGCGATGAAAACACAGGAGTCACAGGTTTGATATAGAAAAGTCCTGTATTACTTCATACAAGTTGGCAGAAATAGTCACACAGTTTGCAGACACAGAAACAGGAGACACAGCAGGCCAGAGTAATCCAAGCTCAGCAATCACTCTCCAATACAGATTCAGGATCTTCTTCTCTGTTACCGTAAGTCCATGCAAACGTGGGTCTTTCAAAGAGCAGGGTTCAGAGTGCTTCAGAGTTCCTCAGTAGGAATAGCTGGAGTACAAGGTCCAAGGCTTACAGGAGTCAAGTCACAGGTTCACTGCAGGCTAGATTCTGAAGCACTGATTGCTCAGCTGTGGCTGCTTAAGAAGCAAAGGAGAGAATCAGGGCGGGAACATGCAAGCTGGAAACTCCATTTTGACTGAGGGCAAGATAGCTGCAGCAAGACAGAAAGTAAAATGGCTGACGAACAAACTGAGTTTCAGGAATATATACATAGAACCTTACAGCTATGTTTTTTGGTCGTAATGCGCACGCTGATGCGACTAAATATCGCAGCATTTATAAGCGTTTTTTAATGCGTTTCATGTGCACGATGCGCTTTGCAAAAAAACGCAAGTGTGAAAGTAGCCTTAGCTCCGTGCACTTCGTACACGCGCAGCTCCGCTCCATCCAACTCGTACATGCACGGCTCCGCTACATCCAACTCGTACACACACGGCTCTGCTCCGTACACCTCATACACACTACATCACTGCTACAACCACCTCGTACACAAACGGCTCCACTCCGTACACCTCGTACACACACGGCTCCGCTCCGTACACCTCGTACACACGGCTCCGCTCCGTACACCTCGTACACACACGGCTCCGCTCCGTACACCTCGTACACACACGCCTCCGCTCCGTACACCTCGTACACAGACAGCTCCGCTCCGTACGCCTCGTACACACACGGCTCCGCTCCGTACGCCTCGTACACACGGCTCTGCTCCGTACACCTCGTACACACACTGCTCCGCTCCGTACACACACAGCTCTGCACACCTCGTACACACACAGCTTCGATCCGTACACCTCGTACACACACGGCTCCGCTCCGTACACCTTGTACACACACGACTCTGCTACATCCAACTTGTACACACTACAGCACTGCTACATCCACACTATAAACCCGAGTCCCGACCCCCACACACATACCCTCATCCAACACCATGACAACCATCACATCAGAGTCCTGCACACAACGAGGACACTGATCATGTGACCCCTGACTCCTCCCCTCCTGTGACCTCATCACAGGTCCTGTGGGCACAGAACACTACAGCAATAGCACGTCATTGCTCTGCTGTGAGGCTAAGCTGTAGAGACAGGGAGGGCAGGAAGGGGTGTATGGGGGCGTTGCGGCTCATCTCACTGCGGGACACATAGTGTCCTCAGCGGGACGGGGGGGTCAGAATCGGGACTGTCCCGTTCAATTGGTTGGGAGGTATGTTAGATACACGGCTCAGCAGACAGTATCACACAGGATAGGATTCGATACACGCTTCAGCAGTCAGTATCACACAGGAGAGGATTAGATACACAGGTCAGCAGACAATAACACACAGGAGAGGATTAAATACACGGCTCAGTAGACAGTATCACACAGGATAGGATTAGATACACAGGTCAGCAGACAGTAACACAGAGGATAGGATTAGATACATGGCTCAGCAGACAGTATCATATAGGATAGGATTCAATACACGGTTCAGCACACAGTATCACACAGGAGAGGATTAGATACACGGCTCAGCACACAGTATCACACAGGATAGGATTAGATACACAGGTCAGAAGACAGTATCACACAGGACAGAATTAGATACACAGCTCAGCAGACGGTATCACACAGGATAGGATTAGATACATAGCTCAGCAACAGGATGTGCCAAAGGAGAGGACATTTTCATTCCAAGAATTCCACTCTTTCCATCTGATTTGCCTTTTAATTTTAAACGCCTCCAGTTTCCACTTCAACCGGCATTTGCAATGTCCATTAACAAGGCTCAGTGACAGTCATTGAAAGTAGTAGGGATCGATTTGCAATCTCCATGCTTTTCTCATGGTCAACTTTACGTGGCCTGTTCAAGAGTTGGAACTGCCAAAAATCTGTTCATCTTTGCACCGAAAGGAAAAGCCAAAAATGTTGTTTATCAAAAGGCTCTTGAATGAGTTGAAAATAAAATACTATCAATATTAGGATAATCATTTAGTTAATTTGTGTTGCAAATCTGTAGTGTTGAATATATGATGTGAAATGTTTTTATGTGCAATATAATCATTATAATTTGTTATAACTAACCACATTTATTTACTATGCCCAGTTAACGCCGGGCTCTTAAGCTAGTTGGTAATACTATGGATATATAATGGACAGGGCGCAGAGACCCATTTTGATAGGGATCCGAAAGGTGGGTCACCCATGTTTTTAGATGTACAGCGTGACAGTAATTTCTATGATGTTTTTTCCCCTGTAAGTGACATGCAGTTTTTCAACATGAACCAAAATAGGGACATCACATCTGCTCCACAGATCCAGTAATTTGATAATTCTTTCAGGGCGCAGTGCACAGACGGAGACTATGGGCTGGATCCCAGGTAAGAAGCCAATGTGTAGAAGCCATTTCTCCTTATGTTTTTATTTTGACAGCAAATTAAGAAATGATGTTTTTATAAATTAAGCTCTTGCTGGAATCCTCCCCTTCTACACAGATGCTATTTTTGACCATTATCTAGATGCATTTGCATAAAAATCATCATGATCTATCTTCACATAAATATAGTGTGACGTGTAATAAATTGAGGGAGAGACTTTTAATAATTAACATTTTTTATTTTTATAATGCCGACATATTCCGCAGCACTTTACATTTTAGAGGGGACTTGTAGAGACAATAAAGACATTACAGAATAAGCATAAATCAGATATGAAAAAGAGCAAGGGCCATGATGCTCGCAAGCTTCAATCTATGAACTGTTATCCTTCACTTTTCATGTCATGCTTTATATCCATAGTCTATGTATCCAGCACTTTCACACTCACTGATGTCACGGCCATAGGGAATAAGCAGTAACGACGCAGACTCCTCATTACACCGTGGAAACATCAATCTTGCTTGACTTAGAAAAAATACTGCTATACTGCTCTCTTGTGGACAATTCTGTAAGAACAACTTAAAAATACAATACCCATGTACAATGCAGATGTCTGAATAACATAAGGCTTTCTAGTATATTACCCTGATGGAATAATTACATTATGCAATAGTTTTCAAGAAGACATTTAATGACGGTATACATCTTGGCAAAATATTTTGAACTGAGAGTCCTCAGTGGTTGATACCTTTTAATGGCTAACTGAAAAGATGGTAACAAATTGCAAGCTTTCGAGACTACTCAGGTCTCTTCATCAGGCAAAGACTAATACAAAATCTGAAGAGTCATATTTATGCACAAAGCAGAAATGTCACAAATGTGGGAGAACGCCCTCCGACTCAGAACTGACTGCTTTCTAGTGCTCACCCACTCCCTTGTCAGCTGTGAAGAAAGGAGAAGGTATCTAAAAATGTATGTAGAATGGGAAGAGAGTCAATAGACAGGAAAGAAAGAAAAAGAAATAAGAGCAGCATAGAAGCTGTGCTAATATATGAGCACGGCAACATCTAGCCTATATTGCTGGGAGGGAAACTCCCAAAGGAAAAAAAAATTCTAAATCTTAGATTGAGCTGCGAACTGCATCTGTAGATGAAGAAAGGAATAAGGATTATAGACTGAAACGGCAATTTTACTAACAAAGTAGTAACCATTAGCATGTAAAAATCATTGTTTCCATGTCAAAGGTGTCATTATGCATGATGATGACCCCAAATATACAGCCAATGCCATTAGCGTAAGGAGGAACGAGAAGCCTAGCAGTGATAATCCGGCCCCATAGAGCCCTGCACAAGTCTAATCCATAGAAGGTCTACGGTTAGTTCTCCAAGATGTTGGGAATGACCTGAAACATTTTCACCATGGTATATTCTCGAAGAAAGTAGGATTTAGACCTCTACATAAGAAAAGGTTCTTTACTGTAAGTGTAATACAACCATGAAATATCCTGGCTTAAGGGGTAGCATGGTAGATACTATAAGATTATGAAAAATCTGATTACCGCATATGCTCACATATAAGCCGAGATTTTCAGCCCATTTTTTAAGGCTGAAAGTCCCCCTCTCGGCTTATACGCGAGTCATATACCAGGGGGTCGGTGGGGGAGAAGGGGCGGGGGTGTCAGATCATACTTAGCCCCCCCCCCGGCGTGTCTCTGCAGCCCCCCAGCTTCTCCCACGATCTCAGGCTCCTTCCTGCAGCGGTCACATGATACCGCTCATTAAAGTCATGAATATGCGCATGTACCACGTGACTGCTGAAGGAATAGCTGCCGGAGTCCGCGGGAGAAGCAGGGGGGCTGCAGAGACACGCCAGGAGGGATAAGTATGTGAAATATTCACCTGTCCCCGGTCCACCGCTTCGCGCTGCTCTCTCCTCTGCATCCTCTGGCTGCGATGTTCAAGTCAGAGGGCGCGATGACATAGTTTGTGCGAGCCGCGCCCTCTGCCTGAGCACTCACTGCCGGAGGACCTGGAAGACAGCGTCGCACAGCAGTGGACCGGGGACAGGTGAATAACTCATGTGCCGGGGCCCTGAGCCAACGGTGACACCAGCACCTGTCCCCCATAGCGCGCCGGTGTCCCCGCCTGCTGAGGACACCGGCACCTGGCCCCCAGCGACGAGAGGTCAGTATGTCATTTTTTTTCCATTTGCAGCAGCAGCGGCAGCATATGGGGCCTATACTATGGAGCATTTTATGGGGGCATAATCTATGGGGCATAATCTATTGAGCATCTTATGGGGACATAATCTATGGAGCATCATATGGGGGCATAATCTATGGAGCATCTTATGGGGGCATAATATATGGGGCATCATTTGGGGGCATAATCTATGGAGCATCCTATGAGGGCATAATCTATGGAGCATCTATGGGGGCACAATCTATGGAGCATCTATGGGGGCATAATCTATGGGGCATCATATGGGGCATAATCTATGGAGCATTTTACGAGGGCATAATCTATGGAGCATTTTATGGGGGCATAATCTATGGAGCATCTTATGGGGGCATAATATATGGGGCATCATTTGGGGGCATAATCTATGGAGCATCCTATGAGGGCATAATCTATGGAGCATCATATGGGGGCATAATCTATGGAGCATCATATGTGGGCATAATCTATGGGGCATCATATGGGGCATAATCTATGGAGCATTTTACGAGGGCATAATCTATGGAGCATTTTATGGGGGCATAATCTATGGAGCATCATATGTGGGCATAATCTATGGGGCATCATATGGGGCATAATCTATGGAGCATTTTACGAGGGCATAATCTATGGAGCATTTTATGGGGGCATAATCTATGGAGCATCTTATGGGGGCATAATCTGTGGAGCATCTTATGGGGGCATAATCTATATGGAGCATTTTATGGGGGCATAATCTATGGAGCATCATATGGGGCATAAAATATATGGAGCATCTTATGGGGGCATAACCTTTATGGAGCAGCATATGGGGCATATTATTCTATGGAGAATCTTATGGGGCCATTATTAACCTTTGTGCTGCATTATATAGGGTATTATTCTATGGAGCATCTTATGGGGCCCATCATGAACTGTATGGAGCATTATATGGGGCTCCTGATTAAATATCGATATTCAAAAACATTTAACCTACTGATGTCTCAATTAATTTTACTTTTATTGGTATCTATTTTTATTTTTGAACATTTACCAGTAGTTGCTGCATTTTCCACCCTAGGCTTATACGCGAGTCAATAAGTTTTCCCAGTTTTTTGTGGTAAAATTAGGGGGTCGGCTTATACATGAGTATATACGGTATATGATGAAGGTCTAATGTGAGACCAAAACTTGATATATTCTTTGGATTGTTTCCTATAAAACCTTCAGCATCATAAGAGTGCCAGATGTCTTTGTAATATTGTTGTCTGGACTCGGATCCATCACAAGCACCAAGTCCATTATTTCAGGCTGTCTTTCAGATGACGTCTTCTTCCAGTGTTCTCATCAATTCTGCATGGAGATGGTTCATGAGCTGAAGGAACTCCGTACAGCTTTCCGGTCCCTTGTTCATGATCATGCGTAAAGTGTTTCTGATCTGTCCCTGGACGGAGCCAACTGTTATGAAGTCCAGTTCCTCTTGTGTGATCATACGTTTAGAGAAGAGGACATCTAATACTTCACTCAGGTCGGGTTTGGCTTTAACGATCTGAGAAAAATGTATAGTAGGAAATCTGAGAAAAGAAGAAAATGTGTTATGGGGACACTCAATAAACAAGTAAAGTAAACACGGAAGCGGGAGCAACGCATTTCATGACGTCACGTGAGGACCAGCATCTAGGCCTTATGTGATGTCATGATGGAACAGAGGCGACGTCCAATGTTCATTCATGGATGATATGTGCTCTTATGTATGGAGCATGCTGAAGATTTCATCACACTCCATACAGTGCAGGCATGGACCAGCTAGCTCAGATCCCAACACTTTAACCTTCAGGATGCAGCTGGCAATAATGAGAGGCATTTAACAGGTTAGGAGCGGGGGATTGGGCACTTCCATCATCCATTAACGTCCCAGATACACAATTGACTGGTATCTGCCATGTTTGTACACCTATAAAGCCCAGCCTAAAACTTAGCTACATAGGCGACAACAATGTAATTAACTAACAAATAAAAGCAAACACAAATATATTAAAAGTAAATAAGAATAAAAAAAATGGATTTATTTGGTATCGCAGCGTGTGTAAGTATCCAAACTAAGAAAATATAAAAATATTTATCCAGCGTTGAACAGGAAGAAAAAATCAAATTGGCACTTTTGCTGTTATTTGGCAATGACACCTCCCCCAAAAATGGAACAGATGAGGTTAAAAATTTGTATGGTCTCCAAAATGGCACGAATAAAAACTACACCTCGCATCGCATAGAAAAAACCCTTGTACAAGTCTGTCCACAGAACCTATGAAAAGCCACACAAGGAAACATGGAACAAAATGCTTACCTTCTGCATCCACAATGTCCTGAGTGGAGGATTCAGGGGTAACAGTGCTGGAACGGGACTGAAAACAATCACAATAATCAGCTGCATTATTTATAATATTATATATTTGACCATTTAACTATTTTACCTAATAGTTGCAAATACAACTACTTCGGATGTAGCAGTCGCCAGCCTGACAGCTGCTGCACAAGGCACAGAATGCTATTCTATCGCGATCTGCCTATATCATGATGTAGCATCATACACAATTACAGGTAACATACATCACACTCACCTGTGCTTCTTCATTTTCGACTTGCATAAAAATTTCTCTGAAGATACTTATGTTGATGGAATTGGTATCTGGAGAAAAATTCAAGAAGTTAGATATTGGTTTTCTTTGACTAGAAATTAGCAATTGTGTCCACCTCAAATTTGAAGGGGTTTGTGGACAATTTTTTTTCTTACTTAAATGCATGCAAATGGGGCTAAAAATCTTTTTTGCAATTAGGTTTTATTAGAAACTTTTCACCGTTTACCTCCTATACCCTCCGTATTACAGACCTGTCCATCAGCATTTTCCAACTGAAAACCTCCCATGAGAAAACTGCTTTTCTACTGGGGGAGGTGTGATCACATGATCTTCAATCAGGAGCCACTGTGTGGACTGGAGCTGTGCAGTCTGTGAGGAAAGCTGCAGTAACACGAGCAGGAGGATACTCTATATAATAGTAAGTGCCACGAAATCAGGTGTCCAATACATCTGTTAAAATAAGGAAATTGTGGCCAACTCGTTAGCTCATTCTGCAGGTAACAACAGACAGTGTAATACAGCGTCTATAGAAGGCAAACGGTGCAAAACTTGTAATGAAACCCAGTTGCTAAAATGATCTTTAGTTCCAGTTTCGGTAAGAAAAACATTTGTTGCCAAAGTGGACCACCCCTTTAAATTTGCAGGAAATGGCAACCTGGAAAGGAGTTAAAAAAAAAAATAATACCTCAAAACTCACTTGTCCTGCCACTTCACACTGCCATCAGGTAATTTATTTTATTTATTTTCATTTATATAGCGCCTGTAAGGAAAAGGTTGTCGCCATTTTGTATAGGGCCTGTACCAGCCTCCATTTTGTCAGTTCACACAGCCACAGACTTTTAGCTACACAGGGCCTATTAGCATATTCAGTACGGCCAGCTTTGATGTCCACTATGAATCAATAGGCCTTTACATGCTAATTGGTTTAGGCCAGGGTCTGAATAAGATGGTCAGTCGTATGGTAAATAGCTCAAGCTCAAGCCATTGTTTCCTGCTCCATATGAATTGCAGGCCAGTTAATATGCGTGCTTCAAAGCAAATGGGGAAGGGCCTAGCAGGTTTAAAAGCTGTAGCCAAGAAGAGGCTGGCTCTCATTCCATTTTCACACACAGAAGCACCAGGGACAGACTTGCCAAATGGAGCTGCAGCACATGCATTGGGGGCTGTCCAGCAACTGAAGACTTTCCTGGGGAACGCAGAGCTCCATGCCTCCCCATGACCATACTACAACCCGGTAATATTGATCTATAGCTAATACCTTTAAGCCTTGTACATTATTGTTGTATTCTTACTCTGACTGCAAATCCATTGTAATTACGTTGTATAGCTTTACTGTATATTCCTGTAATTATCTTGTGCGCCCTTAAGGCAAATTAAACCATAAAATTAATCTTGGGCTGATGCTTTTACTCTGATCACGAATCTTAGAATACCCAGTGGGTAACAGGACACCTTCCCCGGCGGCCATTTGCTCTAGGTGCAGTTCTCTTACTGACCTGAGAGACAAAGGGGGACGCCGGAGAGCTGTACCTGTGGAGTTACGTCCCATTGGTGACGTGGGAGGAAAGGGATCATCCGTCACATTTGGTGGCGGCGGTGGTATCAGAAGCTGTGATACCCGGGCTACCGTGTGGCGGTCGGCTTAGTTCCTCACAAATTGGTGGCAGCGGTGGGATCAGAGTAATAGTGTGCGTGGGACCCCTACTCCCAGACACTAGAGACTACCAGCAGTACTTTCACTGCTGGGGTCTTAAGGTCAGCCCAGCACTAGACGGTCAGAGTGTAAATATAACAAGTTGTGTGCAAGGTCAGGGTTGCAGCTGTGTTTCAGTAACCAAAGGTTCCCAAGATGGCGGAAGGCACCAGGAGTAGGGCAAAGGGGGAGGCCAATGCTGTGGCCTATGAGGGGTTCGATACCGATGAGGGGGAGCTCAGCCAGGGCTCCCCAAGGAGCCCGACCCCCGTGCTCAGTCTCACAGTGGACTGTCCACCCCCTGCCCGTCCCAGCCTGTCCAGATCGGAGGCCCTTTTCCAAGCGGCTATGGCACAGCTCGAGGCTGGTAATGACGCCGCCTATGACAGACTCCTGGTGGCGGCAGAGAAAGCAGCAGAGCGGGAGCAAGCGGCGGCAGAGAAAGCAGCAGAGCGTGAGCAAGCGGCAGCAGAGAGAGCAGCGGAGCGGGAGCATACAGAACGCCGTGAAGCTGCGGAGCACCGGCACCGACTGGAGATGGCTCAGCACGGGCCCCCGCTGGACGCACCAGGCCCACCGGAGACAATGGCTTCCAAGGTCCGGGCGGAGGACTTTCCCTTACTTGAAAAGGATGGAGACCTGGATTCCTTTCTGCTTGCTTTTGAGAGGACATGCCTCCAACATCATCTGGCCCTGGATCAGTGGGCAAGGTACCTGAACCCCCGTTTGATGGGTAAGTCCCTGGAAGTTTTGGAGGACTTACCTGCCGGGGAGGAGCAGGACTACAACAGCATCAAGCGGGCCCTGATCCAGCACTACAACCTCACCCCGGAGTCGTACCGCAGGAAGTTCAGGAGCCTGCAGCGGGGTTCAAAGGACACCTGGACCGACCACATGCGGGCCCTGCTGAGAGCTGCGGAGCACTGGACCTTGGGTCTAGAGCTCACTACCCGCCAGGAGGTCCAGGAACTGTTTGTCGTGGAGCAATTTTTGTGGAACTGCCCAGAAGACCTCCAGCAGTTCCTCCGTGACCGGAAACCAAAGGGGGCTTCTGCTACAGCCGCCCTGGCAGACGAGTATGCCAACAACAGGGCGCCGGAGCCAAAGAAGCCTGCCAGCAGCACCTGGAGAGGGGGTAAGCCCAATCCTGCCCCAGCCCCATATCCAGCCCCAGAGTGCAAGGGGTGTACCCCCCTGCTGCCCTCTCCAGGCCAGGAACAGAACCCAGACGTTGCCATAATTGCAATCAGCCAGGACACTTTAAGGCTGCATGTCCCCAGCGCCAGAAGGCCCCATCCTTGTCCCAGAAACCGTCCACTGTTTTGTGTGTGGAGGGGGTGGTGGGAGGTCCCTAGACAATTACCAACCCGTCACCATCGGCCGCTCAGCGGTCATGGGACTGCGGGACACAGGCGCTGAAAGAACCCTGGTACGCCTGAGGTGGTGTCCCCTCAAGACTTGGTACCTGGGAAAACCCTTTCCGTCTCTGGAATTGGAGGCATTGAACGGCGCTGCCCGTTGCCAAGGTGTATTTGGACTGGGGCGCCGGGAGGGGGATGCGGGAGGTGGGAGTAACGCCAAATATTCCTGCAAATGTGTTGCTTGGGACCGATTTGGGGCGGCTAGTGTCCCAGTATGTGGCCACTGAACCCCCAAGTCCGGCTCCCCAAGAATGTCATGACTCTACTGTGAACGCTAATGTTAATGTATTGAATGTGCCTCCAACAGTGGAGGAGGGAGTGAAACCTGATGGTAAGCCATGCACTGACACTACACACACAGGGCTCACAGTGAGGACAGGTGAGGAGGCTGTAGGGGAGAGCTCAGAGGTGGAGGGAGGGGCTGCTATGGGCAGTGTAGGGCCCCTAAGTGAATCCAGCCTGCTGAGTCTAGGGCCCCTGCAGGAAGAGGAACAGGCCATGGGGGGAGGGGGCGTCCCGGGAGAGGAGCCACCAGGTAAGACCCCAGGGCAGGAGTTCCCCACATCCGGGATGTCAGGAAGTCAGGGAAGTCTGCCTGACCCGGCGACTTGGTCAGAGGATGAGGGAAAGCAGGCGCTACCCGTGGTCTCAGCGGTCATGGCCGCTGTTACCAGGAGTGGGCGCGCTGAAGCCCAAGGAGCCTCGCGGAGGTCCGACGGTTTCCCCCTCTCTGACCAAGTGGCTGCCGAGTCAGACAGTAGCCAGGAGACAGATCCCGGGGAACTGACAGAGGACAGGGCAGTTTCATCAATTCTTGCCATATCTAGTCAGGGATTTCAGGCAGCGTTGGAAGCTGACCCTAGCCTGAAGACTCTCAAGGAACAGGCGGCACAGCCTCCCCTGGAGTCCGACCGCGAGCGAGTGGTCTGGGACCAAGGACGGCTGTACCGGGTAACGGTCCAGCAGGATTCACCGGAGGCGTGGCCCAGGGACCGACAGTTAGTGGTACCCCATCCGTTCAGGGCGGAATTGTTGCGGATCGCACACGAGATTCCAATGGCCGGACACCTAGGGATCACTAAAACCAGGGCCAGGCTAGCTCAGCATTTCTACTGGCCTGGAATGAGGACCGAGGTGATAGCCTACTGCCGTTCGTGTGACACCTGTCAGAGGGTGGGGAAGGCGGGGCCGCGCCCCAAAGCCCCACTGGTAACTCTGCCCATCATCGAAAAGCCTTTCTCGAGGGTGGCTGTGGATCTCATTGGACCTCTGTCCACTCCCAGCCGCTCCGGGAAATGCTTCATACTAACGGTAGTGGACTATGCCACCCGGTACCCGGAGGCGGTAGCTTTATCGTCCATTCGGGCCGACAAAGTGGCCACTGCCTTACTGGAGATTTTCTCCAGAGTGGGGTTTCCCAAGGAAATGCTCACCGACCGAGGGACCCAGTTCATGTCGCAGCTGATGGAGTCTCCCTGTAAGCAGGTACAGGTGCAACATCTGGTGGCCAGCCCGTATCACCCACAGACCAATGGCTTGTGTGAGCGGTTCAATGGCACCTTAAAGCAGATGCTGAAGATGTTGGTCGAGTCCCACGGGAGAGAATGGGAGCGGTATCTCCCACACCTGCTGTTTGCCTACCGGGAGGTCCCACAGGCCTCAACGGGGTTCTCCCCCTTTGAGCTCCTGTACGGGCGACGTGTACGGGGGCCCCTTGCTCTGGTGAAGGAAGCATGGGAAGGGGATTTAGCCACCCCTGGAGTGTCTGTCATTGAGTATGTCGTGCGCTTCCGGGACCGAATGATGGCCTTGACGCGGCTGGTGCATGACAATATGGCCCAAGCTCAGGCTGACCCGAAGCGATGGTACGACCAGAAAGCTTGTGAGCGGACCTACCAGGTGGGTCAAAAGGTGTGGGTACTGGTCCCCGTACCCCAAAACAAGCTTCAGGCGGCCTGGGAGGGTCCATACCTCGTGCACGAGCAGCTCAACGCCGTCACCTACCTGGTCACCCTGGACCACGCCCGTGGAAGGAGGAAGGCCTTCCATGTGAACATGATGAAGGCCCACCATGAGCGGGAGGCTTATGCTCACCCATTGTGCAACCTTCCAGAGGAAGGAGAGAACAGAGTCAGAAATCCTCGTGGATCTGCCACCCTAGCCAAAGAGAGGGTGCGGTAGGGCGCACGGGGGAACACAGGAATGTGATGCCCCCTAGCGCCCTCAAAAGCAGGGAGGTGTAAGGAAAAGGTTGTCGCCATTTTGTATAGGGCCTGTACCAGCCTCCATTTTGTCAGTTCACACAGCCACAGACTTTTAGCTACACAGGGCCTATTAGCATATTCAGTACGGCCAGCTTTGATGTCCACTATGAATCAATAGGCCTTTACATGCTAATTGGTTTAGGCCAGGGTCTGAATAAGATGGTCAGTCGTATGGTAAATAGCTCAAGCTCAAGCCATTGTTTCCTGCTCCATATGAATTGCAGGCCAGTTAATATGCGTGCTTCAAAGCAAATGGGGAAGGGCCTAGCAGGTTTAAAAGCTGTAGCCAAGAAGAGGCTGGGCTCTCATTCCATTTTCACACACAGAAGCACCAGGGACAGACTTGCCAAATGGAGCTGCAGCACATGCATTGGGGGCTGTCCAGCAACTGAAGACTTTCCTGGGGAACGCAGAGCTCCATGCCTCCCCATGACCATACTACAACCCGGTAATATTGATCTATAGCTAATACCTTTAAGCCTTGTACATTATTGTTGTATTCTTACTCTGACTGCAAATCCATTGTAATTACGTTGTATAGCTTTACTGTATATTCCTGTAATTATCTAGTGCGCCCTTAAGGCAAATTAAACCATAAAATTAATCTTGGGCTGATGCTTTTACTCTGATCACGAATCTTAGAATACCCAGTGGGTAACAGGACACCTTCCCCGGCGGCCATTTGCTCTAGGTGCAGTTCTCTTACTGACCTGAGAGACAAAGGGGGACGCCGGAGAGCTGTACCTGTGGAGTTACGTCCCATTGGTGACGTGGGAGGAAAGGGATCGTCCGTCACATTTGGTAGCGGCGGTGGTATCAGAAGCTGTGATACCCGGGCTACCGTGTGGCGGTCGGCTTAGTTCCTCACAGCGCCATTAATTCCACAGCTCTTTACAAACATTAATGGCACTGTCACCTATGGGGCTCACAATCTAGATTCCCTATCAGTATGTCTTTGGAGTGTGGGAGGAACCCAGAAAACCCGGAGGAAACCCATGCAAACACGGGGAGAACATACAAACTCCTTGCAGATGTTTTCCTTGGTGGGATTTGAACCCAGGACTCCAGGGCTGCAGTGCTATCCACTGATTCATGGTGCTCAGTCCCACCTCTTCTTCCCTCCATGTCCTGTCAGAGCACATGCTACAGTATTATGCATTATCAAGTGAGTCACTTGAAGCACTGAGTGGGTCTCAAACGATGCATGAAGTGCGACCTTGCATCCGAGGCCTACTTATAGCTAAGTGAAGGACGAAAAGGATGTGATGCAGAGGGAGAAGGTGGAAAGAAAAAGAGGGAAGGCAAAGGGATAGGTATTTTTTTTAACACCCCACCTTTATTATGCTTTCAGGTCTGGATTGAGTATAGATAATAGTATTATAAGGAATATATAATTTGCATGGAATAACTTAATTCTTAGCTGCAAAATTTGAATCTGGACAGATTCGCTCATTTCTATCTTTAACACATAATATGACACTAATAAATGATGAGAATGAGTGATACACCATAGTCACTCACCTGGAATCCAAGGATTCATCTCTATGCCACTATCAGGTTTGTCCGTATTCTGTAGGAATAATCCGAAGAATAAAATTGTAAGAAATCAAATGTCTACAGCTGGCAGAAACAGTCTACAAGCAAACGCTGTTCCATCAGCACTTTACCGCTTTCTAACCAACTATAAGCAGGTTGGATGGGAAGAAGTACAGGTTGGATGGAAGGAGCTGACTACACAGGGCTTGTTTGTAGTCTGCTACCATGAAGATGCTTATGTCTGTATAGAAGCTGTAGACACAAAATGGTAAAACATTTTCGATCAAGACTAATTGTACATAGTTTGTGATATATATAACATTTGAGTAATGTATCCTGTACCTGGGAATGTGAAGCGTTACTGGTAGGTTTTCGGAGTTGAACCAAGACGTTATCAATTTCATCCTGGATTTCAGCAGTGTAGGCCGTGTTCATGTCTCTGGTCTGTTCAATAATTTCTACAAAACACAGACATTTGCCATAAGTTACAAATCCCTATCAAAGCCAGGCTAATTCATGACCAACAAAGACACATTGGCTAGTAGGAACCTTGTGTTTCTCGGAAACACTACAGATACAGTAGTAAATAATAGAATAAATAATAGCTCTTTGTAATATGGGCACCAATCAATATTTCAAGTGGTGGTAGTCCCATCTTGGACATTTCTATCTTGATAAATGAAGGTCTCATCAATGGGCCCCATTTTTCATAAAGGAGAGTGCTACATATGCCAGGCAACTTCTGCAATTCTAAGGCTGCAAAACTAGTCACTGTTTTAGAGATGAAGTGGGACACCTACTTCTAGTGCACATCTTGTGGATTGGTGATAGGTTGCCTATGGTTAGGGCAGCAGGATCCTGCTTACTGTTAGCTGCCCATCAGTAAAGCATAGATATGGGTTGGTTCTTACCACAGGTTATTTCATCACACACCAGTAACACACTGATGCTGACATGGTGAATTCACCAAACCATGCAGATTTTACCAGGAAATTTTATGCAGATTTATTCTATGCAAATTGAATGTCCCTTCTTAATCTCTGGGGTTTCTGAAGATATCATAGCATAACAAAAATAAGATGGAAGAAAAAATAACTAATACCTCACCACTCACCTCTCCGGCCTCTTCTTACTACCATCAGGCACTGAAAGCCAAGGCCTCTCCACGCTAAGTTGGGATTTCGGCTGTAATTAGGCAAGAGATGTCCCTGCATATGAGCATGGTAAAGTTGTGATGTCGTGACATGCGCTGCGACCTTACGAAGAGCATGCACAGGGACAATACTGACCTGGTCGCGACTGATTGATGTCCAGGAAGTCCTGACCAAGTTTGAAGAGGCCCAATATTTCAGCGTACGGCAGTGGTAAATAGAGATGACAGGGTGCAGTGAGCATCGGAGATGGCTGGAGAGTTGAGTGGTCAGGTCAGCATTAGTATTTTTGTTTTCTAACATTTTACTGGCCCTTTATAGCTTAGCAAAATATAAGCCAACTAGCTACTATTTTGCCACATTTGTGCAGAGCCAAATACAAAAAAAAATCTGTATTCTGAAAATATGGATTTTGGCTAAATTCAAGTAGAAATAAGTTCCACATAAATAAATTCATCCATCTGCAGTTGTCGTGAATCCTTACTGGAGAAGCTGGGTCTTTTGCCAGGATCAGCATCCCAACACTCCTGCATCAGTTGTATAGCTTCAGGAACGTTCTTCTGAGATGTCATACAACTGAGAAGATTCACATCTGGTCGATGGTTCCGGGGAACCAGAACTTTAATCAATTCACTGTTTGCATCTAAAACATGAAAATTAATGTTGTTAATAAAAAGGTGTACCATTGACACTATTAAATCAATATTATTGAAGACATTATCAGGCCATGTGCAGGCCCTTAAGAAAATGAAAGTTCTCAGCAAAATTTCAAAATTCCATATGTTCAGTTACACAGTAGGATGCATGGTTGAGCAACTTACTCATCTTTTCTTGCCCCCAACCGTTGCATTAGCACCAGTGGTCTTTGATGATCTTGTAATGTGGCGCAGGGCAGTAGCCATGCGCGAGGTACTCATCTCTTGCGTCCTGGCATGTTACATGAAGATGAGGGTCCTATCTTGTGGTGTGAATTAGTGCTATGGGGGCGGTATGCTCTTGCAGGAAGCATGTTACCGATGACTTTGGTTGGCCAGGACCAGATGTGAAATAGTTCAATGAGGTAGACCACCAGTCAAAAATAAACTTTATACTGAATGATAGAATGATAACTTTGTGGGGATTATGAACTACAATATGGAGCTACTTTCCTCCTGAGCTTTGCACTGCACCGTGCCTCTAAAGTAGTTTTCGAAAACATATGGGGAATCGGGGTATACAGGAGAAATTGCACAACAAATTGTATGGTCCATTTTCTCCTGTTACCTCTTGTGAAAATGAAACGTTTGGGGAAAAAACATTTTTGTGGGAAATAATTATTTTTTCATTTTCACAGTTCAACAGTATAAACTTCTGTGAAGCACCTGAGGGCTTAAGGTGCTCACCACATGTCTAGACAAATTCCTTGACGGGTTTAGTTTCCAAAATGGCATCACTTGTGGGTGAGTTTCCACTGTTTAGGCAAATCAGAGACTCTACAAATGTGACATGGAGTCCACTAATGATTCCAGACAATTTTGCGTTCAAAAAGTCAAATGGTGCTCCTTTCCATTCGAGGACTGCCGTACGCCCAAACAGTAGTTTTCCCTCACATATGGGGTATCGGCATACTCAGTAGAAATTGCACAACAAATTTCTCCAGTTACCCTAATGAAAATTGAAAAATTGGGGATAAAAAGAAAATTTTGTGGGACAAATGTGATTTTGTACTTTTACAGCTTAACATTATAAACTTCTGTGAAGTACCTGAAAGTTTAAGATATATTTCTTGAGGGGTTTAGGTTCCAAAATGTGGTCACTTGTGGGGGGTTTCCACTGTTTAAGTACATCAGGGGTTTCCAAGCACTACAATGCCTACAAATAGTAGTTTTCTCCCACATATGGGGTATTGGCATACTCAGGGAAAATTGCACAACAATTCTGGGGTCCATTTTCTCCAGTTACCCTTGTGAAAATAAAACATTTTGAGCTAAAGTAAACTTTCTGTGAAAAAAAAAGTAAAATGTTCATTTTTTCCTTCCACAATGCATTAATTCCTGTGAAGAACCTGAAGGGTTAATAAACTTCTTGACTGTGGTTATGAGTACATTGAGGGTTGCAGTTTTTAGATTGGTGTCACTTTTGGGTATTTTCTGTCCTATAGGCACCTCAAAGTCACTTCAAATGTGTGGTGGTCCCTAAAAAATGGTTTTGCAAATTTTGTTGTAAAAATGAGAAATTACTGATCAACTTTTAACCCTTATAACTTCCTAACAAAAAAAATTATGTTTCAAAAATTGTGCTGATGTAAAGTCAACATGTTACCATTATGATGAAGTACAATATGTCAGAAAAAAGAACAATCTCAGAATTAGTGGGATCCACTGAAGCGTTCCAGAGTTATAAACTCATAAAGAAGTCACTCAGAAAAGTAAAATTTGGCCTGTCATGAAGGTGAAAACAGGCTTGAGAGGTGAAGGTGTTAATATCACCACTAGGACCAATTCTGATTAAAAAAAAAAATTGCTGGACTCCCAAACCGGAAAGATCCCTGACGAAAAAACAAGATTGTAAATGGTGACCAGTTAACAGATAAGGAACACCATTACTTTCAAGCAGTCAGATTTTCTGAATTTGAACGGTATATGTGGAAAATCCCAGATGATGCAGTGATTGTCAAGACTAATGCAACCCAGACAAAAGAAGAACAAACAATGAGCTCAGAGACGTTTCCTGGAATCATGAAGCCTAATAGAGTAAAAAGTAAAGCAACACCAATGTCTGGGACTTACCTTTATAAGGCTTCTGACCAGACAACACGGACCAGCACAAGACTGCAAAACTGCAATATAATGAGAGGGAATTAATAATATGGAAAGTGACAGCAAATTCAAACCTTAGTGTCCCTAAAACTGGATGTGGTCTTCCATTTGTGGGCTGTAGGCTTCCTCATTGAATAATTAGCTGATCTTGTCTTCAGTCAACTTTAATGTGTATGACCATTTTTTTGGTTCCGAAGATCATATGCACTAAATTAAAGAAGTAATCTTGTGGCTAAAAGCAATGGTATTCATTAAAACAGCGAACTAATTAACATTCACTTTTTAAAATAGCACAAAAGTTCAGAGGCTTTTAAGTAAGTTTTAACATGCCTTAACAACCTTAGGTAGCTTCTTCCCTTTGCCCTCTGTAATGCATGAGGCTTTGATTCCCATTTAAAGGCGCTTTTCTGTGTTCACAAAGAATTGTAAGGCCTATCAGAAATGAAGAAACTACATAATTTACTTGGTGTTAAAATACAGCTCTGTTACTGAACTGTCAAGTGATGATGTGAGCTCCAGCTCCTTACTTCCTGCTACAGAGATTTCCTGTCTCTGATTTGCTCAGCCAGTAGCTTTGCAGTGAGCGCTGAATGATGATGTCATGAGGACGTGGCCTGTGATCTTCAGCAAGTTTACAGTGACTGGAGATGTGCTCAGGGAGGGAAGGAGAGCAGATTGTAGGCTCCATAAAAAAAGTTAGCATATCTATTTGTGACTATGTCCTCAAGTGATGATGCTAGGAGGTTCACAGGGCTGGATTACATTAGAATAAATTACTGCATTATATGAGTCATTTCCCCCTACAGTACACTGTGCCAGCCATTGTCAGCCCATGTAATATTGTCCAGTTAACACATCCTAGGTAAAGTGGGATGAATATTAGGAAGGAGAAAACTGTACGTTCAGGGGTGTATCCATCTTAAGACAGTACAGAAGTTTCAGGAAGGTGCTTTGTGGTTGAAGTGGGCAGGCACTAATGGTGGGAAGTGTGTCGGACAGTAACAACTCAAGCTTTTGGAAAATGTAGCCTAGAGGTACAGAGGGAGAGCTGGCAAGAAGTTCAGGATGTAAATAATAACAACCACAAGGATGGCAGCAGGGAAAACAAATGGGAGCTAAGAAAAGAAAACAAATGTAACAAGGAGTTTAAGGACTCATCATTGGGACAGCCAAATAGCTTTTTCGTGGGTATGGAGCATTGCCTGGAAAACTCCTTTATCTGAAAGTTTCTGCACTTCGTGACTATGATCTGTGCAGTTTTGAAGTTGCTTTATTTAATAGAAGAAACAAAGCAAAAAGGAAGACCAGGAACCCAATGAATTGATACTATCAAGATAATGACAGAGAAGACCTTGGTGGACCTATCTACTCAAAATAGATCTTCCTACAGAGCATTCATCCATTAAGTCGCCATGACTTGAGATCAAGTTAAAGGCCGATAAATAATAATTATTTAATACCACAGCTAATATTTTTACCCTTGGATTACCCCTGTAATGTAATTAACTACATAGATTTGCTCGGTGGAAGACAAGTCTGAAGACGCTGCACATTCATGCCACGCAGGCGGCTTAGAGTGGTAGAAGCAATTTTCGGCTTGGTGTTGCTTTGTTGAAAAACAGCTCCAGGGACTCTTAGGAGAAATGCCAGTACCACTAGCTGTTAGGGCCCCGTCACACTCTTCAATGTCCCAGCGATCCCACCAACGATCCGACGTGGATGGGATCGCTGGGACATCGTTAGCTGATCGCTGGTGAGCTGTCACATGGGCAGACTCACCAGCGATCAGGACCAGCGAGCACACGGGTATCCAGGCTAAACATCGGGTAACTAAGCACTGTGCGGTGCTTAGTTACCCGTTGTGTACACTGGATACCAGCTCCCAGCTTCTGTTGTATGCGCTGGGAGCTGGTATCTGGGGTACATATCGGGTAACTAAGCGCGGCACCGCACTTAGTTTCCCGATATGTACCCTAGATCCCAGCTTCTGTTGTGCTGTGCTGGGAGCTCGCTGATCGTTGGTCTCCCGCTGTCACAACCAGCGATGCGCGCTGGCCAGCGGGAGACCTACGATGAAAAAATGGTCCAGGCCATTCGACGACGATCAGCGATACCCAGCAGGGGGGCTGGACGTCGCTGCATGTCACAATAAGCGAGATCGCTGGCTAGGTTGCTGTTGCGTCACAAAATCGGTGACGCTTCAGCGATCTCGCTTAATGTGACGGGGGCTTTAGTGTATTTGGAACGAAGACTAGAAGACTAAAGAGGTCCTGCTACCATATTATGCTACCAAACACAATAATCCCAAAAATTAGGACTGGAGCAGAGTTACTTTATTAAGCATTCTTCATGACGCGGCCCACATGATCCTGTCAGATTTCAAGAGTGGCTTGCATTGGACCATTTTGTACTGCAAGTAAAAATGGACATGACAAGCCAAGTCTAAGGATTTAAACAGTGTTACAAGGTGTTTGCATGACACTGGACTACGATCAAGATCTCACGCCACCACTTTCAAACGCTAAGCTGGTGCAGAGCAAGCTGAAAATGAAGGCTGGAATGGAGGCCTATCATCTTCAGTGAAGAGTTCTGATTTTCTTTTGGATGCAATGATAGACAGAGATTGGTCAGGGGACCACATAGACAGCCATGAAGAGTTCTTCACTTGGGGATGTGACATTGCCCCAATTTTCAACACAACACAAGGCCGCATTTTTCTGTTGCCACTGTAAGCAGCCTGTGTGCTTCCACGGGCTGCATTTCTGGACATATCTCCCATCGAGCACATCATTAATGACATCATTAGTCGGCAATTACAAAGAGGGCTGTGTTGTGAATGGGTTGGAGATGAGTTCTGAGCAGAGGCTCCCTCTGGTGGTTACAAGCGGTGCTAGTGAAGATTGTGAGGACTGGGAATCAGGTGTTACTGACTGGTCTTATATAAGGGAGTCATTTTCCCATCATGGTTGCCGGTGATCAATTGTTCTGGTCTGAATCCTTCATTCCAGTTTCCCTTGTAGCCTGCTGTGTCGTGTCTGCATCTCCTGCTATCAGATAAGACCTTTTCTTCTTTTGTGTTTGTACTATATTTTTGCATTTTGTCCTGCACTTCTGTGGGGGCCTTCAGGGTCCCCTCCGGGGGCTTTTGCCCTCTCAGTTTAGTTCAGCCACTGATGTTTGTACTTTTGCTTTTTCCAGTTTTTTCAGTGGCTACTGTTTTGATTTTGTTACACCAGAGAGCTAATTTAGGTGGTAGAGGTCGTGTGATCTCAGGTGATTTTGAAATTAGTAGAGTTGGTGTTTTTCAGGGTTTTCTGAGATTGCAGTAAGTACCCTTCCTGTCCTTTTCTATTTAGATAGTTTGGGCCCCAGCGTTTGCTCATACTATTTTCTTTCTGTGTCAGTATTTCCTCTTGTCTAACCGCCATTACATGTTTGGGGGCTTTCTATTATCTTTGGGGTTCTGCTCCGGGGCAGATAGCTTTCCTATTTCTATCTTTAGGTGTAGTTAGTTTCTCAGGCTGTGACGAGGCGTCTAGGACCAACGTAGGAACGCTCCACGGCTGCCTCTAGTTGTGGTGGTTAGTCAGGGTACTGCAATCTCATAGATTCCAACTGCTCTGGTGTATTGCTTTTTTGCCTGCACTCCTCAGCTACCGAAACATAACAGTATCACCGGCCAAAAAATTGAAAATTGTATGGTACTCACAGAAGGGAAAAAATATTGTGAAAGAAAAAAGGTTGTCAGAGTTGTCAGAGATATTTTTCTGTTTGTTGCATTTTTTTTTTCCCTCTGTATCTCTGGGTGCTGGGAGGATCTTTTCTCCCAATGGAGTTTGCACAGTTGTCTGGCTGTGTGGATCAGCTTGCCACTGAGGTTCGGAGTATTGCTGTCTATCTTGCTGGGTTGCCTGTTGTGGAACCTAGGATCCCCATGCCAGATTTGTTTTTAGGGGATCGAGCTAAGTTTCAGAATTTCAAAAATAATTGTAAATTGTTTTTTGCCTTAAAATCTAAGTCCTCAGGAAACGCAGCGCAGCAGGTTCAAATTATCATCTCTCTCCTGCGCGGCGATCCTCAGGATTGGGCTTTTTCCCTGATACCTGGGGATCCTGTTTTGAGTGATGTTGATGCGTTTTTTCAGGCTTTGGGGTTATTGTACGATGAGCCTAATGTCACTGATCAAGCTGAAAAAGCCTTGTTGGCATTAAATCAGGGGCTTGATGACGCTGAGTTATACTGTCAGAGATTCCGTAGGTGGGCAGTCCTGACCAAATGGAATGACGACGCTTTGGCGGCCCTTTTCCGGAAGGGTCTGTCAGATAATGTAAAGGATGTTATGGTGGGATTCCCTGTCCCCTCTGGTCTCAATGATTCTATGTCATTAGCGATTCAAATTGACAGATGTTTGCGTGAGCGGAGAAGTATGCGTGGAATGGTGTTGCCTTGTGGACCGGCTTCTGAGCCCATGCAGTGTGATGGAGTGGTGTCTGGGGCACAGCGTCATGAGTTTCGAAAGCGCAATGGGTTATGTTTCTACTGTGGTGATGCCTCTCATGCTATTTCAGTCTGCCCTAAGCGGGGAAGACGTTTTGCACGCTCAGTTGTCTTGGGTAGTGTTCAGACTAAGTTTTTATTAACTGTCACTCTGATTTGCTCTCTGTCCTCATTTTCTGCTCAGGCTTTCGTTGATTCTGGAGCAGCTATTAACCTGATGGATTATGATTTTGCTAAACGTTGTGGGTTTCCCTTGATACCCCTACAGAAGTCTATTCCCCTACTGGGGATCGATTCTACCCCTTTGGCTGAGAATAAACCCCAGTTTTCTACTCAGGTGATAATGAGGGTTGAACCTGATCACCAGGAGTGCTGCAAATTTTTGGTTCTATATAATCTGCATGACATTATCGTGCTGGGTTTCCCTTGGTTACAGTCTCATAATCCTGTTTTGGATTGGAAATCTGTGTCTGTAACCAGTTGGGGCTGCCAATGTGTTAATACCAACACTCCTGTTTTTTCTGCCTCCCCCCAGGCTCAGGATGTTCCTGACTTTTTGTTTGATTTTTCTGATGTGTTTAGCGAAAGTAAATCTGCATCCTTGCCTCCCCATAGGAGCTATGACTGCGCTATTGAATTAGTGCCGGGTAGTAAATTCCCTAAAGGTCGCCTTTTTAACTTGTCTGTACCTGAACATGACGCTATGCGGTCTTATATCAAGGAATCATTGGAGAGGGGTCATATCAGACCATCCTCTTCACCCTTAGGTGCCGGTTTTTTCTTTGTGGCCAAAAAAGATGGTTCATTAAGGCCGTGTATTGATTATCGTCTCTTGAACAATATTACTGTGAAATATCAATACCCGTTACCCTTGATTTCTGACCTGTTTTCCAGGGTGAAAAACGCTACTTGGTTTACCAAGCTTGACCTCAGGGGGGCGTATAACCTTATTCGCATTAAGCACGGGGATGAATGGAAGACGGCATTCAATACCCCTGAAGGGCATTTTGAGTACCTAGTGATGCCCTTTGGGCTCACTAATGCTCCTTCCGTCTTCCAGTCCTTCATGAATGACATTTTCAGGGATTTTGTGGACAAATTTCTGATTGTTTATTTGGATGATATCTTGATTTTTTCTAATGACTGGGACTCTCATGTGAAACATGTTCGAACTGTATTCCAGATTTTGAGAGAGAATGCTCTGTATGTGAAGGGATCAAAGTGTCTTTTTGGCGTACAGAGGATCTCATTTCTGGGATTCATTTTGTCCCCATCTGTTATTGAAATGGACCCGGTCAAGGTTCAGGCCATCTGTGATTGGGTCCAACCTACTTCATTAAAGGCTCTTCAGAGATTTTTGGGTTTTGCCAATTTTTATCGTAAATTTATTGGTAATTTCTCGGTTATTGTTAAACCATTAACTGATTTGACCAGAAAGGGTTCTGATGTGGTGAATTGGCCTCCTGAGGCAGTCTCTGCATTTCAGGAACTTAAGCAGAGATTCACTTCTGCTCCTGTTCTACGGCAGCCTGATGTTTCTCTGCCATTTCAGGTGGAGGTTGATGCCTCTGAAATTGGGGCAGGTGCCGTTTTGTCCCAAAAAGATCCAGAGACCTCTAAAAGTAACCCTTGTGCCTTTTTCTTTGAAAATTTTCTCCTACTGAACGTAATTATGACGTGGGTAATCGGGAGTTATTGGCCATGAAGTGGGCTTTTGAAGAGTGGAGACATTGGCTGGAGGGAGCCAAACATCAGGTGGTGGTCCTTACGGACCATAAGAATCTGGTCTATCTGGAATCTGCCAAGCGACTCAATCCTAGACAGGCCAGGTGGGCCTTGTTTTTCACACGTTTTAATTTTGTGGTTTCCTTTCTTCCTGGCACTAAGAATGTTAAGGCGGATGCCCTCTCGAGGAGTTTCCTTGCGGACTCTCCTGAGTTATCTGATCCTTCTGTTATTTTGAAAGAGGGTGTAGTTCTTTCCGCCATCTCGCCCAATTTGAGACTTGCTCTGGAGGGGTGTCAGGAGGATAGGCCCGAGCGCTGCCCTGTTGGAAAATTGTTTGTCCCGGACCAATGGAAAAAGAGTGTGATGTCTGAGATTCATTGTTCCGCATTGGCTGGGCATCCCGTAATTTTTGGTACCAGAGACTTGGTTAGTCGGTCCTTTTGGTGGCCTACCTTGTCTCGTGATGTCAGGGAATTTGTGCAGTCCTGCGGGACTTGCTCTCGCTCCAAGCCTTGCTCTCGCTCTAGTGGTTTGTTGATGCCATTGCCTGTGCCCAAGAGACCATGGACCCATATCTCTATGGATTTCATTTCCGATCTTCCTGTTTCTCAGAGAATGACCACCATCTGGGTAATTTGTGATAGGTTTTCCAAAATGATACATCTTGTGCCATTACCTAAGTTGCCTTCCTCCTCTGAATTGGTGCCGTTGTTCCATCAGCACGTGGTTCGTTTACACGGCATTCCTGAGAACATTGTGTCTGACAGAGGAGTCCAGTTTGTTTCCAGATTTTGGAGGACTTTTTGTTCTAAACTGGGTGTTCAATTGTCTTTCTCCTCGGCATTTCATCCTCAGACCAATGGTCAAACTGAGAGAACAAACCAGACATTGGAGACTTATCTAAGATGCTTTGTGTCTGCTGATCAGGATGACTGGGTCTCTTTTTTGCCTTTGGCTGAGTTTGCTCTTAATAATAGGGCTAGCTCTGCCACTTTGATGTCTCCGTTTTTCTGTAATTCTGGGTTTCACCCTCGATTTTCTTCAGGACAGACGGAGGCTTCTGTCTGTCCAGGTGTTGACTCTGTTGTGGAGCGTATGCAACAGATTTGGGACCAGGTAGTGGAGAGGTTGTCCCTCTCTCAGGAGAAGGCCCAGCGGTTTGCTAACCGGCATAGGACTGATGGTCCTCGGTTTAAAGTGGGGGACTTGGTCTGGTTGTCCTCAAAGAATATTCCTATGAGAGTAGCATCTCCTAAATTTAAGCCTAGGTTCATTGGACCTTATAAGATCATGGAGATTATTAATCCTGTTTCTTTTCGTTTGCTTCTTCCAGGGACATTTAAGATCCATAACGTGTTCCACAAGTCCTTGTTTAAGAGGTTTGTTGAGCCAGTGGTTCCTGCTGCTGTGCCTCCTGACCCTGTTTTGGTTGAGGGCAATCTGGAGTATGTGGTTGAGAAAATATTGGATTCTCGTTTTTCTAGACGGAAACTCCAATATTTGGTTAAATGGAGAGGTTATGGTCAGGAAGACAATTCTTGGGTGTTTGCTTCAGACATCCATGCTAGGAGACTTATCCGTGCGTATCATAGAACTCATCCCGACCGACCTGGTTGCTCAAATGAGGGTTCGGTGACCCCTCCTCAAGGGGGGGTACTGTTGTGAATGGGTTTGAGATGAGTTCTGAGCAGAGGCTCCCTCTGGTGGTTACAAGCGGTGCTAGTGAAGATTGTGAGGACTGGGAATCAGGTGTTACTGACTGGTCTTATATAAGGGAGTCATTTTCCCATCATGGTTGCCGGTGATCAATTGTTCTGGTCTGAATCCTTCATTCCAGTTTCCCTTGTAGCCTGCTGTGTCCTGTCTGCATCTCCTGCTATCAGATAAGACCTTTTCTTCTTTTGTGTTTGTACTATATTTTTGCATTTTGTCCTGCACTTCTGTGGGGGCCTTTGGGTCCCCTCCGGGGGCTTTTGCCCTCTCAGTTTAGTTCAGCCACTGATGTTTGTACTTTTGCTTTTTCCAGTTTTTTCAGTGGCTGCTGTTTTGATTTTGTTACACCAGAGAGCTAATTTAGGTGGTAGAGGTCGTGTGATCTCAGGTGATTTTGAAATTAGTAGAGTTGGTGTTTTTCAGGGTTTTCTGAGATTGCAGTAAGTACCCTTCCTGTCCTTTTCTATTTAGATAGTTTGGGCCCCAGCGTTTGCTCATACTATTTTCTTTCTGTGTCAGTATTTCCTCTTGTCTAACCGCCATTACATGTTTGGGGGCTTTCTATTATCTTTGGGGTTCTGCTCCGGGGCAGATAGCTTTCCTATTTCTATCTTTAGGTGTAGTTAGTTTCTCAGGCTGTGACGAGGCGTCTAGGACCAACGTAGGAACGCTCCACGGCTGCCTCTAGTTGTGGTGGTTAGTCAGGGTACTGCAATCTCATAGATTCCAACTGCTCTGGTGTATTGCTTTTTTGCCTGCACTCCTCAGCTACCGAAACATAACAGGGCTGCCAGCAGTGGATCTTGATTTTTTTGTCCAAGTGCATTTAGTGTGGCAGACCATTTCTTAGATAAAAATTACCGTATATACCTATGTATAAGCCGAGATTTTCAGCCCATTTTTTAGGGCTGAAAGTCCCCCTCTCGGCTTATACGCGGGTCATATACGGGGGTCGGCGGGGGAGGGGGAGCGGGGGTGTCGGATCATACTCACCCCTCCGCCGGCGCAGCCCCCCTGCTTCTCCCACGATCTCCGGCTCCTTCCTGCAGCAGTCACATGGCACCGCTCATTAAAGTCATGAATATGCACATATTCATGACTTTAATGAGCGGAACCACGTGACCGCTGCAGGACTGAAGCACTGCGGAGAGCGCCGGGAGAAGAGGAGAGGCTGCAGGGACGCGCGGCGGAGGGGTGAGTATAGTGATATTTACCTGTCCCTCGGTCCACCGCAGCGCTGCTCCCTCGGTCTGACTCCTCTGGCTGTGAATGTTCTGGCAGAGGGCGCGATGATGTCGTTAGTGCGCGCCCCGCCCCTGCCTGATCATTCACAGCCAGAGGAGTCAGACCGAGGGAGCAGCGCTGCGGTGCAGAGAGGACAGGTAAATATCACAAGTGCCGGGGTCCTGAGCGAGCGGTGACACCGGCACCTGTCCCCCATAGCGCGCCGATGTCACCGCCTGCTCAGGACACCGGCACCTGGCCCCCAGCGACGAGAGGCGAGTATGTCATTTTTTTTTTGCAGCAGCAGCATATGAGGCCTATACTATGGGGCATAATTGTGCAGCATATGTGGGCATAATCTGGAGCATATGGGGGCATAATATGGAGCATATGGGGGCATAAGCTGTGGAACATATGGGGCATAATATGGAGCATATGGGGCATAAGCTGTGGAACATATGGGGCATAATATGGAGCATATGGGGGCATAAGCTGTGGAACATATGGGGCATAATCTGGAGCATATGGGGGCATAATCTGTGGAACATATGGGGGCATAATCTGGAGCATATGGGGGCATAATCTGTGGATCATACGGGGGCATAATCTGTGGAATATATGGGGGCATAATCTGGAGCATATGGGGCATAATCTGTGGAGTATATTGGGCATAATCTGTGGAGCATATGGGGGCATAATCTGTGGAGCATCATATGGGGGCATAATCATTTTTCACCCTAGGCTTATACGCGAGTCAATACGTTTTCCCAGTTTTTTGTGGCAAAATTAGGGGGATCGGCTTATACACAGGTCGGCTTATACATGAGTATATACAGTAATAACCTATGCGTGAGGCTCATATTCCATACTGAATAAATCAAGTTTTTTTGAAAATGACGTTTCTATGTTTTGATCATTTGAACATCATCATTCCATCTTTTCCTTCTTCGTATTGCAATTTAACCTCAAAATCGATAAAGCACGCTTCTAATAGCCACTTATGGCATGCAATATGCCATAACTATTCTAGATGGGACAACCCCTTTAAGGCTTACTTGACCCACTTATCTTTGAAATAGAAAACTGTCTTTGGCACACACTTAAAGGAAATGAAACTTGCAAATAACAAGAGAAAAACCTCACCTATAAACGTCAAAATCTTTTGTAGGCTTGCAAGTGTAGGACTGTAGGGCTTCAGGTGGCATGTAAGGTAGAGACCCCACCATAGACTGACTCAATGAGATAGATGTTTCATTTTTAGCAAGGCCAAAGTCTGTTAACTAGAATAAGAAGAGGATTACAACATCTAAGATCAGCTTGTGGTTGGCCAACAAAGTAAGAGCATCTCAGCTGATAGCTGATCCAGACAGTTGACCAGAACAATTTGCCCTTTGACAAAGTTATTAAATCCTTCTGCTTGCTCATTTTTCCTTCTTCCAAGTTGTCAATTTCAAGAACTAACTAGTCAGTTTCTGCCTAGTATATATATTCCCTTAAAAGATGTTGCATTCAGAATACAGCATCCTAGTGGCCATCAGGCTAGGAGATCTAAGGTGACTATCCGTAGTCTTAAAATGAGTCTGTCACCCCAATAACACAATCTGAACCAATTATATATTCATATGAGGACACTAATCCACTATAAAAATCACATTTGTACCTTCAGCTGTTACTTGCTATGTATTAGATAAAAACAATTTCATTAGATATGTAATGAGGAGCTTTTGATGCCCTTTTGGCATGGCCATTGGTTAAGTGCAGCATTCCGCCCTCTAGTTACAATCCTCCGCACTTCCACTTGTGAGCTTTCAGTCTCTACAGTGTCAATGTGTGCAGAGCTGGGGATTCAGATCGGGTCGTGATCTGAAAAGAGTGCTGTCCATCAACACAACGGGAGGTGTGGAGGATTGTAAATGGGCAGAGCCTGTGGTCACACCAAGGGATCACCAAAGCCACCTTATTAACATATTGACTAAAACTGTTTTTTTTAATCTTGTCACGTATATCTATACACCGTCGTAAAAGAACCCTGAAATTTATGCCACTTAATTTTTTTGGGGGGTCTCCCCTGTAATTACCAGTAAAGGTTAAGGAAACAGCTGTGAGCTTATACCAATATCCTGGAAACCTTTATGGTTATTGACCCCTTTTGAGAATATTAATATCAACCCCAAGCTGTCGGCTTTCCTTCAGCTGGTTAGGAAAATTACGGGTTACAGCACGCTATTTTTTTAATTTATTTATTAACACACACTATACAGAAATCGGGTGCTGACTCCAACTCCCATCAGCGTCACATGGTGTTGTGACAATGATGAGCTGCATTCAGCACCCAACATCTGGAAATAGGGCTAATTGTACTGCTTTTCCAAGGCGCCAGTATATGTCATATGTCTGTTTAACGTTACATAAAGGACATGTCTGTGTCTCCAGAGACACTGACATGTGAAGGAGGCCTTACACAGCTTCCTGTAACATCAGCAACCGGAACAGGCTCTGATCATGGCTGTTTAACTATTAAAATGCGGTCAGAGGTGCCGATAAATTGCCATGCCAGCTGGAGGCCTAACGAAGGCCACCATGGCTGCCATTTACACCTCCTATAAAGCAGAGCCTTTGATCTGTGGCTGGACTTCACAGGAGATCAGTATTTTGACTATATCCTGCAAAATGGTGGTATGCCAGTGTATGGTACAAGTGATAACAGGTCCAAGTTGCTTAAAGGGAATACAAAATAATAAAAATAAATAATTCACCTGCATGGTAAACATCATAAGGAAAAAAAAATTAAAAAGAAAAAAATTGCAATTTTTCAGTTAGCACACCACCCTAAAAAAAGCAATACAAAGCGATAAAAATATTCTATGAAACCCAGACTGGTATCAATAAAAACCTCAGCTCGCCATGCATAAAACAGGTTTTACAAAGGTAAATTGACACAAAAATTTAAATTTTTATGGGTCTCAGGAAATGGAAACAAAAAACTATTTTTTTTAGCAAATATGCAATTTTTTTTATAACTTAAATAAAAAAATAACTTTACAAGTTTGACATCGACATAATCATTCTGACGTGGAAAATCATGTTGCTATTTCCTTTTTACCACAAATCAGAACTCTGAAAAGGAAACCCAAAAAAGTGGTGGCAGAACTGCGGTTTTTTTTTTTTTCACCATTTTACCAAATCTGAAAATGTTTTCACTATTTACAATATAACTATGTAATTCAAATTTGCAAAAATAACTAGCCCTAGACTAGGTCAATGAAAAATTATAAAAATTAAAAAAGTTATGACACTTGGAAGAGGAAAAAAAATGAAAGATCAATAACAGAAAAACTGCTTATTCACTAAGGTGGTAAACTAATATAAAGTTGTACTCTAACCAATGATAACCTAATTCATGCACATCAGAAGGAACAGGACATACACCAACCTGCACATCTAAGGACTTGTTTAATAAAACATTATGCGGCTTCAGGTCACGGTGAATAATGGGCGGCTCAAGAACGTGGTGGAGATAATTCATACTTAGCGCCACTTGATGAAGAATCTGAAACTTCAGTGCCCATGGTACTTCTTTGATGCGGTCAAAAAGGGTGCAAATAGAACCGTAAGGCATGTATTCCATGACCAGGCCATATTTACAGACTGTTCTCCCTTGCGTCTCGTACAATCCAAGTAGACGAAGAACATAGGTGTAATTTGTTTGGGCCATCATCTCTTTCTCTTTCATGAGGCTCTTAAAATCGTCACTAAAAAAAAAAAAAAAAATTGGATTCCTGAAAGTATCACGATGTTTTAGTGGTAATTAGGCATTTTGCATTACAAGATATAGTAGAGTATATCTATGCATTTTATGGAACATTCCTACTTAAGCCTTGTCTACTCTGCAGCACTTACACAGATATCCGAGCAATTTTTTGTCTTGACAGTCGACTTCCCCCAAATAGGCAGCGGAGAGCCGGCTATAAATCAGGATGACATCAGTAGTCCCGCCCTGTGAACAGGAAGACTAAGGCCTCTTTCACACATCAGTTTTTTTGTGTCAGGCATAATCCGTCGAACAGCTGAAGGGACGGATCCGGCGCTGAAATGAAAAAACTGATGCAACGGATTCGTTTTTTTGCTGGATCCGACCTGAACTTTTGAACCCGGAAAAAGAGCGTTTTGGATGTCCGGAGACAGTGGAAAATGTAGTAGTAGTAGTAGTAGTAGTAGTAGTAGTAGTCCCTGATTTCCAGAATCCGGATCATACTTTTGACGGATTGCACAAAAGTCTGATCCGGTTCCATTGACTTCTATTATTTCCGGCCGCCTGATGCGCCGCTTCAGGCACTATCATGCGGCTCCGGTAAACAAAAAAAAAACGTTGCAGTCACCGTTTTGTCCGGCTGACGGAATGTACATTTCCGCCGGATCCGGACAAAAACGGATACAACGCAATGACATCAGGCACGATGCGGCACTAATGAAAGTCAATGGTAAAAAAAACGCATCCGGTACCGGATCCGTTTTTTTAGCAACACGCCGGATCGTGCCTGAAGTAAAAAGACGGATGTGTGAAAGCAGCCTAACTGCTGCTCTGTTGACAGGGAGTAGCTGAGTCTCTGGCAGGAGGGGTCAATGACCGGTGCCAGGTACAACAGACAGGTAGTTGCCTCTGTTAGCACCTGCATACGTTTTCTTTAAAGTCCCAGAGATCCCCATTAGGCCGGCGTCATACTTGCGAGTGTGATGCGAGTAAGTCGCATGACTTACTCGCATCAACACCCGGTACGGCCGCCCGCTCTCGGACCCGAGTGTGCGGCTGCATAGAAATACGTGCCGGGTGTTGATGCGAGAAAGACGTGCGACTTACTCGCATCATACTCGCAAGTGTGACGCTTAAGAGAAAGGGTAATGCCCTATTCACTAGACAGGGGATAACTTACTGATCCTGAGGCTACGTGCAAACGTTCAGGATTTTTTGCTTTTTTTTGCGGCAAAAACACTTAAAAAGCACATGCAGTAAGCATCCTATTATTCAGAATGCATTCTGCAATTTTTGTGCACATGGTGCGCTTTTTTTCACGCAAAAAATGCATCGCGGTAAAAAACGCAGCATGTTCATTATTTCCGCGTTAAATTTGCGTATTTCCCGTTATATTATTGACCAAGAATGTTCAGGAAAAAAAATCGCAGTAAAAACGTGCAAAAAAACGCGGTAAAAAAAACGCGCAATAAACGCGATAAAAACGCATGAGGATTTCATGGGAAAAAGTCCGTTTTTTCTCAGGAAATTTCTGCAAAGATTCCTGAACGTGTGCACACAGCCTTAAAAACAACTGGGTTCACCAGTTATCCCAAGAACTGGACTCTTTAAATTCCCATCTTGAATGGAGCAGTGGTGCACATTTTCAACCATCACTTCATTCATTGTCTATGAGACTGCTTGAAATAGCGGAGTGCTATACTCAGGATTCTCCATACATAGTGAATGGAGTAAAGGTCGAGCATAAGCACCTGCACTAAATTAAAGTAGGGGCTCTGCAGATCCTAGTGTTCGACAGCCACAGTCTAGAGTGTTTCAGTGGACAGTAAGTTGTCGAACAGATATGGGATCATTTACTGATTTTTTTTTAATGACCTTTCATTAACAAAAAGAAACTTTAGCTAATGTAACTAAATTATTTTTCTAGCTCTAGTGGAATCTTTTTTATTGCTCAAAAGAGGACATGACATTATGCAATATGGGAAGTTAAAAACTGATAAACTTCCATTTTAACAAACATATTAAATTGCTACACAATCACTCTACAGCATGTGCAAAAAAAGTATAAAAGAGTACACAAAAAAAAAATAGTACTAATACCTTTAATTACTGGCATTTGACTTGTCGGGTGTCCCAGGACAATGGGCTCCTTCCCTGTCCCTTATGCTACCGGCGCCATAGCTCGCCCTGTACCCTGGAATTCTTCTGATGGTGAAGACGCCGGGGCCACGTACCTTGCCTAACTTCTGAATCTGCCCTCAGTCTGTACCCTTCCTCCACCCAGGGAAGAAGGGATTAGTAATGTACCATAATACACCAACCAGATTAACAAGGTAATACGAACAGGGCTAAAGGAAAATACCAATCACACAAATATACACACATAAACAACAGAGGTAAACACCGGTGAGTGGAAGATGGGGTTAAACGAAAGTAGGAGAAGAAAGGGAATTATCACAGACTCAAAACCTAGCAACAGTCTCAGATAAATCTAAATGCCTTCGCCAATAACAACCGCCTACGACCTCCAGCCATGCAGCATAAGCTACTCTGACAATGAGTGCTAGCCAGGGCTCAGATTATATAGGAGATGGGAGTGGCTAACAGTGCACAGCTGAGAGCCTTAAGGCAGAAAAACTTCCAGGAGCTCTCAATTGAGCAGATTAACTCCTGCACTGGTAAAAAATTTTTACACCGTTTAATAGGAAAGTGAAGTGCTTCTAATCAGTGCAGGAGTAGAAGAAATCAGATGCTGTGGTCTTCTGACTCCTCTGTCGCGGTAAACCTGTGACAGTAAAGCCTATTCTACGAAGGCCCTTCGGAACCTCAGAGCCGGGTTTATCAGGGTGTGTCAAGTGAAAAGTCCGGATCAGCCTGGCCGCATGGTAGTCAGATGCTGGTACCCACATCCTCTCATCAGTACTGAATCCCTTCCAGTGTAACAGATACTGAAGAGGCTGACAAACTAAGCAAGAATCAACAATCTTAACTATTTGAAATTCCAAATTTCCATTCACAATGGCTGTAGATGGTGGTAGCGGTAATGGTACAGAGGATGAATCATATTTTTTGAGTAGAGATTGATGAAACACATAATGGATCCTAAAAGTCGGCGGAAAGGCAATGCGGAATGCTACGAGATTGACGACGGTCACAATCTTATAAGGACCGATGAACCTGGGACCCACTTTCCAAGAGGGAATCTTCAACTTAATGTTCTGAGTACAACCAAGTCACCATCATCTAGATTAGTACATCGATACAGTACCAGAACCAAGCTTACTGCTTAGATATGGTACCATGACTGCGCTTACCTTCAAACATACAACTCCAGAAACACGGACATGTAAACACACACAGTACGTCAGGGGCGTTGCTAGGGTCCTAAAAGATCAGGGGTCCAAGCCCCAAAGTGCATGTTTCTCCATATGACCTCCCTATAGCCATTTAAAATAGCGTACATATGTAATTACAGTATACCACTGTTGCTAGCCAACAACACAATGCAAAGACCAATATTATCAAAATGTCTGGCTGGCACTTTTCAGCCTGGGGGGCAATCACAAGGCAGAAGCCCTCGAATTGCGGTGGCCCACCTCTGCCCTGCTTATCTCTGGCCGCTGCATTAAAGCAGCAGAGATAACAAGCTTTAAAGACAGGCTGGTACATAGATATTGGAACAGAACAGAGCTTGCTGCATAGATATGGGAGCAGAACCAAGCTTACTGCCTACATAGAAACTGTAATAGAAGCAAACTAACTAAATGGACACAAGAACGGAAACAAGATTACTGCATAGAAAAGGGAACTGAAAGAAGTTTACTACAGAGATGAGGGAGCAAAACCGAGCTTACTATAGAGGTAAGGGAGCAGAACCGAGCGTACTACAAAGATATGGCCGGGGTCAGACACAACTACAAAAAATCGGACCGTTTTAGTCGGTCGATTATCAGAACAAAATGAAAACATCACACATCCGCCTGGCATCCGATTTTCCTTCAAAGATGCGATTTAGTCGCATGTGTGTGTAGCTTGTAACATCCGATTTTCATCCGACTTGCGAGAATTTCTCGCAGGCTTGCAAAACTGACATATAATGGATCCAAAAGAATAGTATTTAAATCACAAAAGAAAGAATAGATATATACACATAGAACACACACATATATATATATATATATATTATATATATATATACACATAATATAATATATATATATGTATATATATTTATAGTTCCTAGACTTCTACATACTGTAATAGCCGCTAATTCAATTGCCGGCTTTTGTGAAATCACAGAAGCCGACATGAAATGATACATTGTTTAGACACAGTTAACCATGTCATTTCCTGTATTTTGATATATGGTTTGAATTATAATTACATAAGTGTATGTGTGCAAAATTTCAGACATGTAGGGGTTAATTAAAGGTGCAAATTCGTTAAAAAAAATGCGTGGGCTCCCGCTGTATTTTCTCCACCAGACAGACAAAGCAAGCGAGTGGGGCAGATAATAATAGCCTAGGGAGGGTACATTTTTTTGGTGCCCCCCCTGGCTACTAACATCTGCCCCCAGACACCCCAGAAAGGGCAAATCTCTAATTAGATTTGCCCTTTCTGGCACTTTGCCCGTCTATTCCCATTGCCCTGTAGCGGTGGCGAATGGGTTAATAAGGGGTTACAGCCACCTTGCAATTGAAAGGTGAGTGTAAGCCAGGTTAATAATTGAGAGCTGTCAATTAGACAACTATCAATTATTAATCCTATTGTATGAAAGAAAAATCAAACACACACAGTTTAATAAAAAAGAAGTTTAATGAAATAATCACACAGTTTTTGACCATATTTTATTTTCCTGCTAAAACCATTTCCTGTAATAAAAATAAAATAAAAAAGCAAAATTATTCTTACCAATCCGATGTACAGTCAGGTCCCACGGTGTAATCCATCAGAAAGGGTTAACAGGTTACAGCGAGCAGAGAGCTAAATGCTGTCTGCTAGCTGTAACACCCTGAATGAATAACTTACTCTCCCAGCGAAAGGAGAGGAAGAGATTAATGAATGGAGCTTAATTGATTTATTGCCACTTTCACTTCAGTGACCTGACCTAAGGTGAAAGTGGGACACAATCAATTAAGCTTCATTCATTAATCACATCCTCTCCTGTCGGCAGAAGATAAGCTCATTCATTCAGGAGCTATCAGCTGAGCACGCAGCATTAGATGCGCTGCTTAGCTGATTGCTAGTTAACCCTTTGTGAAGGATTACATCGTGGGACGTGACAGATCGCCAGATAGGTAAGAATAATGTTGTTTTATTATTTTTATATTTATTTTAGGAGATCAAGGGCTTCGCACGGATTAAGAGTAAAATAAAAGATGGTCAAAAAAATTTGTTTTTATTTCATTAAAATTATTTATTCTTAAAGTGTGTGTTTTTTTATTTACTTCAATAGGATTAATAATTGATAGTTGTCTAATTGACAGCTCTCAATTATTAACCTGGCTTACAGTCACCTTTCAATTGCAAGGTGGCTGTAACCCCTTATTAACCCATTCGCCACCGCTACAGGGCAATGGGAATAGACGGGCAAAGTGCCAGAAAGGGCAAATCTAATTAGAGATTTGCCCTTTCTGGGGTGTCTGGGGGCAGATGTTAGTAGCCAGGGGGGGCACAAAAAAATGTACCCTCCCTGGGCTATTATTATCTGCCCCCACTCGCTTGCTTTGTCTGTCTGGTGGAGAAAATACAGCGGGAGCCCACGCATTTTTTTTCAACGAATTTGCACCTTTAATTAACCCCTACATGTCTGAAATTTTGCACACATACACTTATGTAATTGTAAGTTCAAACCATATATCAAAATACAGGAAATGACATGGTTAACTGTGTCTAAACAATGTATCATTTCATGTCGGCTTCTGTGATTTCACAAAAGCCGGCAATTGAATTAGCGGCTATTACAGTATGTAGAAGTGTAAGAACTATAAATATATGTATATATATATATATATATGTAAATGATATATATAATATATATATATATATATGTATTCTATGTGTGTATATCTATTCTTTCTATTCTTTATTAAAGCTGTCAGTGTGATTTTACAGTATAGCCGGGGATGAATTGCCGGCTTTTCTAAAGGACACCGATGCGATTTAATCGCAAGTCACACATGCGGTCCGTTTGTAATCCGATTTTTCATTGCTCCCATAGACTTGCATTGGCGATAGTCGACCCACAATCGGTGACAATCGCAGCATGCTGCGATTGCACTCGAACGATTAAAACGGACCACTAAAAATCGGATACTGGGAGCTGCTCCATAGATCAACATAGGGCAGACTGCAATACGATATTTCATCGTATTGCAGTCGTCCGATTCTGTCGCCAGTGTGACCCCGGCCTATGGGAGCAGAACCGAGTTTACTACAGAGATATGGATGGGAGCAGAACAGAGCTTACTACTATTATTCAACCACCACAACCCCTTTGCATATTTGACCAATGCCCAAACCCCATAACCTCCTTACCCAACAACATGGAAGATGAGCTTGCTCATCTTCTCTCCAAGTCACACCTCACTTGTGCACTCGATCCCATCCCAACCCCCCCAACCTCGCCACCACTCTTATCCCATCACTAACCCACCTCTTCAATCTATCACTAACTTCTGGTACCTTCCCTTCTGCTTTCAAACATGCCACAATCACGCCTATCCTCAAAAAGCCAACCCTCGACCCAACCGCTATGTCCAGCTATCGCCCAATATCGCTGCTCCCACTCGCTTCCAAACTCCTGGATCAGCACGTCCACGCTGAACTTACCTCCCATCTCTCATCTAACTTGCTCTTTGACAATCTACAATCTGGTTTTCGCCCCCATCATTCCACTGAAACAGCCCTGACCAAAATTACTAATGACCTACTCACAGCCAAAGCTAACGGAGAATACTCTATACTCCCCCTTCTTGACCTGTCCTCTGCTTTTGACACAGTTGACCACTGCCTTCTACTACAGATTCTCTCCTCCTTTGGCATCAAGGACCTTGCCCTATCCTGGATCTCCTCATACCTTTCCAACCGCACATTCAGCGTCTCCTCACTCCCACACTACCTCCTCGTCCCACCCTCTCTCTGTTGGAGTCCCCCAAGGCTCTGTTCTAGGACCCCTACTCTTCTCAATCTATACACTTGGCCTGGGGCAACTCAAAGTCCCACGGATTCCAGTACCACCTTTATGCTGATGACACTCAGATCTACCTCTCTGGCCCAGACATCACTTCTCTGCTGTCCAGAATCCCTGAGTGTCTATCAGCCATATCCTCCTTCTCCTCCCGCTTCCTCAAACTCAATGTGGACAAATCTGAACTCATCATCTTTCCCCCATCTCACAGATCGTCCTTACCTGACCTATCTATAACAATTGACAACACCACGCTTTCCCCCGTACCGGAGGTCCGCTGCTCGGAGTAACCCTTGACTCTGCCCTGTCCTTCAAACCACACATCCAAGCTCTTTCTACCTCCTGTCGCCTCCAGCTCAAAAATATTTCCAGAATCCGTCCCTTTCACCCTCAATCTACGAAAATGCTTGTGCATGCCCTCATCATCTCCCGCCTCGACTACTACAACATCCTTTTCTCTGGCCTCCCTGCTAACACCCTCGCACCTCTCCAGTCCATCCTTAACTCTGCTGCCCGACTAATTTATCTCTCTCCTCGCTACTCCTCCGCATCTCCCTCTGCAAATCTCTTCACTGGTTCCCATTCCCTCAGCGAATCCAATTCAAATTACTAATACTGACCTACAAGGCCATCTATAACCTGTCTCCCCCATATGTCTCTGAAATAATCTCCCGATACCTTCCCTCACGTAATTTCCGGTCCTCCCAAGACCTCCTTCTCTCCTCCACACTTATTCACTCCTCACCCAACCGCCTCCAAGATGCCTCCCGAATATCCCCCATCCTCTGGAATTCTTTGCCCCAACACGTCCGATTATCAACCACTCTCGGATCCTTCAGACGTAACCTGAAAACCCATCTCTTCAGGAAAGCCTACAGCCTGCAATGACCCCACTGCCTCCTCACCACTACCAGAGATATCGCCTCAACCAACACCGGAACTGCTGCAATCCCCCAACCTGAAGTCTCTGTCCCCCATCCTGTAGAATGTAAGCCAGAAAGGGCAGGGTCCTCTCCCCTCTGTACCAGTCTATGATTGTTAGTTTGTTTACTGTAAGTGATATCTGTAATTTGTATGTAACCCCTTCTCATGTACAGCACCATGGAATCAATGGTGCTATATAAATATATAATAATAAATAATAATAATAATAATAATACTACAGAGATACTGTATGGGAGCAGAACCGAGCTTACTACAGAGATAAGGGTGCAGAACCGAGCTTACTACAGAGATATGGGAGCAGAACTGAGCTTACTACAGAGATATGGAAACTGAAAGTCGCTTACTACAGAGATATGGGAGAAGAACCGAGCTTACTACAGAGATATGGAAACTGAAAGGCGCTTACTACAGAGATATGGGAGAAGAACCGAGCTTAGTACTGAAATAAAGGAACTGAAAGGAGCTTACTACAGAGATATGAGAGCAGAACCGAGCTTACTACAGAGATATGGGAAAAGAACTGAGCTTGCTACACAGATATGGTGCAGAACCGAGCTTAATACAAAGATATGGGAAAAACACAGTAAAAACAAACATATAAAAATACTCTGTTGCAAAAAAAGTAACAGTAAACAGTAAGTGCTAGTAAAAAGATGATAAAAACGGAATTTGGTTGATACGTTTTTTTTGCAAAAATGTATACTAAGCCGCTCTACCAAACGTCAAGGTAACCATATCAGAGCAGAACCTAACTGATGATACGGGAGCAGAACAGAGCTTACCACAGAGATATCAGCCCAGAACCAAGCATACTACAGAGATAAGGGAGCAGAACCAAGCATACTACAGAGATAAGGGAGCAGAACCAAGCTTACTACAGAGATAACGGAGCAGAACCGAGGTTACTACAGAGATATCAGCCCAGAACCAAGCATACTACAGAGATAAGGGAGCAGAACCAAGCATACTACAGAGATAAGGGAGCAGAACCAAGCTTACTACAGAGATAACGGAGCAGAACCGAGGTTACTACAGAGATATGTGAGAAGAGCAGAGCTTACTAGAGAGATATGGGTGCAGAACCGAGCTTACTACAGAGATATGGGAGCAGACCTGAACTTGCTACAGAGATATGGAGCAGAACCGAGCTTACCACAGAGATATGGGAGCAGAAACTGATCTTACTACAGAGATATGGGAGCAAAAATGAGCTTACTACAGAGATAACGGAGCAGAACCGAGGTTACTACAGAGATATGTGAGAAGAGCAGAGCTTACTAGAGAGATATGGGTGCAGAACCGAGCTTACTACAGAGATATGGGAGCAGACCTGAACTTGCTACAGAGATATGGAGCAGAACCGAGCTTACCACAGAGATATGGGAGCAGAAACTGATCTTACTACAGAGATATGGGAGCAAAAATGAGCTTACTACAGAGACATGGGATCAGAACTGAGCTTACTACAGAGATATGGAAACTGAAAGGAGCTTACTACAGAGATGAGAGCAGAACAGAGCTTACTACAGAGATAAGGGAGCTGAAGCGAGTTTACTAGAGAGATAGGAAGCAGAACTGAGCTTACTAGAGAGATATGGGAGCAGAACAGAGCTTACTCCAGAGATATGGGTGCAGAACCACGCTTACTACAGAGAATAGGGTAGCAGAACTGAGCTTGATACAGAGATATGGAGCAGAACAGAGCTTACTACAGAGATATGGGTGCAGAACCACGCTTACTACAGAGAATAGGGTAGCAGAACTGAGCTTGATACAGAGATATGGAGCAGAACAGAGCTTACTACAGAGATATGGGAGCAGAACCAAGGATACTACAAAGATATGGGAGCAGAACCGAGCTTACTACAGAGATATTGGAGCAGAACTGAGCTTGCTACAGAGATATGGAGCAGAACAGAGATTACTACAGAGATATGGGAGCAGAACTGAGGTTACTACAAAGATATTGGAGCAGAACCGAGCTTACTACAGAGTTATTGGAGCAGAACCAAGCTTACTACAGAGATATCAGACCATAACCAAGCATACTACAGAGATAAGGGAGCAGAACCAAGCTTAGTACAGAGACAATGGAGCAGAACCGAGGTTACTACAGAGATATTGGAGCAGAAGCAAGCTTACTAGAGATATGGGAGCAGAACTGAGCTTACTGCAGAAATAAGGGAGCGGAACCGAGCTTACTGCAGAGATAAGGGAGCAGAACAGAGCTTACTAAGTCTACTACATAGATACAGGAACAATACTAAGCTTATGGCATACATATGGTACCAGAATCTAGATTAGTACATCGATACAGTACCAGAACTAAGCTTACTGCTTAGATATGGTACCATGACTGCGCTTACCTTCAAACATACAACTCCAGAAACACGGACATGTAAACACACACAGTACGTCAGGGCGTTGCTAGGGTCCTAGAAGATCAGGGGTCCAAGCCCCAAAGTTCATGTTTCTCCGTTTGATCCCCCTATAGCCATTTAAAATAGCATACATATGTAATTACAGTATACCACTGTTGCTAGCCAACAACACAATGCAAAGACCAATATTATCAAATTGACAGGCTGGCTGGCACTTTTCAGCCTGAGGGCAATCACAAGGCAGTGGCCCTCGAATTGCGGTGGCCCACCTTTGCCCTGCTGATCTCTGGCTGCTGCATTAAAGCAGCAGAGATAACCAGCTTTAAAGACAGGCTGGTACATAGATATGGGAACAGAACAGAGCTTGCTGCATAGATATGGGAGCAGAACCAAGCTTACTGCCCACATGGATACTGTAACAGAAGCAAACTAGCTAGATGGACACAAGAACGGAACCAAGGTTAATACGTAGATAAGGGAACTGAAAGGAGTTTACTACAGAGATGAGGGAGCAGAACCAAGCTTACTACAGAGACAATGGAGCAGAACCGAGCTTACCACAGAGATATGGGAGCAGAAGAGAGCTTACTACAAAGATATGGGAGCAGAACCAAGCTCACTACAGAGATAAGGGAGCAGAACTGAGCTTACTATAGACCTATGGGAGCAGAACCGCAGCTTACTAGAGAGATATGGGAGCAGTACCGAGCTTACTACAGAGATATGGAAACTGAAAGGAGCTTACTACAGACATATGGGAGCAGAACCAAGCTTACTACAGAGATATGGGAGAAGAACCGAGTTTAGTACAGAAATAAAGGAACTGAAAGGAGCTTACTACAGAGATATGAGAGCAGAGCAGAGCTTACTATAGAGAAAAGGGAGCTGCACCGAGTTTACTAGAGAGATAGGGAAGCAGAACCAGGCTTACTACAGAGATATGGGTACAGAACCGAGCTTACTACAGAGACATGGGAGCAGAACTGAGCTTGCTACAAGGATATGGAGCAGAACCGAGCTTACTACAAAGACATGGGAAAGACACAGAAAAACAAACGTATAAAAAAACGCTGTTGTAAAAAAGTAACAGTAAACAGCAAGTGCTAGTAAAAAGATGATAAAAAACAGGGTATTTGGTTGATACGTTTTTTTGCAAAAAATGTATACTAAGCCGCTCTACCAAACGTCAAGGTAACCCATATCAGAGCAGTACTAACTGATGATATGGGAGCAGAACAGAGCTTACCAAAGAGATATCAGCCCAGAACCAAGCATACTACAGAGATAACGGAGCAGAACCAAGCTTACTACTGAGCTGACAGAGCAGAACCAAGGTTACTACAGAGATATGTGAACAGAACAGAGCTTACTACAGAGATATGGGTGCAGAACCAAGCTTACTACAGAAATAAAGGAACTGATAAGAGCTTACTATAGAGTTATGAGAGCAGCTTACTACAGAGATAGGGAGCTGAACTGAGTTTACTAGAGAGATAGGGAAGCAGAACTCAGCTTACTAGAGAGATATGGGAGCAGAACAGAGCTTACTACAGAGATATGGGTGCAGAATCACGCTTACTACAGAGATATGGGAGAAGAACTGAGCTTGCTACAGAGATATGGAGCAGAACAGAGCTTACTAGAGAGATATGGGAGCACAACAGAACTTACTACAGAGATATGGGTGCAGAATCACGCTTACTACAGAGATATGGAGCAGAACAGAGCTTACTACAGAGATATGGGTGCAGAATCAGCTTACTACAGAGATATGGAGCAAACAGAGCTTACTACAGAGGATATGGGAGCAGAACCGAGCTTACTACAGAGACAATGGAGCAGAAACCGAGGTTATTACAGAGATATTGGAGCAGAAGAGAGCTTACTAGAGATATGGGCGCAGAACTGAGCTTACTGCAGAAATAAGGGAGCGGAACCGAGCTTATTACAGAGATAAGGGAGCAGAACAGAGCTTACTAAGTCTACTACATAGATACGGGAACAATACCAAGCTTATGGCATACATATGGTACCAGAATCTAGATTACTACATCGATACAGTACCAGAACCAAGCTTACTGCTTAGATATGGTACCATGACTGCGCTTACCTTCAAACATACAACTCCAGAAACACGGACATGTAAACACACACAGTACGTTAACGTCAGGGGCGTTGCTAGGGTCCTGAAAGATCAGGGGTCCAAGCCCCAAAGTGCATGTTTCTCCATATGACCCCCCTATAGCCATTTAAAATAGCGTACATATGTAATTACAGTATACCACTGTTGCTAGCCAACAACACAATGCAAAGACCAATATTATCAAAATGACTGGCTGGCTGGCACTTTTCAGCCTGGGGGCAATCACAAGGCAGTGGCCCTCAAATTGCAGTGGCCCACCTCTGCCCTACTTATCTCTGGCTGCTGCATTAAAGCAGCAGAGATAACAAGCTTTAAAGACAGGCTGGAACATAGACATGGGAACAGAACAGAGCTTGCTGCATAGATATGGGAGCAGAACTAAGCGTACTGCCTACATAAATACTGTAACAGAAGCAGACTAAAAGTACTGTCACACTAAGCGAGATCGCTTACGAGATCGCTAAAGCGTCAGCGATTTTATGACGCAGCAGCGATCTCGTTAGCAACGTCGCTGTGTGTGACAAGTAGCGGCGATGTGGCCCCCGCTGCGATGTCGCTGATCGTTCAGAGCGTTTTTTGGTTGTTGGTGTCCCGCTGGTGAGCCTGAATCACTGAGTGTGACACCCTTTATGAACGACTTTACCAGCGTCGCAGGCGGGACTATGTTTTCCCAACGACCGCAGAGGTCGTTATACAGATCGCTGATCTCTGATGAGATCTTTGTGTTTGGAAGCTAACTAGCGACAATATAGCTATCGCACCAACGATCTCGCCAGGTCGTGTCGTTGTCGTGATCGCTGGTGCGATCGCTAAGTGTGACAGTGCCTTAGCTAGATGGACACAAGAACGGAACTGAAAGGAGTTTACTACAGAGATGAGGGAGCAAAACCGAGCTTACTACAGAGGTAAGGGAGCAGAACCGAAGAACCGAGCTTACTACAGCGATATGGGAGCAGAACTGTGCTTACTACAGAGATAAGGGAGCAGAACCAAGCTTACTATAGAGATTTGGGAGCAGAACCGAGCTTACTACAGAGATTTGGGAGCAGAACCGAGCTTACTACAGAGATTTGGGAGCGACGGTTATACAGAGATTGGGAGCAGAACCGAGCTTACTACAGAGATAAGGGAGCAGAACCGAGCTTACTACAGAGATATGGGAGCAGAACCGAAGTTACTACATAGATAAGGGAGCAAAACTGAGCTTACTATAGAACTATGGGAGCAGAACCGAGCTTACTACAGAGATATGGAAACTGAAAGTAGCTTACTACAGAGATATGGGAGCAGAACCGAGCTTACTACAGAGATATGGGAGAAGAACCGAGCTTACTACAGAGATAAAGGAACTGAAAGGAGCTTACTACAGAGATATGAGAGTAGAACAGAGCTTACAACAGAGATAAGGGAGCTGAACCGAGTTTACTAGAGAGATAGGGAAGCAGAACCGAGCTTAATACAGAGATATGGGTGCAGAACAGAGCTTACTACAGAGATTTGGGAGCAGAACCGAGCTTACTACAGAGATTTGGGAGCAGAACCGAGCTTACTACAGAGATTTGGGAGCAGAACCAAGCTTACTACAGAGATATGGGAGCAAAACCGAAGTTACTACAGAGATAAGGGAGCAAAACTGAGCTTACTATAGAACTATGGGAGCAGAACCGAGCTTACTACAGAGATATGGAAACTGAAAGTAGCTTACTACAGAGATATGGGAGCAGAACCGAGCTTACTACAGAGATATGGGAGAAGAACCGAGCTTAGTACAGAAATAAAGGAACTGAAAGGAGCTTACTACAGAGATATGAGAGTAGAACAGAGCTTACAACAGAGATAAGGGAGCTGAACCGAGTTTACTAGAGAGATAGGGAAGCAGAACCGAGCTTAATACAGAGATATGGGTGCAGAACAGAGCTTACTACAGAGATATGGGAGCAGAACCGAGCTTACTACAAAGATATGGGAAAAACACAGTAAAAAAAACGTACAAAAATACTCTGTTGTAAAAAAGTAACAGTAAACAGCAAGTGCTAGTAAAAAGATGATAAAAAACAGGGTATTTGGTTGATACGTTTTTTTGCAAAAATGTATACTAAGCCGCTCTACCAAACGTCAAGGTAACCCATATCAGAGCAGTACCTAACTGATGATATGGGAGCAGAACAGAGCTTACCAAAGAGATATCAGCCCAGAACCAAGCATACTACAGAGATAAGGGAGCAGAACCAAGCTTACTACTGAGCTAACAGAGCAGAACCGAGGTTACTACAGAGATATGTGAGCAGAACAGAGCTTACTACAGAGATATGGGTGCAGAACCGAGCTTACTACAGAAATAAAGGAACTGATAGGAGCTTACTATAGAGATATGAGAGCAGCATACTACAGAGATAAGGGAGCTGAACTGAGTTACTAGAGAGATAGGGAAGCAGAAACCCAGCTTACTAGAGAGATATGGGAGCAGAACAGAGTTTACTACAGAGATAAGGGTGCAGAACCAAGCATACTACAGAGATAAGGGAGCAGAACCAAGCTTACTACAGAGATAACGGAGCAGAACCGAGGTTACTACAGAGATATGTGAGCAGAACACAGCTTACTACAGAGATATGAGAGTAGAACAGAGCTTACAACAGAGATAAGGGAGCTGAACCGAGTTTACTAGAGAGATAGGGAAGCAGAACCGAGCTTAATACAGAGATATGGGTGCAGAACAGAGCTTACTACAGAGATATGGAAACTGAAAGGAGCTTACTACAGAGATATGATAGCAGAACAGAGCTTACTACAGAGATAAGGGAGCTGAACAGAGTTTACTAGAGAGATAGGGAAGCAGAACCGAGCTTACTACAGACATATGGAAACTGAAAGGAGCTTACTACAGAGATATGATAGCAGAACAGAGCTTACTACAGAGATAAGGAGCTGAACCGAGTTTACTAGAGATAGGAGCAGAACCGAGCTTACTACAGACATATGGAAACTGAAGGAGCTTACTACAGAGATATGATAGCAGAACAGAGCTTTACAGAGATAAGGAGTGAACCGAGTTACTAGAGAGATAGGGAAGCAGAACCGAGCTTACTAGAGAGATATGGGAGCAGAACAGAGCTTACTACAGAGATAAGGGAGCTGAATTGAGTTTACTAGAGAGATAGGGAAGCAGAACCGAGCTTACTAGAGAGATATGGGAACAGAACAGAGCTTACTACAGAGATATGGGAGAAGAACTGAGCTTGCTTCAGAGATATGGAGCAGAACCGAGCTTACTACAAAGATATGGGAGCATAAACAAGCTTACCACGGAGATATGGGAGCAGAACCGAGCTTACTACAGAGATATTATTATTATGATACATTTTTATAGCGCCATTTATTCCATGGTGCTTTACATGTGAAAAGGGGAAAATATAGACAAGTACAATAAACGTGAGCAATACAAGGCACACACAAGTACAGAAGGAAAGAGGACCCTGCCCGCAAGGGCTCACAGTCTACAGGGATGGGTGAGGATACACTAGGAGAGGGTAGAGCTGGTCGTGCGGTAGTTCAGTAGACTGAGGATCGCTGCAGGTTGTAGGCTTGTCGGAAGAGGTGGGTCTTCGGGTTCTTTTTGAAGGTTTTCCATGGTAGGCGCGAGTCTGATGTGTTGGGATAGAGAGTTCCAGAGTATGGGGGAGTATACAAGTCTTGTATGCGGTTGTGGGAAGAAGATAAGAGGGGAGTAGAGGAGGAGATCTTGAGAGGATGGAAGGTTGCGTGTGGATATGTACTGGGAGACCATGTCACAGGTTGTGGTTGGCTTTGTATGTCATAGTTAGGGTTTTGAACTGGAGCCTCTGGACGATAGGAAGCCAATGAAGGGCAGGAGAATCTGTAGCAGGAGGGAATGGTCCACAATGTCGAAGGCAGAAGACAGGTCCAGGAGAAGGAGGACAGAGTGGTGTCGCTTTCTCTTGGCGGTTAGTAGGTCGTTGGTGACTTTAGTTAGGGCAGTTTCAGTTGAGTGATGCAGTCGGAAGTCTGATTGTAAGTGGTCAAAGAGGGAGCAGGAGGAGAGGTGGGAGGACAGTTCAAGATAGACATGCTGTTCCAGTAGTTTTGAGGCATAAGGGAGAAGTGATATCGGGAGATAGCTAGACACAGATGATGGGTCAAGGGAGGTCTTTTTGAGAATGGGTGTGATCGAGGCATGTTTGAAGGAAGAGGGGAAGACACCATTTGTAAGTGAGAGGTTGAAGAGGTGTGTTAGAGTAGGGGTGAAGACTGTGGCGAGGCTAGGGATGAGGTGGGATGGGAGCGGGTCAAGCATGCAAGTGGTGAGGTGTGATCTTGATAGGAGGGTGGAAAGCTGATCTGTCATGGTAGAGAAGTTGATTTTGGAGGAACAGGGCTGAGCAGCTAAGAGGAGCAATGGGGGCTGTGGGCCAAAGCTTTCTCTGATCATATCAATCTTCTGCTTAAAGAAAGAGGCAAAGTCTTCAGCAAAAATGAGAGGAGGAGGTGCTGGGGGACGGAGTAGAGAATTGAAAGTGTTGAAGAGCTGTTTAGGGTTGTGAGACAGGGAGCAGAACTGAGCTTGCTACAGAGATATGGAGCAGAACAGAGCTTACTACAGAGATATGGGAGCAGAACCGAGGTTACTACAAAGATATAATACTACACAATATGATGGTCCCCAAATCCGTTTATAATACATTGAGAACCTCAGAGATCCCTATATATAGTAAAATGGCTACATAGTCCATATATATGATATGATGTCCCTACTGCCCCCTATATATAGTATGAAGGTCCTCACTGTCCTAAATGTATTATATATATATATATACATACATACACACACACACACATTGAGGTCCCTCACACCCACCGTTCCTCACACAGCCTCTCATCATTCCCCTTTCTCCCCACAGCCCCTCATCATTCCCCCCTTCTCCCCACAGCCCCTCATCATTCCCTTCTCCCTACAGCCCTTAATCATCCCTTCTTCCCCCACAGCCCCTCATCATCCCATTTCCCACAAAGCCCCTCATCATCCCCCCTTTCTCCCCACACAGCCCCTCATCACCCCCCAATTTCCTACACAGCCACTCATCACTCCCCATTCCCCACACAGCCCCTCATCTCCCCACAGCCCCTAATCATCCCTTCACCCCACACAGCCCCTCATCATCCCCACTTCCACACACAGATCCACATCATCCCCCCAGCCCCTCATTTCCCCATTCCCCACACAGTCCCTCATCATCCCTTCACCCCACACAGCCCCTCATCAACCCCCCTTTCTCCCCACAAAGCCCCTCATCATCCCCATTCCCCACACATCACCTCATCATAATCTTCCCTTTGCGGGCCCACTCAAGTAACATCAACCCCTTTCAAAAATAATCTTCAGAGTCTTCACACCGAGTCCTGCGTCCTCATTTCCATTTGCAGCCCCTCAGTCCTCTCCTCACAGGGCTCACATGGGCTCATTTCCCGCTTCCTTCTCCTGCAGCCTTGGCAAAGCACAACTTCCTGCTATCGGATCTGCACTGGACTGAAGGAGGCCCCGCCAGTGACATCTTTACCTCAAGAAATCAACTTCGATCTAGACACAAACCCTGCTGCCAGCCGTATCACAATACTGTGCAGCACAGCAGACACGGCCGCACGCAGTTTGCTGTGAGCAGCCATCAGGCGGCTGGCCTGTACAGCTGCTGGGTGAGTGGTCCGGGGGGGCATTTGCCTCCCTGCCACCCGGCCCAGTCCGCCCCTGATTCTTATTAAATGAGCTGAACTGTGGATGAAACCCATATGCCTCAAAAAACAGGGACTTACCAGTAGACTCATGTCAATGATTATTTACAGAAAATTCAGAGAGAGGTAAGTAGCTAACCCAATCATCCTGATTCTCAGACAAAAACATCTAAGATAAGTCTCAAGATTCTGGTTAACCCTTTCAGTTTGCCCATTAGACTGCGGGTGAAATGCTGAAGGGAACGATAATTGGATCCCCAAACAAGTGCAAAACGCCCTCCAAAATTTTGAAATAAACTGCACCCTCCGATCATGAACAATATCGATATGGATCCCATGTAATTTTACAAACTCAATGGTGACAATCAGCGCCAAGGTTTTGGCGTTAAGTAAAGCGGGTAGAGCAATAAAATGTGACGTTTTACTGAATCTTTCTACCACCACCAAAATTACAGTATTACCTGCTGACATGGGTAGTCCAAGGTCCACTGGGAATCGCCAATGATTGGAGAGACCCAGACCGATGAGTATGAGAGCTGCATACTCCCAGACATCATGATGTACCACTGACCACCAAAACGTTGAGTAATAAGATCTGCGGTGGCTTTATTACCGGGATGTCCGGTCAAGACCGAATCATGATAGTCACTAAGATCTCTCAGAGATTCACATGTACAGTCTCCCTAATGGACAGGCAGCAGGGGCGTCCCCCTGAGTCTTAACAACCTCTTTCTCAAGATCGGAGCATATAGACGTAATGACCACAAGATTTTGTAGTACCGGAACCGGTTCACAATTATCTCCACCCCCAGGAAAACAATGAGATAAGGCATCCACCTTAATGTCCTTGTTCCACAGCCTATATGTAACAAAAAAGTTAAACCTAGGGAAGAACAATGCCCATCTTGCCTGTCGATGTGTTAAGTCGTTTTGCAGACTTTAGATATACGAGATTCTTAGGATCCGTAATTGCCATAACCGGATCAACTACCCCCTCAAAAAAATGACCATGTCAAGATCCCGTCTGGGTTGGAGCCGATGTTACTGCAAACACTAGGGGAAGCAGAGGCAGGTAACGTGGTCAGAGGAAAGCCGGGTCGGTACACTGGAAAGGCGTTATTAGTAGCACTGGATCAGGCGGAGAGCGTAGTCAGAATAGCAGGCCGAGGTCAGTTCACAGGAGAGCGGTATTGGTAGCAATGGATCAGGCGGAGAGCGTAGTCAGAATAGCAGGCCGAGGTCAGTTCACAGGAGAGCGGTATTGGTAGCAATGGATCAGGCAGAGAGCGTAGTCAGAAGGGCAGGCCGAGGTCAGTTCACAGGAGAGCGGTATTGGTAGCAGCAGGAACAACAGGAAACGCTTGACTAGAGGCTAAGAGCACAATAATCTCGCAATGACACACCCACAGGGCCAGGTTTATATAGGGTGTGTAATTGGCAATCAGAGGCCAATCAAGAGAGCACTGGGTGGAGCCGATCAGGAAGAACAGTCAATGGTATCTGGGTTCAGCAAGGAACCTTGCAGCCAGCAGAATAGCTCAGATGGTAGAGCTGCTGGCCGGTGGACAAGAGGTACTGGGTTCGATTCCTGACAGTACTCCCCTCCTTCCAGGATGGCCTCTGGACATCTCAGGAGATGGCTTATCTGGGTACCTCTGATGAAAGGCTCTTGCAAGTCTAGGAGCATGGACGTTGTCCCTTGGTACCCATGAATTTTCCTCTGGTCCATAATCCTTCCACTGCACCAGATACTGCAGTTTACCTCTGAATTTTTGGGAGTCCAGAATCTTATCCACAATGTATTCTTCTTCACCACGGATCCTTTCTGGTGGAGGAGGTGGCTGAATTCTTCCTGGAAACGGGTTTTCACAAAAGGGTTTGAGCAAGGATATGTGAAATACTGGATGAATCTTTAGATTGTTGGGAAGTTTTAAACGAAAAGCAACCTGGTTAATTTTTGCAGAAATTTGAAAAGGTCCAATGAATTTTTGACCCAATTTGGAGGATGGTACATGTGTCTTTAGATTTTTAGTGGACAGCCAAACTTTGTCTCCAACCTGAAGAGCAGGGGGCACTCTCCGATGTTTATCTGCTGCTTCCTCATATTCTTTCTGGGTCTTGAGTAATATCTCTGATAGTTCCTTCTGGGATTCCTGTAATTTTGCAAGCCTGTCATTAACAGCAGGAATGGGAGTGTTCACTGGCAGATTAGGGATAAATACTGGATGTACTGCATAATTAGCAAAAAATGGGGTTTGAGATGTAGCGCTATGTATGGAGTTGTTGTAGGCAAACTCTGCTGTTGGTAAATAGTCCACCCAGTCATCCTGAAGATAGGAAATGAAGTAAAGGAGGTATTGCTCCAAAGTCTGGTTCGTCTCTCCGTCTGGCCATTGGACTGAGGATGGAAAGCGGTAGAAAGATTCACCGTGACTCCCAAGGCTGTACAGAAACTCTTCCAAAATTTTGACGTAAACTGAATGCCTCTGTCAAACACCACGCTGTCAGAAATTCCATGTAACCTGAATACCTCTTTGATCATCAGTTCTGCAGTTTTTTCAGCAGTAGGAATTCCTTCAGTTGGAATAAAGTGGGCCATTTTTGTGAGTCGGTCCACTATGACAAGGATGACGGTCATCTGTTTGGAAGGGGGTAGTTCCACAATAAAATCCATGGAAATAGATCCCCAAGGCCTGGATGGAACTGGGAGTGGTTGCAAGAGTCCTAGAGGAGACGATCGTGGGGTCTTGTTTCGTGCGCATGTTAAACAGGTTGAAACATATTTCCTCACGTCCTTCCTACAATTAGGCCACCAAAAGAAACGAAGTAGTAATTCTTGTGTTTTTGCAACTCCAGGATGTCCTGCCAGTTTAGAATCATGGACACTTTTGAGGACTTCAAGGCGAGAAGATTCAGGTACATATATTTTGTGTTTCTGCATCCAAAACCCCTCTTTGAATGAAAGATCGACGTCTTCCGAAGGATGGTTAAGGAAAGAGTCCTCTTGATATCCATCTTTAATTCTATTACATAGTCATTTAGAGTGCAATATTCCCAAAAAATTTTTAGGGCCTAGAATTGTATCGTCATTACTAGACCTCTCCTGAGGTTCCGAACACATCCTGGACAGGGCGTCAGCCTTGCCATTTCTTGAACCAGGCCGGTAAGAAATTATAAAATTGAATCTTGAGAAAAATAAGGCCCATCGTGCTTGTCTTGTAGACAATCTTTTTGCTGTACGGAAGAATTCAAGATTCTTGTGGTCCGTGAGAACAGTCACAGGGTGATTGGCACCTTCCAGAAGATGTCTCCACTTGGAGAAGGCAACTTTAGTGGCTAACAGTTCTTTATTACCGATGTCGTAGTTCTTTTCTGCAGATGACATGGTGTGGGAAAGAAACGCACATGGGTGAAGTTGCATTTTGTCCCCAACTCGCTGAGACAGAATGGCTCCCACTGCAGAGTCCGAGGCGTCCACTTCGACAGTAAATGGCAATTCAGGATTTGGGTGTACTAACAATGGAGCAGACGTAAAAAGAGTTTTCAACTTGTCAAAAGCCTCCTGTGCCTCCGGAGACCAGAAAAATGCTTTGGTCTTTTTTGTTAGTGTAGTAATTGGTAGTATGATCCGTGAAAAGTTCTTTATAAATTTTCAGTAAAAATTTGCAAATCCTATGAAATGCTGGACATCTTTTAAATTTCTTGGAACAGGCCAGTCCACTACAGCATTGATTTTGCCGGGATCCATGCTCAGACCTTCTGGGGAGATGATATATCCCAGAAATTGGATACTGGTTTGTTTAAACTCACATTTTTCAAGTTTAATGTAAAGATGGTTCTCCTGTAGTCGTTCCAAGACTAACTGGACGTGCCTGCGATGCTTTTCCAAGGTGTCTGAAAATATAAGAATGTCATCGAGATAAGCCACAACGAATTGGTCCAAGAAATCTCGAAATACATCATTAATAAAATGTTGAAAGGTGGCTGGGGCATTGCTAAGGCCAAAGGTCATAACCAGAGATTCAAAATGTCCATATCTCGTTCTGAAGGCGGTCTTCCACTCATCTTCTGGGCGAATCCGTATGAGGTTGTAAGCCCCTCTAAGATCCAGCTTCGTAAAGATTTTCGCAAAACGAAGTCTCTCGAATAGTTCAGGAATCAAGGGTAGAGGGTAGCGATTCTTGACGGTGATATTATTAATCTCTCTGTAGTCAATACATGGCCGCAGAGTGGAGTCTTTCTTTTCAACAAAGAACAGGGGTGCTCCAGCTGGAGAAGTGGAAGGTCGAATAAAGCCTTTCTCTAAATTTTCATCCAGGAACTTTCTTAATACCTTCAATTCAGGTTCGGAAAGATTGTAAATCCGTCCAAAATGGAATGGTTGCTCCTGGCAGCAATTCAATGGGACAGTCGTAAGGAGGTGAGGAGGTAATTGATCTGCTTTCTTCTTACTGCAGACATCAGAGAACTGCTGATATTGAGGTGGTAGTTTCTCTTCCTTCTCATGCGAAATCTCAGAGATTTGGACTTGTTGGAGAACAGGGGGTTCCTTATGACAATTATTCTTGCAGTAGTCAGATGGAAAGGTGATGGTCCTTGATGCCCAGTTGATAGAAGGGTTATGGACTGAAAACCAGGGGATCCCTAGAATAACCAGAAATTTCAGAGATGAAATAAGGTGGAAACTGACAGCTTCATGATGATCCGGTTCGATATAAATCTCCAGTTCGATTGTCTCATGCGTGACAGGTCCAGAAGACAAGGGTGATCCATCCACAGTTTCCATTTCAATTGGTGTGGATTTGGTCCTACTGGAAATATTATTATCACGTGTAAATTTTAAGTCCATAAAATTTCCTCCTGCTCCCGAATCCAACAGGGCAGAGCATTGTATTTTTTGGTGCCCATTACAACCTGAATGGGGATTACAAAATGAGATGATGTAGTATGTATTTTGTCTATTTCTGGCGTTACTGATGAGATAGTCTGCAATATGGAATCCGACTGCTGAGAAAGGTCCATATTGCTGGCAGACCTGTTGTTGGTAAAGGCTATAGTCCTTTAGTTAGGACAGTTGATGGCATAGTGTCCAGGGTCCCCACAATAGAGGCAGAGATGTTCTGCACGTCGCCTCTCCTTCTCCTGTGCAGAGAGTGGTCTTCGGATGACGTCGATCTGCATCGGTTCAGACATGCCTTGCGTCTTTTCTTGGTGGTCTGATGCTGAAAATGAGAAGCCAGGGCTATTCCCAAGTGCTCGCAGTCTCTCCTTTCTCCTTTCAGTAAGTCTCTGGTCAATCCGGATACGCAGTTGAATAAAGTCCTCCAACTGGTCAGGGGTCTCAACCCTGGCAAGCTCGTCTTTCACTGGTTCTGATAACCCTCGTCGAAATTGACTTCTCTGGGCCGCTGGATTCCAGGTGGTGTCGGCCACCCAGCGACGGAACTCCGATGTATATTCCGCAACAGAGCGACGTCCTTGGCGCAAATTATGTAATTTGGTTTCTGCTGTGGCACAGCGGTTTGGGTCATCAAAAACTTGATTCATAGCTGCAATGAAAGCTTCCAGGTCATTAAGGAGGCCATAGTCCTTTTCTACATAAGGTGAAGCCCAAGCAAGAGCTTCATCCGTCAGGAGATTTATCATGAAAAAAACTTTCTTCCTCTCACTGGTAAAGGGAGCAGGTTGCATCTGGAAGTATATGCGGCATTGATTGAGGAATCCTCGGTACTGCTGGCAATCTCCACTGAACTTTGCAGGCAGCGGCAGCCGCGCGTTTGATTCGGACCCTGAATTGCGCATGTCCAGAAGTTGTTTTTGTAGCTCAATTACTTCCTGTTGTAGACCTGTGAACTCAGTTTGTAACTTCCAATATTTTCCTTGAGAGTTAGTACAAAAATTTTGAAGTTCTGTAACTTGCTGCCTCAGGGTGTTTACAGCGGACTCCATTTTGGCGCGAGATTATTCTGTCAAGATCTCGTCTGGGTTGGAGCCGATGTTACTGCAAACACTAGGGGAAGCAGAGGCAGGTAACGTGGTCAGAGGAAAGCCGGGTCGGTACACTGGAAAGGCGTTATTAGTAGCACTGGATCAGGCGGAGAGCGTAGTCAGAATAGCAGGCCGAGGTCAGTTCACAGGAGAGCGGTATTGGTAGCAATGGATCAGGCGGAGAGCGTAGTCAGAATAGCAGGCCGAGGTCAGTTCACAGGAGAGCGGTATTGGTAGCAATGGATCAGGTGGAGAGCGTAGTCAGAAGGGCAGGCCGAGGTCAGTTCACAGGAGAGCGGTATTGGTAGCAGCAGGAACAACAGGAAACGCTTGACTAGAGGCTAAGAGCACAATAATCTCAGCAATGACACACCCACAGGGCCTGGTTTATATAGGGTGTGTAATTGGCAATCAGAGGCCAATCAAGAGAGCACTGGGTGGAGCCGATCAGAAAGAACAGTCAATGGTATCTGGGTTCAGCAAGGAACCTTGCAGCCAGCAGAATAGCTCAGATGGTAGAGCTGCTGGCCGGTGGACAAGAGGTACTGGGTTCGATTCCTGACAGACCATGGTCTTCAATGGCCCATTTTATTGCCAAGAGTTCCCTGTAACCAATGTAATTTCTCTCCGCAGATGAGTTTGTTTTAGAAAAATATGCACATAGATGCCATTTATCAGGAGACACACCCTGTAACAATACAGCCCCCACCTCCATTTCAGATGTGTCAACTTCTACAATAAAAGGCTGAGTGAAGTCAGGCTGTATGAGATATCGGCGCATGTGCAAAAAAACTTCAAGGTATCGAATGTGTCCCTGGCCGGACTGGACCACTTGGAAAAGTCTGTCCCTTTCTTGGTCATATTCGTCAGAGGTTTGGCCACTACAGAAAAGTTTTTGATGAACTTTCGGTAATAGTTGGCGAAAACCAAAAAAATCTTTGTAACGTCTTAAAATCCTCAGTCAGGATGATCCCAATCTAGTACCGCCCGGACTTTCTCCGGGTCCATGCGAAAACCAGTGGACAATAAAACATATCCTAGAAAAGGGATCTCCTCAACCGAGAACATACATTTCTCTGGTTGGATAAATAATGTGTTGTCTCTGAGTATCGGTAAGACCTGCCTTTCATGTACCTGATTTGATTCAAGGTCAGGTGAATAAATTAATATGTCATCAAGATAGATCACAACAAATCTACCTACCAGGTTACTAAAGATGTAATTTACAAAGTGCTGAAAGATGGCGAGAGCATTAGTCAACCCAAATGGCAACATAAGGTTCTCATACTGTCCCTCAGGTGTATTGAAAGGTGTTTTCCACTCTCCCTCTTTAATACGAATGAGATTATATGCCCCCTTGAGATCCAGTTTAGAAAAACATTTTGCTCCAACAAGCTGATTAAAGAGGTCCGGGATCAGTATCCGCTCCTTCTCATCCCAGACCTCTCTAATCTGATTCAGTTCGCAGATACCTAGGCAGGGGTGTAACCATCCGTCTTTCTTCCTTACAAAGAAAAAAACAGTAGCAATGGGGGGTGAGGATGGTCTGATATGATCCTTTGCCAAACTTTCCGCGATATAGTCCTTCATTGCCTGACTCTCTGAACCAGAGATATTATATAGCCTGTTCTTTGGCAGCTTGGCCCAAGGGACAAGATTAACGGCGCAGTCATAAGGATGATGGGGAGGAAGATCTTGGTACCCCTACTCCGAAAACACATCACCAAAGTCAGATAGGTATTTAGGCACAGACTGGGTATTTACCCTGGCAAGCCGGGTGCCCAGGTAGCGTCTTGACAATGCTCACTCTACTTTACCATCTCCTGAAGCTGCCAATCTACCACATGGTTGTGCAGAGTGAGCCAAAGAAGTCCAAAAACCACAGGAGAGGGCAGAAACTCTAGCATATAACAGTCAAAACCTTCTGAGTGCATGGCTCCTACCTGTAGATATAACCCTCGGATGACTTGAGTAAAATACCCCTGTCTTATTGGTGCAAATTATGGAAATTATGGGTATAGGTCTGAACAGTGTATGTGGTTTGAGGCCCTGAACGAACCAAGCGTCGATCAAGTTAAACCCCGACCCACTGTCCAGAAAAGCAGAAACAACCACTTTACTTTTTCCCAGATGGATTTCAGCAGGCAGAAAGAATTGTGTCCTGCCCACTAATGAGATATGTTTAACAGTGTTGAAAACCTCCCCACAACCCGAGTTCCTTAGTTTTCGGGCGGCTGTTTACAGTGAGATAGAGAAGGACACATGTCCACAAAATGGCCCTTTCTATAACAGTAAAAACATACTCCCTCTTTGCACTGAACAACAGACTGCTTTCCAGAATGAGTTGCCCCACCCAACAGCGTAGGTTCCTCAGACTAGGTTTCCCTTGGCACTGGATCTCCCGCACATTGGGGTGTTCATTATGTCTCTGGCGAACACGGCGATCCACCCAGACAGCCAGGGACATGGCTGCCTCAAGGAAAACTGGAGTCTCATGCAGGGCTAAGGCATTCTTCACCATTACTGATAGCTCTTCACAGAACTGGCTACAGAGCACGGGGTTGCTCCACTTAGTGTCAATGGACCACCTTCGAAACTCAGAGCAATACTCCTCAGCCAGTCGGTCTCCCTGCTTAAGCTGACGTAGTGTGGATTTAGCCAGAAAGATGTTGTTGGGGTCATCGTATATATGTGCCAGAAAAAAATTTGTCCACTGTCTGGAGACTGGGAGTCAGACGGGAGATTGATTATTATCCACACTTGTTGCTCCTTAGTTCCTGAGACACAAGGATGTAACCTGAAGTATAGCTTATAGGTCTCCCTGAAAACAACAAACTTGTCACGTCCCAACCTCCCCCAAAACCTGTCAGGCAAAGCAATCTTGGGCTCCACTTAGGGTTGCCTGGGAGTCACAGTCCCCAAACCTGATATGTTAGGGTGCTCTAAAACGACAGTGCGTAGATCTGCAACCTCCAGGCTGAGCTGCTGCAGTTCCCTGTCAGAGCAGTGATAGAATCCATAATGGATCAAAAAACAGTTTAGGTCAGAGCTAATGCTATGGCTCTGTTGTCGGGTGTCCCAGGAGCTCCTTCCCTGTCCCTAACGCTAGGGGCGCCCTAGCTAACCCTGTTCCCTGTTTTACTTCTGATGGTGAAGACACCAGGGTCACGTACCTTGCCTGGCTCCTGAATCTGCCCTCAGTCTGTACCCTTCCCCCACCAAGGGAAGAGGGGTGTAGCAGTGTTCCATAATAAACCAACCAGACTAACAAGGTAATACAAACAGGGATAAAGGAAAATAGCAATCATACAAACATACACATATAAACAACAGATGAAAACATCGGGTAGTGGAGGATGGGGTTATACCAAAGTAGGAGAAGGTAATATCACAGAGTCAAAACCTACCAACAGTCTGTAACGAATGGAAGCGGAGGCACAGGTGGTGAAGTTCACATTCGTTGTTTATTGCAATATTTGTGGAACCTCGGGACCACAGTCCGGGGGCTCCGAAGAGGGTATGACTAAGTGAGCCCCAGACACATGTAGTAAGTCCCCTCGAACAAGGTCAGAATGGAATGTCTGGGGGACACTGGTGCTACCTCGAGTTAGACACCGGACACATGGCAGCTGTCCCAGTGGGACAGACGGATAAACAAGTTTAACCGGTGGGTTCTGGGTACACGGGTATAAGCTGGCACTGGCGTTGTCCAGAGGTTCGGATGGCTGAGGAGGGGAACGGGACGGAACTGGCGTAGACAGTACGGACATCGTCCTGAACAGCCGGGTAACAGGTAACTGACAGTTTGCGGAGACAAACAGTGTAAGTGGAGCACTTGGCAGAACACTGCAGAAACACAGGCACAACAACAGCGGAACCGGAAGCTAGCAACAGAAGATACTTGTTGCTCCGGCGCCCTCCCTATGGCGGAGGGGCCAGAAATAGTAATCAGTACCATGCCATTGGTCAGAGGCATTTTGAAAAATGCGCGCTGTCTCTTTAAGAGACCGGGAGCACACGCACACGCAACCTAAACACTCTCCCTGGGGACCTGCTGACAGTATGCCAGGAAGCAGAGGGGAGGGAAGGAGCAGAGGCTGCTGCAGGACGGCACGGAGGTATGGGACCGGGGCCGGGTGCAGCAGGGCCAGGATCGAGTGTAACACAGTCTCAGATAAATCCACCAAATGCCTGTTCCAATAACAACCACGAACAACCTCTAGCCATGTAGCATAAGCTATCTTTTGACAGTGAGTGCTAGCCAGGGCCCAGATTATATAGGAAATAGGAAAAGCTAACATTGCACAGCTGAGAGCCTTGACAAAGAAAAGCTTCCAGGAGCTCTCAACTGCGCAGATTAACCCATGCACTGCTTAAAGAAATTTAAACCATTTAATATGAAGGTGAAGTGCTTCTATTCAGTGCAGGAGTAGGAGAAATCAGACGCTGCGGTCTTCTGGCTCCCCTGTGACAGTAGATCCGCTACAGCATTACAGGGCCTAATGAACAGTAGAGAAAGATAACCAGCTCACCCATATGCAAGATTTCCGTGGCTCGAATAGTGACCTCATCTGTGGCTTGACGCAAAAAAGTCTAAATAAAGCAAGGAAAGTCCAGCTCCACCATCACTTTCAGGTGTACACCCTTAATCATGATCAGGGGTGTACTCACCTGAAACGCATAAATGGAGGTTTTAACCCATCTATCATGATATTTTAAACTGCACTGATGTTTTGTACTCCTGCACACTGGAAATAAAGAAATCATTGTGATTGTGGAACTTGACTTTCCTTGCCTAATGAACAGTACTTGTCTAATTTCCAATAGCTCTTTCTTTACTAAAGGAATCACAGCAGAAACAGTTTTAGGTAAGGGTATGTGCACACAATGTCCTTTTCAGGCGGTTTACACCAAGAACCCACCTAAAAAAGCACTACAAACTGACAGCTAAAATGAACATAGTGCTAAAAACGACACTGCCATGTACGTGTTCAGTCTTTTGTTACCGTGAGGTGGTTATAAGAAGTAACATGTCCATTTGTCGGGCAGCTGCCGATAGGAATTCACTTGCTAATTACAATTTGAATAATAAAAAAAAGACAATGGTGACGGTGAATTACACCAAATCTCCTAGCCAAACCGCTTCAGGAAAAAGGACAGCCGGCTTTGTCCTGAAATTGCGTCGTCTAGGAAAACTTCGGTGGGTGTGCTGGCATCTTAAAAATGTTTTGTGCACAAACCCTAAGGTGAGCAAAAAACTGTAGAATTCTTCCGACTGCTGTTCAATTTTAGATTAACTGACAGTTAACAGCATCACTTTCTGTATAAAGTAATATAGGGACTTCCGATTTATTGCAAAGTGTTTCCAAAGTGAAGGGACCAATTTGTAGATTTAAGGGGACATTTCACTTGACATAAATATGTAATTTTTTTACCTGTTGGGAATGCTGCTGTACTACTGAATCCTGCGTTGTTTTTCCGAGCCCCTCTTCCCTGTATTCAAATCTAGTATTCAGTGAAGGTAAAGTGGTTTGAATTCAGAACTTTTCCCTGTGGGCATCTTCTGGACATCCAGCTCCATTTGGTTAACAAGACTATCTTTATATGCCTGGAAAAGAGGGCTATATCTCAGGGACAGAGAGGCTGATTTCAAGAGAACACTGGAATTAAAAGCTGGTAAAAAAATTACATATTTAAAGGGAACCTGTCACCATGTTTGGCCGATAAGAGATACGGCCATCACCTTCCAGCCGACCGGAAATGAGCGCTTTGCCAACCCCAGTCACGTGATCGGGGGTCAGCGACGCGTCGCCATAACAACCTGAGGTTTCCTCGAGACCTCTACGGTTGTTGATGGCAGATAGCTACCCTGTGGTCGGCGCTCATAGCAATGTTGTAATTCTACTACATAGAGGTAATCTATGCATCACCCCTCCTTTCGCCCCAAAATAAAACAATAAAAAAAAACAATCCTACAATTATTTGGTATCGCCGCGTTCATAATCGCCCAATCTATCAATAAAAAGGATTAACCTGATTGCTAAACGGCATAGCGAGAAAAAAGATCAAAACGCCAGAATTACATTTTTTGGGTCGCCACAACATTGCATTAAAATGCAATAACGGGCGATCAAAAGAACGTATCTGCACAAAAGTGGTATCATTAAAGCCCTCACCCGACCCAAGATCACGAAAAATGCAGACGCTACGGGTCTCGGAAATGGCGCAATTATTTTTTTTTAGCAAACTTTGGAATTTTTTTACACCACTTAGATAAAAGAGAACCTACGGTAGATATGTTTGGTGTCTATGAACTTGTAATGACCTGAAGAATCATAATGGCAGGTATTTAGTGAAACTAGCAAAAAAGCCAAACAAAAAACAAGTGTGGGATTGCACTTTTTTTGCAATTTCACCGCACTTGGAATTATTTTCCCGTTTTCAAGTACACTACATGGTAAAACCAATGGTGCAGGTTCAAAAGAACAACTCGTCCCGCAAAAAGTAAGCCCTCACATGGCCATATTGACTGAAAAATAAAAAAGTTATGGATCTGGGAAGAAGGGGAGTGAAAAACGAAAACACAAAACCGAAAAAAGCTCTGGGGTTAACAGATCCCACTGATTCTGAGAATGCTTTCTCATGACATATTGTGCTTCTTGAAAGTATTAATACAGCTGAAAAAGGGCAGCACTGCTTACCTGCCCATGTCTCTGAATAACTGCACTAAAACAGTGGTACCCAACCTTTTTTGTACCAGGGACCGGCTTCAAGCAAGACCATTCTTCCATGGCCCAACATTGCGAGGATGGACGTGTGGCAGGGGTGGGGCTTTGGTCATAAGGGGGCAGGGCTATGGACGGGGTTGTAGTTTAGTAGTAGTGCATACTTATCATTTAATTTTAATAACCATTAATATCAATGTGAATGTACGCTCCCACCTTGTATACAAGGCTCCACTCCCACCTTGTATAGCATGGCTCCGCTCCACCCTTGTATACAAGGCTCCCTCCCACCCTTGTATGCAATGGCTCCACTACCACCCTTGTATACAAGGCTCCGCTCCCACCCTAGTATACATGGCTCCCTACCACCCTTGTATACAAGGCTCCGCTCCCACCCTTGTATGCAAGGCCCGCTCCCACCCTTGTATACAAGGCTCCGCTCCCACCCTTGTATGCAAGGCTCCGCTCCCACCCGTGTATGCATGGCTCTGCTCCCACCCCTTGTATACAAGGCTCCGATCCCACCCTTGTATACATGGCTCTGCTCCTCCCTTGTATACAAGGCTCTGCTCCCACCTGTATCATGGCTCGCTCCCTCCTTGTATACAAGGTCTTCTCCCACCCTTGCATGGCTGGGCTCACCCGTCCTCCTCCCCATCATACTTACCCTCCTCGCTCTGTCGCTGCATGTCCCTGCATCCCTGTCCGCCGCGGCAGACAGGAATGCAGCGACGGAAGGTGAGTATCGATGTCTAATGAAGCCGTCGGCTGTAGCTGTCACTACAGTGCTACAGCCGCCGGCTCCATGTGTGTCCAGCGTTCTGTGCCGTGGCTCCGCGGCCGAGCAACAGAACTGCAACGGCCCGGTCCTGGGCCGCGGACCAGCGGTTGGGGGCCCCTGCACTAAAGGATGCAGCCAACCCATGTAGCAAAGATATCGGCAACACAAGTGCAAAATACTAATAAGAGAGCCACTAACAGCCGGCAAATTCATGAAGGGGGTGATTGCTTAGTATATGATTGTACCATAGAGGCTTGCACAGGGCACTGTTCACTTGCAGGTAATGCATAGTGTCTGGTTTGATGCCTATTAGTCACGCCCATACTATTCGATTAGGCTTACTTCCTGAAAGTGGTAATTTTTTTTATATGACTTCTGTTTCTTTGGAAAAATATTGCAATTTTGGCAAAAATTTTTAATAAAAACGCAATTTTCAAACTTTCAATTTTTATATTCTTAAACCAGTTAGTCATCCTGTACAAAATGCTGTATATAATAACATTTCCAATATGTCTACATCTGCATCATTTTTTTTACAGAATTTGATAACATTAGGTCGTCATATTGAATATGTAGTCATTAGTGTTGAGCGCAAGTGCTCGCTAATCGAGTTTGCATTGGGTGCTCAGGTACACAATGAGTATTGTGGGTACTCGAGTGACATGAACGAGTCCCACCCCGAATATTTTGTGGCTGTTAGACAGCCAAAATACATGCAGGATTGTAGCAGGCAATCCACACATTTTTTGGTTGTCTAAGGCTGTGTTTCCATGGTCCGGAAACACAGCGCTTTGGACGGAGCGGAAAATCCGCTCCGCCCAAAGCCCCGCCCTCTTCTGAACGCGCGCTCATTCCGGATGTGTTCAGGACACCTCCGGAACACATCCGGAATGATCGCAGGGCTGCATAGCCCTGTGATATTTCCCTTGCGTCGCCGCAAGGGAATTGGACATGCTGCGGTCTAAAAAGACGCGCCGCATGTCCGGAAACGCAGGTCTTCCGCCTGCGTGTTTTACAGATTTCTTGAAATCCCCTCCACTATGCTGTAACATCTGGACGCTGCGTGTTTGACGCTGCGCCAACGCACAGCGTCAAACACGCAGTTAATCCGGACTGTTTCCTGATAGTGGAAACATACCCTCACAGCTGCAAAATATGCGGGGACTCAAGCACCAGTGATATTCGATGCAAACTTGAGTAGGGATACGTGAACACAGCAGTAGTCATATCGTATTTTTTTTAACCTTTGAATAACCCCTATCCCTAACTCTAAGCCCAATCCTAACCTTAAGCCCAACCCTAACCTCAACACTAACTTTAACCCCTTTATTCCATCAGACGTACTATTCCGTCCATGTGACCCTGGACCTAATTCCCATGGACGGAATAGTACGTCATATGCAATCAGCAGCGCTCCCGGGGGGAGCGCAGCTGATAGCGGCCGGGTGTCAGCTGTTTATCACAGCTGACACCCAGCACTATGTGTCAGGAGCGGTCACGGACCGCTCCCGGCACATTAACCCCTGGCACACCGCGATCAAACATGATCGCGGTGTACCGGGGGCACAGGGGAGGATCGCGCAGGGAGGGGGCTCCCTGCGCGCTCCCTGAGACCCTCAGAGCAGCACGATGTGTCGCGCTGTTCCGAGGGTCCGTCCTCCCTCCAGGTCCCTGGATCCAAGATGGCGCCGGGGTCCTGCAGGGAGGCGGCTTCCTCAGTGCCTGCTGAGAGCAGACGCTGAGGAAGCCTGCAGCGATGCCAGAGCGATCGCTGGTGTGACAGAGCCGTCATACAGCATCATCAGCGAAAAAATAAAAAAGTTATAGCTCGCAGAATAAAGCGATGCAAAAATAATGATTTTTTATATAAAATTGTTTTTATTCTATAAATAATTTAACCTTTGAATAACCCCTATCCCTAACTCTAAGCCCAATCCTAACCTTAAGCCCAACCCTAACCTCAACACTAACTTTAACCCCTTTATTCCATCAGACGTACTATTCCGTCCATGTGACCCTGGACCTAATTCCCATGGACGGAATAGTACGTCATATGCAATCAGCAGCGCTCCCGGGGGGAGCGCAGCTGATAGCGGCCGGGTGTCAGCTGTTTATCACAGCTGACACCCAGCACTATGTGTCAGGAGCGGTCACGGACCGCTCCCGGCACATTAACCCCTGGCACACCGCGATCAAACATGATCGCGGTGTACCGGGGGCACAGGGGAGGATCGCGCAGGGAGGGGGCTCCCTGCGCGCTCCCCTGAGACCCTCAGAGCAGCACGATGTGTCGCGCTGTTCCGAGGGTCCGTCCTCCCTCCAGGTCCCTGGATCCAAGATGGCGCCGGGGTCCTGCAGGGAGGCGGCTTCCTCAGTGCCTGCTGAGAGCAGACGCTGAGGAAGCCTGCAGCGATGCCAGAGCGATCGCTGGTGTGACAGAGCCGTCATACAGCATCATCAGCGAAAAAATAAAAAAGTTATAGCTCGCAGAATAAAGCGATGCAAAAATAATGATTTTTTATATAAAATTGTTTTTATTCTATAAAAGCGCCAAAACATAAAAAAATGATATAAATGAGGTATCGCCGTAATCGTACTGACCCGAAGAATAAAACTGCTTTATCAATTTTATCACACGCGGAACGGTATAAACGCCTCCCCCAAAAGAAATTCATGAATTGCTGATTTTTGTTCATTCTAATCTCCTAAAAATCGAAATAAAAAGCGATCAAAAAATTTCACGTGGTCATAAATGGTACCAATAAAAATGTCACCTCGTACCGCAAAAAATAAGACCTCACATGACTCTGTGGGCCAAAATATGCAAAAATTATAGCTCTCAAAATGTGGTGATGCAAAAAACTACTTTTGCAATAAAAAGCGTCTTTTATCGTGACAGCTGCCAATCACAAAAACCCGCTATAAATAGTAAATCAAACCCCCCTTTATCACCCCCTTAGTTAGGGAAAAATAATAAAATTAAAAAAATGTATTTATTTCCATTTTCCAGTTAGGGTTAGGGTTGCGGCTAAAGTTAGGGTTAGGGTTGGCGCTAACGTTAGGATTAGGGTTAGGGTTGGGATTAGGGTTAGGGGTGTGTTAGGGTTGGGACTAGGGTTAGGGGTGTGTTGGGGTTAGGGTTGGAGTTAGAATTGGGGGGTTTCTGCTGTTTAGGCACATCAGGGGCTCTCCAAATGTGACATGGCGTCTGATCTCAATTCCAGCCAATTCTGCGTTGAAAAAGTCAAACGATGCTCCTTCACTTCTGAGCTCTGCCATGCGCCCAAACAGTAGTTTACCCCCGCATATGGGGTATCAGCGTACTCTGGACCACAATAGTTATTGTGCAATTTGTCCTATTTCTTCTGTTACCCTTGGGAAAATAAAAAACTGGGGGCGACAAAATCATTTTTGTAAAAAAAAAATGATTTTTTTTTGTTTTTACGGCTGTATGTCATAAATTTTCTGTGAAGCACTTGGGGCTTCATAGCGCTCACCACACTTCTAGATAAGTTCCTTGTGGGGTCTATTTTCCAAAATGGGGTCACTTGTGGGGGGTTTCCACTGTTTAGGTGCATCAGGGGCTCTCCAAATGCGACATGACGCCCCCAGACCATTCCATCAAAGTCTGCAATCCAAAACGTCACTACTTCCCTTCGGAGCCCAGACGTACACCCATACAGTAGTTTTCTCCCACATATTGGGTATCAGCGTACTCAGGACAAATTGGACAACAAATTTCGCATTCCAATTTCTCCTGTTACCCTTGTGAAAATAAAATATTGGGGGCGAAAAAATCATTTTTGTAAAAAAAAAAAAGATTTTTTATTTTACGGCTGTACGTTATAAACTTCTGTGAAGCACTTTGGGGTTCAAAGTTCTCACCACACATCTAGATAAGTTCCTTGAGGGGTCTAGTTTCCAAAATGGTGTCATTTGTGGGGGGTTTCCACTGTTTAGGCAGATCAGGAGCTCTCCAAACACGACATGGCATCCAGCCAATTCTGCGTTGAAAAAGTCAGACGGTGCTCCTTCCCTTCCAAACTCTGCCATGCACCCAAACAGTGGTTTACCCCCACATATGGGGTATCAGCGTACTCAGGACAAATTGCACAATAACGTTTGGAGTCTTGTTACCCTTGGGAAAATAAAAATTGGGGTGAAAAGATCATTTTTGTGGAAAAAATATGATTTTTTAATTTTACGGCTCTACTTTATAAACTTGCGTGAAGCACTTGGGGGTTCAAATTGCTCACCAAAGATCTAGATAAGTTCCTTAGGGGGTCTAGTTTCCCAAATGGGGTCACTTGTGGGGGGTTTCCACTGTTTAGGCACTTCAGGGACTCTCCAAATGCAACATGGCGTCCAATCTCAATTCCAGCCAATTTTGGTTGGAAAAAGTCAAATGGTGCTCCTTCCATTCCGAGCTCTGCCATGCGCCCAAACAGTGGTTCCCCCCCACATATGGGGTATCAGCGTACTCAGGACAAATTGGACAACAATTTTTGAGGTCCAATTTCTCCTGTTACCTATGGGAAAATAAAAAATTAGTGACTAAGATAATTTTTGTGGGAAAAAAATAGGTTTTTTTTATTTTCATGCCCGGGCATTATAAACTTGTGTGAAGCACTTGGGGGTTCAAAGTGCTCACCAAAGATCTAGATAAGTTCCTTAGGGGGTCTAGCTTCCAAAATAGGGTCACTTGTGGGGGGTTTCCACTGTTTAGGCTCATCTGGGGCACTACAAACGGAACATGACCCCCATCAATGTTTGCATTCCAAAAGGTTACTGCTTCCTTTCCAAGCCCTGCCGTGCGCCCAAACAGTTTCCCCCCCCCCCACATATGGGGTATCAGCGTACTCAGGACAAATTGGACAACAACTTTTGGGGTCCAATTTCCTTGGGAAAAATCAAAAATTTGGGACAAAAAAAATCATTTTTGTGGAAATTTTTTTTTTTTTTTTTCACACCCAGGCATTATAAACTTTTGTGAAACACTTGGGGGTTCAAAGTGCTCACAACAGATCTAGATAAGTTCCTTAGGGGGTCTAGTTTCCAAAATGGTGTCACTTGTGGGGGGTTTCCACTGTTTAGGCGCATCAGGGGCTCTCCAAACACGACATGGCGTCCAATCTCAATTCCAGCCAATTTTAGTTTGAAAAAGTCAAATGGCGCTCCTTCCCTTACAAGCTCTGCCGTGTGCCCAAACAGTGGTTTTGCCCCACATATGGGGTATTGGCGTACTCAGGAGAAATTGCACAACAACTTTATCTGCCCATTTTCTCCTTTTACCCTTGTGAAAATAAAAAAATATTTGTAAAAGATCCTTCTGTACTTGTGTGTCCCTTGTCTAGCACATGTTTATTGTATCTGTCTATATTTTTCCCTTTTCATATGTAAAGCGCCATGGAATAAATGGCGCTATATAAATGTATAATAATAATAATAATTTTTGTGGCTAAAAGTTAAATATTAATATTTTCCTTCCACGTTGCTTCAGCTCCTGTGAAGCACCTGAAGGGTTAATAAAATTCTTGAATGTGGTTTTGAGTACCTTGAGGGGTGCAGTTTTTAGAATGGTGTCACTTTTGGGTATTTTCTGCTATATAGACCCCTCAAAGTGACTTCAAATGTAAGGTGGTCCCTAAAAAAATGGCTTTGTAAATTTTGTTGTAAAAATGAGAAATCACTGGTCAACTTTTAACCCTTATAATTTCCTAACAAAAAAAAATTTTGGTTCCAAAATTGTGCTGATGTAAAGTATACAAGTGGGAAATGTTATTTCTTAACTATTTTGTGTGACATATTTCTCTGTTTCAAGGGAAAAAAAATTCAAAGTTTGAAAATTGCAAAATTTTCAAAATTTTCGCCATATTTGCGTTTTTTTCAAAAATAAATGCAAGGTATATCGAAGAAATTTTACCACTAACGTGAAGTACAATATGTCATGAGAAAACAATCTCAGAATCGCGAAGATCCGTTGAAGCGTTCCAGAGTTATAACCTCATAAAGAGACAGTGGTCAGAATTGTAAAAATTGGCCCGTCATGAACGTGCAAACCACCCTTGGGGGTGAAGGGGTTAACCCCTTAGCGACGAAACAAAGTTTGACCTTAAAGCGAACCTGTCAGCAGGATTTTGCTAAATAAAACTACAGTCAGTGTCAGGTTGGCGCTGTTATACTGATTAAATGAATATGTGAACAGAGCAACAAATAAAGCCCCGCCCACATGCCACCTACAGCCCCACCCACTGGATCACGAGAATCTCTTTAACTAAAAACTACAAATAGATTAAACAACCAGATTTTGCAGTTTTCAAACTTTACATTTTTATGCCCTTAAATCAGATAGTTATACCACACACTAGTTAATTAATAACATTTCCCACGTGTCTACTTTACATCTGCATCATTTTTTAAACATAATTTTGTTACGAAGTTATAAGGGTTCAAAGCTGCTCACTTTTCCAACAAAATTTACAAAAAACATTTTTTTAGGGACCACATCACATTTCAAGTGACTTTGGGGGCCTATATGACAGACAATATCCAAATGTGACACCATTCTAAAAACTGCACCCCTCAAAACCACATACAAGAAATTAACCCTTCAGGTGCTTTAGATCAGGGGTCCCCAACTGCCGGTCCGCGCCCCAGGACCGGGCCGTTGCAGTTCTGTTGCCGGGCCGTGGAGCCACGGCACAGAACGCTGGACACACATGGAGTCGGCGGCTGTAGCACTGTAGTGACAGCTACAGCCGCCGGCTTCATTAAACATCGATACTCACCTTCCGTCGCTGCATCCCTGTCGGCCGCGCCAGCTTCATCCAGTGCTGAGCGGTGATGTAGTACCGCTCATTAAAGTCATGAATATGGATGCGACGCCACTCCCATAGGCGTGGAGTCCATATTTATGACCTTAATGAGCGGTACTACGTGACCGTACCGCACTGGAGGAAGCTGCCGCGGCCGACAGGGATGCAGGGAAGTTCAGCGACGGGGAGAGGAGGGTAAGTATGGGGGAGCCCAGCCATGCATACAAGGGTGGGAGTGGAGCCTTGTATGCAAGGTTGGGAGCGGGGCCTTGTACACAAGGTTGGGAGCGGAGCCTTGTACACAAGGGTGGTAGCGGAGCCTTGTATACAAGGGTGGTAGCGGAGCCTTGTATACAAGGGTGGTAGCGGAGCCTTGTATACAAGGGTGGTAGCGGAGCCTTGTATACAAGGGTGGGAGTGGAGCCTTGTATACAAGGTTGGAAGCGGAGCCTTGTATACAAGGTTGGGAGTGGAGACTTGTATACGAGGTTGTGAGCGAAGCCATGTATACGAGGATGGGAGTGGAGCCATGTATACGATGGTGGTAGCGGAGCCATGTATACGATGGTGGTAGCGGAGCCATGTATACGAGGGTGGGAGCAGAGCCTTGTATACAAGAGTGGGAGCGGAGCCTTGTATACAAGGGTGGGAGGGGAACCTTGTATACAAGGGTGGGAGAGGAGCCTTGTATACGAGGGTGGGAGCGGAGCCATGTATACGAGGGTGGGAGCGGAGCCATGTATACGAGGGTGGGAGCGGAGTCTTGTATACAAGGGTGGGAGCGGAGCCTTGTATACAAGGGTGGGAGCGGAGCCTTGTATACAAGGGTGGGAGATGGTCCCACATATATACATGGGGGGATTATATGTGTGGTGCCATCTTGCTATACATGGGGGGATTAAATGTGTGGGACCATCATACTATACATGGGGGATTATATGTGTGGGACCATCATACTATACATGGGGGATTATATGTGTGGGACCATCTAGTTATACATGGGGGATTATATGTGTGGGACCATCATACTATACATGGGGGATTATATGTGTGGGACCATCTTGCTATACATGGGGGGATTATATATGTGTGGGACCATCTTGTTATACATGGGGGATTATATGTGTGGGACCATCATACTATACATGGGGGATTATATGTGTGGGACCATCTTGTTATACATGGGGGATTATATGTGTGGGACCATCATACTATACATGGGGGATTATATGTGAATCATAGAATGGTAAAGTTGGAAGGGACCTCCTGGGTCATCTGGTCCAACCCCCTGCTCAAAGCAGGATTCACTAAACCATCCCAGACAGATGTCTGTCCAGCCTCTGTTTGAAGACTTCCATTGAAGGAGAACTCACCACCTCTCGTGGCAGCCTGTTCCACTCATTGATCACTCTGTCAAAAAGTTTTTTCTAATATCTAATCTGTGTCTCCTCCCATTCAGTTTCATCCCATTGCTTCTAGTCTTTCCTTGTGCAAATGAGAATAAAGATAATCCTTCTACAACGTGACAGCCCTTGAGATATTTGTAGACAGCTATTAAGTCTCCTCTCAGTCTTTTTTTTTTGCAAGCTAAACATTGCCAAATCCTATAACCGTTCCTCATAGGACATAGTTTGCAGACTGGACACCATTCTGGTAGCTCTTCTCTGAACTTGCTCTATTTTGTTGATGTCTTTTTTAAAATGTGGTGCCCAAAACTGGACACAGTATTCCAGATGAGGTCTGACCAAAGAGGAGTAGAGGGCAACAATGACTTCACGTGATCTAGACTGTATGCTTCTGTTAATACATCCCAGAATTGTATTTGCCTTTTTTGCTGCTGCATCACTGTTATGGGTGCATCGCCACGAAGATCGTCGCGATTGCACATTCTGACTTCTCACAGCTGAGCTGCTGTTTCTTTGTGTTTTGGTAATGAGAGAGTTAATTTTACCTAGCTCTTTGCTAAGACTAGGTCCAGCCTCGCCCGGCTGCTTTTGATTATGTTCTAATTAGTTTCCTTTATATTCCTGCCAGTCTGGGTGTTAGACGCCGGTGAAAGCATTCATGTAGTCTAGCAGACTGAAGCGGTTCTGAGAATACTTAAGCTAAGAGCTCCTTAGTTGTTTTTACTCTTACAGCTTATAGTTTATCTCTGAGACCTTAGGTGTTCCTACTGTGTGTGAGTGTTGTATGTAAGACTTTATTTACTTTATTTCTTGTCTTTCTTGTATGTCTTTCTGTTCATTAACCGTTACCTGTTCATTCCCTTTGGTGGTAATCAGGGTCCTTCTTAGGACTAGATTACAGTTGGCAGGGATTGATAGGAGACAGGGTTTACGCTGGTGGCCTGGACCTCTGTACCTTTAACAGTACCTCCAGGTTGAGGGATTAGTTAGGACCCCAGTTTAGGGTCAGCTTAGACCCCGGTCACCCTCTAGCCGGAGACAGCGTATAACGGATTCAGTATTGACCCACTGGACATTCTGTCAGGTAATTCTATGTTATCATATATCTATGCGCATGTTATATAGTATGTTGCCCTTTTGATATAGATTACTGACATCACATATATATATCTGCTATACAGCGTGACATTTTCACCGGCCATACTAAAGATTCTCTCCAGCTGTCATGGATCCAGTAGCCCAGCTAGCCCGGCAGTTGCAGGGGTTGTCCATGGAATTTGCAGACATTAAGTCCAAGGTTTTGTCCCCCCCGGAGCAAACCAGATCTGAACCTAAGGTTGCTCTCCCGGACAGGTTCACTGGTGGGCGGGACAAATTTTTTACTTTCCGGGAGGCATGTAAATTGTACTTTCGGCTACGGCCTCGGTCATCTGGGAGTGAAGAGCAGAGGGTGGGAATTGTTATATCGCTCTTACAAGGGGACCCTCAATCTTGGGCGTTCTCTATTCCTCCAGGCTCCCCAGATCTACAGTCAGTAGATCGATTTTTTACTGCCCTGGGTCTGGTATATGATGATCCGGATCGAGTCTCCCTTGCTGAAACAAGGTTACGTAAAATACGGCAAGGAAATCGTCCAGCGGAGGAATATTCTTCTGAGTTCCATAGATGGGCAACAGATACTCAGTGGAATGACCCAGCTCTTAGGAGCCAGTTTTGTCAAGGGTTGTCTGACAAATTAAAAGATGTGTTGGCTCAGTATGATTCTCCTCCATCACTGGAGGCTGCTATGGCCCTCGCTATTCGCATTGATAGACGACTTCGGGGAAGACGCGAGGTAACTCCGCCCCCATGATGACTCCACCTACTACTAAGGTCCCTTATACTGAGGTCCCCTGGTCTGTTCTAAGGAACCCATGCAGTTGGGAGGGACATCTTTTTGTAGGAGGGAATCGGCGGTGCGCCGCAAGACTAGAAGGTGTTTCTTTTGCGGGAGAGAGGGACATTTTGTTGGGGGGTGTCCATCCCGGACCTCTTTGAGCCAAGGAGTTAACCTGGGTGTGTGTATTTCGTCCCCAAATCCCTCTCAGTTTCTCGTGCCTGCGGAGGTGGTGATTGGTACTAGAACTGAGAGGATTTCTGTTTTTCTTGATAGTGGGTCTGGGGCTAATCTGGTGGACGCTCGGTTTGCCCAGGTGCATGGTATGCAACTGAGTGTATTGGCCAAACCGGTCCCTATACTCTCTATTGATTCTAGACCTCTTGGTCAAGGTAGCTTGGTACAAGCTGTTCATAACATAGATCTTCGAGTAGGGGCAATACATAAAGAGCAATTGTCTTGTTATGTGTTGGAGGGTCTACCTACTCCTATTGTGTTGGGACTTCCTTGGTTGGCTAAACATAACCCAGTGATTGATTGGCAATCCAGAAAGATAAGCCAGTGGGGTGAATTTTGCAAGAATAACTGCATGAGCACGGTCATCGGTGCGGTTGTGCCTAGGACTTTGCCTCCTTTTCTGGAGGACTTTGGGGAGATGTTCTCAGAGGAGGGGTGTAAAGAGTTACCTCCTCATCGCGCATATGACTGCTCAATAAAGTTGCTTCCTGATGCCTTATCTCGTACTTTCCCAGGGACCGGGAGGATGGATGATCCGGTTCCTATTCCTCAGGAGGGAGTTGTAGTGTCAGCTGTATGCCCTGAGCTTGAGGGGGAGGTATTGGGGGCTCAGGGGGACGCCCCTGTGGGACTTCCAGGGAGACTGATAGTTCCAGATCGGTTAAGACTGAAGGTTACGGGGAACCGTTACAAATGGATGGCTGATAGGAGGAGAGTTTCTGGTCTAGATCTGAGGGTGAACGATCTGGTGTGGTTGTCTACCAGGAATATAAAACTTAAAGTTCCCTCCTGGAGGTTGGGTCCCAGATTCATTGGGCCGTACAGGATCAGTTCCATAATTAATCCTGTGGCATTTCGTCTGGACCTCCCTCCTACGTTTAAAAATCATAATGTGTTTCACAAGTCATTACTTAAAAAGTATGTGGCACCAGTCATACCGTCACCTCTACCTCCTCCTTCAGTGGTGGTCAATGATAACGTGGAATTTCATGGGTCGAAAATCATTGACTCACGTCTCAGTCGCCGATCCCCTCAGTACTTAGTTCTTTGGAGGGGGTATGGTCCTGAGGAGAGGACGTGGGTCCCTGCGTCTGATGCTAACGCTGATCGATTGGTTCGGACCTTTCACACAACTCACCCGGGCAGACCTGGCCCTGAGGGTCCGGAGGCCCCTCGTAGAAGGGGGGGTACTGTCATGGGTGCATCGCCACGAAGATCGTCGCGATTGCACATTCTGACTTCTCACAGCTGAGCTGCTGTTTCTTTGTGTTTTGGTAATGAGAGAGTTAATTTTACCTAGCTCTTTGCTAAGACTAGGTCCAGCCTCGCCCGGCTGCTTTTGATTATGTTCTAATTAGTTTCCTTTATATTCCTGCCAGTCTGGGTGTTAGACGCCGGTGAAAGCATTCATGTAGTCTAGCAGACTGAAGCGGTTCTGAGAATACTTAAGCTAAGAGCTCCTTAGTTGTTTTTACTCTTACAGCTTATAGTTTATCTCTGAGACCTTAGGTGTTCCTACTGTGTGTGAGTGTTGTATGTAAGTCTTTATTTACTTTATTTCTTGTCTTTCTTGTATGTCTTTCTGTTCATTAACCGTTACCTGTTCATTCCCTTTGGTGGTAATCAGGGTCCTTCTTAGGACTAGATTACAGTTGGCAGGGATTGATAGGAGACAGGGTTTACGCTGGTGGCCTGGACCTCTGTACCTTTAACAGTACCTCCAGGTTGAGGGATTAGTTAGGACCCCAGTTTAGGGTCAGCTTAGACCCCGGTCACCCTCTAGCCGGAGACAGCGTATAACGGATTCAGTATTGACCCACTGGACATTCTGTCAGGTAATTCTATGTTATCATATATCTATGCGCATGTTATATAGTATGTTGCCCTTTTGATATAGATTACTGACATCACATATATATATCTGCTATACAGCGTGACAATCACACTGTTGACTCATGTTCAGTCTGTGATCTATTAGTATACCCAAGTCTTTTTCACATGTGCTGTTGCTTAGCCCTATTCCTCCCATTCTGTATACGCTTTTTTCATTTTTATTTCCCAGATGTAGTACTTTGCATTTTTCCCTGTTAAAAAACATTCTGTTAGTTGCTGCCCACTGCTCCAGATTATTTATATATTTTGAATCCTCTCTCTCTCTTCTCTAGTATTAGCTATCCCTCCTAGCTTTGTGTCATCAGCAAATTTAATCAGTTTACCCTCAATTCTTTGTGTGGGACCATCTTGCTATACATGGGGGGATTATATGTGTGGGGCCATCTTTCTTTACATGGGGGATTATATGTGTGGGGCCATCTTGCTATACATGGGGGATTATATGTGTGGGACCATCTTGTTATACATGGGGGATTATATGTGTGGGACCATCATGTTATACATGGGGGATTATATGTGTAGGACCATCATACTATACATGGGGGATTATATGTGTGGGACCATCATATTATACATGGGGGATTATATGTGTGGGACCATCTTGTTATACATGGGGGATTATATGTGTGGGACCATCATACTATACATGGGGGATTATATGTGTGGGACCATCTTACTATACATGGGGGATTATATGTGTGGGACCATCTTACTATACATGGGGGATTATATGCGTGGGACCATCTTGTTATACATGGGGGATTATATGTGTGGGACCATCATACTATACATGGGGGATTTTGTGTGGGAATATCTTGTTATATATGGGGGATTATACAGTATGTGTGGGACCATCTTGCTATACATGGGGGATTATATGTGTGGGACCATCTTGTTATACATGGGGGATTATATGTGTGGGACCATCATACTATACATGGGGGATTTTATGTGTGGGAATATCTTGTTATATATGGGGGATTATACAGTATGTGTGGGACCATCTTGCTTAACATGGGGGATTATATGTGTGGGACCATTTGTTATACATGGGGGATTATATGTGTGGTACACCTTTTGAATATTTGTCAAATTTTCTTACACCATGATTAAAAAATAATCAACATGTACAGTACTCTAGTACATTTTTTTCTAAATGCTCAATGCTCCATTATCTTGTAGGTTCCAATCATCATCAGCAGTGACGGTCATCAGTAGCAGTAGCCATCTTTCAGCGTTAGGGGCCCACTACGCCTCCGCCTCAAACTCTTGTAAAATGAGTAAAAAAACAAACATTGCTAGAGAGCTTCTTTGAAAAGGGAGAAAGACCTAATGATGAGACAGATGAAGATTCCATGACTGCTAAAAAAAAAAAAGCTGCATTTAAAAGAAAATACAGTGAGTCCTACTTAAATTATGGGTTCATCGCAACAGGCGATTCACAGGCCCCAAGCCCACTCTGTGTGATATGTGGCGACCGGCTATCCAACGAGGCCATGAAGCCTTCAAACTGGTTCGCCACTTACAGACAAAGCACCCTGCATTAAAAGACAAGTCTTTGGAGTTTTTTGAAAGAAAAAAGCGTGAACATGAAGGACAGCAGAAATTATTGAAGGCCACCACATCAACAAATGTGTCTGCACTGAGAGCATCATTCTTGGTGGCTAACCGCATTGCTAAGGCTAAGAAGCCCTTCACTATTGGTGAAGAGTTGATCCTGCCTGCTGCTAAGGACATTTGCCATGAACTTTTTGGAGAGGCTGCAGTTAAAAAGGTGGCACAGGTTCCTCTTTCAGCGAGCACTGTCACTAGATGAATTAATGAAATAGCAGAAGACGTCGAGGTACACTTGTTAGAGAGGATTAATACGTCACCATGGTATGCAATCCAGGTTGATGAGTCTACGGACGTTGACAACAAAGCAATGATGGTTGTTTATGTGCGATATATTTTTCAGGAGGATGTGCATGAGGATATGTTATGTGCATTATTGTTGGCAGCCAACACCAAAGGTGCAGAACTATTCAAGTCTTTGGATGATTACATATCAGGAAAATTAAACTGGTCATTTTGTGTAGGTATACGCACGGACGGAGCAGCTGCCATGACTGGGCACAAGCGTCTTCTCTTACACACTGAAGTCAGATGGCTTTCTAAAGGTAGAGCACTGGCCAGAGTTTTTGAATTACGAGAACCGCTTCATAGATTTCTTTTAGAAAAAGAATCACAACTTGCAGCACATTTCAGTAGTAAGGAATGGGTCACAAAACTTGCTTACTTATGTGACATATTCAACTTGTTGAACGAACTTAATCTGTCACTTCAGGGGAGAATGACAACTGCCTTCAAGTTGGCAGATAAAGTTGCTGCATTTAAAGCCAAACTGGAAGTGTGGGGACGGCGAGTTGAGAACAGGGATATTTGATGTGTTTCAAATATTAGCAGGGATTTTGGAAGAGAGCGAACCTTCATTCTCCCAGCTGGTGCATGATCATCTATCTCAGCTTTCAGTACAGTTTGAGCATTACTTTCCAACCACAAAAGACCCACGAACTAGGAAGGAATGGATTCGCAACCCATTTGTGAACAAGCCAGGTGAATCGACCTTGTCTGTGCTTGAAGAAGACCAACTGCTTGAGATTGCAAATGATGGTAGCCTTAAAAATATGTTTGAGATGTCAAATCTCCCAATGTTCTGGATTAAAGTCAAGGCAGAATATCCTGAGATCGCCACAAAAGCACTGAAAACTCTGCTTCCATTTTCCAACATCTATTTGTGTGAAACTGGATTTTCTGCAATGACAGCAGCAAAAACAAGATTACGGAGTAGACTGGACATAAGGAACACACTTCGGGTGTCGCTGTCTCCATCACCCCTAGATGGGACCGTCTTGTTGCAGGAAAACAAGCCCAGTCCTCCCACTGATACAGGGAAACAAGCCCAGTGTTCCCACTCATTCTAAACCTATGGTGAGTTGAGTCCATTCACATTATAAATGTTATAATTAAATGATAAGTATGCACTACTACTAAACTACAACCCCGTCCATAGCCCCACCCCTTATGACCAAAGCCCCACCCTGCCGGGCCTGTAAGAATGGGCTTGCTTGAAGCCGGTCCCTGTGCAAAAAAGGTTGGGGACCACTGCTTTAGATGAATTAATGGAATGTGGAAGAAAAAAATGAACATTTTACTTTTTTTCTCAAACATTTTACTTTAGCCCCAATTTTATTTTCACAAGAGTAACAGGAGAAAATGGACCCCAAATTTGGTTCTGCAATTTTTGAGAAGCCGATCCCTTAAAAGTGGGAAAAAATACGGTTTGGGGCGCACAGCAGGGTCAGAAGGGAAGGAGTCCCTTTTGCCTTTTGAATGTAAAAATAGCTGGAAAAAGAGGGATGCCATGTTTTGTTTTGGAGATCCCGTGTATTAAAATGGAAATCCCCCCATTTTGGAAACTAGAGCGCAAGGAATGTTTCTAGATGTGTATTGAGCCCTTCAACCCCGGTGCTTCATACAAGTTATAATGTAAGCCGTGAAATAAAATCATTTTTCCAACAGAAAATTTTTTTAGCCCAAATTTTGTTTTTCCCCACAAGTTCAGCAGGAGAAAAAGACAAAACAATTTGTTGCCCCTTTTCTCCTGAGTACGGGGATCCCCCTTTTTGGTGTGGAAAGCAAGTTTGGGGACGGCAGGGATCAAAAGGAAGAAGCGCCATTTGACTTTTTGAATGCAAAATGTGGGATTAGTGGACGCCATGTGTTTTGGAGAGCGCCTGATGGCCTGAACGTGAAAACCCTCCCAAGTGCCCCATTTTGGAAACTAGACCTTAAAGGGGAACCTTGAACCCACAGGTCCTCCACAAATGTTAACGTTGAACATGAAAAAGAAAAATGATTTTTTTCCAAAAAATTTAAGATTTTGGTGTTTAAAACATAAATGTGTTTTGCAATATTTAGCATATGATTAGTTAATGCGATTCTTGTCAGCATGAATTGTTTCCTTTTTGTTCTGGTGGTGGAATAAATTTTTCTCCTTGCATACTAAAATTACAACCTTTTTCTCACTTACCTAATAGCCCCCGTGTGTTATTGGTTGTTCCAAGCAAAGTCACAGGTTTGAATAGAAGCAGCCATGAAATGATTTCCAAGGAAAGGCAAACAGGAATCACCAGCCATCATAGCGGTCTGTCGGCTGAACCCAGGTTTTTTGGACTCTTTGGGGACGTATAATTATTCCTTATGGGATAAGGCCCTTTGGGGTGGCCGCCGTTTTAATATGCATCGGCGGCGTTAAGAGGTTAATGGATTGTTGTTGAGGATAACCCAGGGCCATTGCCAAATGAGAAATATTAATGTAATTACAAGGAGATCCCCATCAGCCTTTGTAACCCAGAAAAAGTGTAAGACCACAGGTCTAGGTAACTTTTATTTATCATGCGCTCAATAGTCACCCAAATTTTCCTTATTATTCCCGGTAGACCTGAATTGTGTGACCAAAAAACATCGGAAAACCCAGATTTATGAAAAGGGTTTGTCTTGAATGGACAAGCCTTAAAGGGTTATTACTCCTTGGATTGGGATAGCTCATTGACAGTTTGGGATCTGACTCCTGGGAAAACCCCGTGAACGGGGCTCGAAGGCTGGGAAATAGCGATGGGTTGTTGGTGTCCATCGGCAAGTTGGCTCCTTTCCCCTAAGTTTGGGACCCTAGTTTTCTAATCACCCTTAAAAATTGGCAGTGGTTGCGCCGATCACCTAACCCAGACTCCATTGGTAGCTATAGGGGGGCAGTTTCCTCCCCGCATCGGGATCCAAAAAAGGGAGCAAAACATCCAGGTACCAAAATAGCCGCACTGGCCATCATACCAGGAACATGCTCTCAGGGCGCTGTTTTGAGCCCGTGACCTCCTGAGGAACCCTCAACAAAAGCCGAGACAGTGCTCCTCCCACTTGGAGAGTTTTTACGTGCCATCTGCTCCTTGAAGATGGGGCAGAGCCCCATTTCGGGATGGCAGGGGTCATGTGGATAGACGATAATGACATCCGGGGGAAAATAATCCTTTAAAAAAACCCCTTTTTTTTTCATTGGACATACTATTCCGTCCATGGACATGGACCCCTTCCCATGGAGGAATAGTACGAGGGCGATCAGCTGCGCTCCCAGGGGACGCAGTTGAGCCGCCTGGTGTCAGCTATTTATCACAGCTAAACCCGGCAAGTGTCGGAGCGGCACGGACCGCTCCCCCCGGGACATTAACACCTGGCACACCGCGATCAAACATGATCGCATGTACCAGGGGCACAGGGGAGCTCCCCTGAGACCTCAGAACAGCGCGATTTGCGCGTGTTCTGAGGGAATCTCCTCACTTGGAGGACCCCCGGGTCCAAGATGGCCGCCCGGGGCTGCAGGGAGGCGGTTTTCCCCGTGCCCAAGAGAGAGAGAAAGAGAGAGAGAGACTTGGGTTTTCCCGGGTCAGTTTTCTGACGGATTTGTCAAAAGACTGGTCGGTTCCATAGACTTTCATTGTTTCCCCCGGGCCCCCTGTGTGCCATTCAGGCACTACAGGCGGCTCCGGAAAAAAAAAAAAAAAATTGCAGCCGGCGCTTGTCCGGCCGCCGGAATGTACATTTTCGAGGATCCGGAAAAAAA
>JARQOD010000168.1:55905-108974 GCA_033576555.1 Oophaga sylvatica | reverse complement strand
AAGTCCATGACAGCACTACGGAGAGAGGGGATCCGCCCCTTAGGAACAGGAAACCTACAGATATAAAAGGGCGGCACCTCTCCCACACATCAGTTGGATTACAGAGCATAAGAGGACATCAAGGTTAAATGGTATACAGCAAAAAATTTCATGCATCACACAGTAACATTAATCAATTGTTTATTACATGTGGACTACATAAGCGGAAGAAGTGCACATAAAACCTGGGTGGGAATGTAAGGGTGCTGTCATGGACTTCGAAAAATACCGTTAACGGTAAGTAACTTAGACTTTATTCGAACGTCCATGACAGCACTACGGAGAGAATTACAGAGAGTAATTACTTAGGGAGGGACTACTGCCTGCAGCACCCTTAGTCCGAAAGAAAGGTCTGAGGAAGCACCCAAATCTAATCTATAATGAGTGTAAAACGTGTGTGGAGAAGACCACGTAGCTGCCTTACATATCTGGTCAATCGAGACTTCTGCCCTTTCTGCCCATGAAGTCGCCACAGCTCGAGTGGAATGCGCCCTTAGCCTCTCAGGTGGCTGCTTGCCCCTCGAGGTGTATGCCAGAGAAATTGCTTCCCTAATCCATCTGGCCAATGAGCTCTTTGTTAATCTACGGCCTTTGTTAATTCCTTGAAAAGAGACAAACAATGCATTGTCCCGTTTCCAGGGATCAGTGACTGCCAAATATTGCAGCAGACATCTTCTAACATCTAAAGTATGAAGTTTCATCTCTTTTGATTAGATGGATTAGGGATGAACGAAGGGAGAATAATTTCCTGTGTTCTGTGGAAAGCGGAAGACACCTTAGGTAGGTATGCTGGATCCGGTCTAAGTATTATCCTGTCATTCAGGACCTGAGTGTAAGGAGACAGTCTAGATAGTGCCTGGATGTCACTTACCCTCCTAGCCGAGGTTAATGCTACCAGGAAAGCGGTCTTAAGGGAAAGAGTTTTTATTGATGCTGCTGATATAGGTTCAAAAGGGGCTCTGTTAAAGCAGTGAGAACAAGATTTAAGTCCCATGGCATGATTCTCACCTTCACTATGGGTCTCGACCTACCCGCAGCTTTAATGAATCTACTGACCCAGTAATTATTTGCGATGTTGCAACTAAAGAGTGCCCCCAAAGCTGAAACTTGCACCTTAAGGGTGCTTGTGGAGAGACCTAAGTCCAGACCCTTTTGTAGGAATTCTAGAATCTGGGTTATCGGTGTTGTGTCCCCTGCTACAACAGCCGAGCTCTGAAGAAATTTCTTCCAAATCCTAGCGTAGATCCTAGTTGTAACCTCTTTTCTGCTTTTAAGGAGAGTATTAATTACATTAGCAGAAAACCCCTTATCTGTCAGCAGCGACCGTTCAAAATCCACGCCGTCAGGTGGAGGCCCGCTACTCGAGGATGGTAGACTGGACCCTGGGAGAGCAGATCGGGAATGTCCGGCAGGACCCACGGGTCGGCTATCGACATGTTTCTGAGACATGAAAACCATGCCCTCCTGGGCCAAAAAGGAGCGATTAATATTATCCTTGCCCTGTCCTTCCTGACCTTCCTCAATACTAGGGGGAGTAAGGACAGGGGAGGGAAGGCGTAGGCTAGATTGAAATCCCACTGTAATAGAAGAGCGTCCACTGCCAGAGGGCGTTCTTTGGGATTCAGAGAGCAGAACTGTCTCACTTTTCTGTTGCTTTTGGTAGCAAAGAGATCTACTTCCGGTAGACCCCATTTCCGCACAATTAGGTCGAAGATGGAAGTCTTTAATGACCACTCTCCTTGGCTCAGGAGATTGCGGCTTAAGAAGTCCGCCTTGGTATTTCTTCTCCCCTTATATGTAGAGCCGTTAGAGAAAGAAAGTGTCGTTCTGCTATCTGAAGTAGGCGCCTTGCCACTTCCATGAGAGGACCGGAACGAGTACCACCCTGGTGGTTGATGTATGCGACTGTGACCCGATTGTCGGAGAGCACTCGAACGTGGTGACCCTGTAGATAGACAAGGAGCTTTTTAATTGCTAGCTCTACCGCTGTTAATTCCTTCATATTAGAAGACATATGAATTTGATCCTGCTCCCATAAGCCCTGAACCATAACGTCCCCCATGTGAGCCCCCCACCCAGAGGGGCTAGCATCTGTTGTGACTATTCGGGATATCTCATATTCCCAGGGAACCCCCTTAGACAGGTTTGTCTCATTCTTCCACCAATCCAGGGATCTTATAGCAGCCTGGGACAAGGATAGCTGGCCTTCCAGGTAACCACCTAGCAAATTTTGATACAGCAAGACCTCAGCTTGCAGTGCCCTTGTGTGAAATTGGGCCCACCGAACCGCGGGAATGCAGGACGAGAGGGAGCCCAAAAGAGACATAGCCTTCCTAAGCGACATGGAGGGGTTACTGGAAGCGTTTAGGACCTGGTACCGTAAACGAATTAACTTGTCTGACGGTAAACTACAGTTCTGATTTTGTGAATCCAGAATTAGCCCTAGAAATTGCTGAACCCTCATCGGATTCAAACGAGACTTTTTGGTATTTATTAGCCATCCCAGCCGCTCTAAGGTAGAAATCGCTCTTTTCAGTTGCTCTAGGCAATGCTCTGCCGTCTTTCCTATAATAAGAAAGTCGTCAAGGTAGGGGACTATAAGCATATTTGATTCACGTAAGTGGGCCATGACCTCCGACATAACCTTAGTGAATACTCGTGGGGCCACCGCCAAGCCAAAGGGAAGGGCGCTAAATTGAAAATGTCGCAGTGATTCCCCCATCTGGATTGCTACTCTGAGGAAACGCTGATGCTCCATATGGATCGGTATGTGGTAATAAGCGTCTTTCAGATCTAACACCACCATAAAGCAATTTTCAAACAGAAGCTTTATTGCTGAGCTGACCGTTTCCATTTTAAATGGGTGAATAATCAGGAATTTATTGAGGGCTTTCAAATTAATAATTGTTCTAAAAGACCCATCCAGTTTATGGATCAAAAACAGAGGGAGTAAAACCCCTTACCCCGCTCTGCTTCTGGCACCTCCACTAAGACATTCTTAGCGCAAAGCTCCTGAACCTCCAACTCTAGAGCGGCCTGCTCCGATGGGGATGATCTGAGTGGGGTAATTTTAAAGTTATCCCAAGGTACCGAGGAGAATTCTAACCGCAGCCCTGTAGCTATGATGTTAAGGATCCAGCTACTGTTTGAGATTTCCGACCAGGCCGGGTAGAAGGCTTTCAATCTGCCTCCTACCGGCATCGCTAGTCATTGCGAGGGTTTTTTTGTTTCCCTAGGTGGACCTCTAAACATAAACCCTGTACCTCTTCGCCTCTTTTCATCCCATTTGGCTCGTTCCCTGGACGACCTTCGGTAGCTGAACCTCCTTCTGCTGAAAGGTCTTTTATAGGAAGGAGTTGATAGACTGGGAAACTTTTTCTTGTCGTCCCCTGCCTTTTCTAAAAGTTCGTCCAGGACCGGGCCAAAAAGATATTCGCCGTCACACGGAATGGAACAGAGGCGAGATCTGGCTTGAATATCGCCCGGCCAACATTTCAGCCATAATGCCCTTCGTGCTGCATTAGACAGCCCTGCCGCTCTGGCAGCCATTCTTACTGAGTCCGCTGAGGAATCAGCCAGGAAAGCCGCCGCATTCTGAATTATTGGCAAGGTCTTCCGAATTGTCCCCCTGGAGGTTCCATCTGTTAACTGGGAAGCTAACTGGTCTAGCCAGACCATCAATGACCTGGCTGCGCAAGTGGCTGCAACTGCCGGCCTCAGGGCACCTGCCGACATCTCCCATGTGCCTTTCAAGAAGGAATCTGCCTTCCTGTCTAGTGGATCTTTCAAAGACCCCATATCATCGAAAGGGATGGAGGATTTTTTAGAAGCCTTCGCCACTGCTGCATCCAGCTTCGGGGCCTTATCCCATTTACCCGTCAGGGGATCTTCAAAGGGATATCTCCGTTTAAACGCTTGGGGTAAGGAGCCTCTTTTTTCAGGCTTCTTCCACTCTCTGTCTATAAGGCCTTGGATGCTACTGTTTAGTGGAAAGGATCTCCGTTTTTTTGGATCTAGACCACCAAACATCAGATCCTGTACTGAGGGCTCTGGTTTCGCCTCTTCTACCCCCATGGTGGACCTAACTGATTTGACAAATTTGTCCATCTGGTCCAAGGGAAAACAAAAACGGGTAGCGTCTTCCGTAGAAGACGAGGAGGAAGCCGAAGAGGAAGGCGAGGAGGGTCCTGACACAACTTCACCCCTATCATGGGCGGCAGGCGACTCTGAATCAGACAAAACTGGTACATTTCTACGCCTGGAAAATTCTCCGTGTCTTGAGGACGCTTTCAACTCTGCTCTTATTATCTCCTTCAGGCTTTTGGTGAAATCTGGAGTCTCCTCCGCTATCTAAAAAGGGAAGGGGCATAGGGGGGGTTTACTATGTCATCCCATGCCCCTGCCCTTCCCCTTAAAAATGCCCTACCGTCTGTTGCATGCACGGCTGGCACAACCTCTTAGGGCAAGCGTCAGGCAGAGGGCAAGCGCAAAAGGCACATTCCCTGTGCTTGCTTTTCACCGAACACTTCTTCCCCTAGTAACAGACAAAATGGGGAAAAAACTGTATTACTGGGTATTCTAAATCTGACGATCTCTTACCCAGATTGTACAGCAGTAGGTACCGGATCACGGGGAGGGGGCTTTTTCCCAGCTGCGGAACTTCTGCGGCTGGTGCTCCTGGCCATTGAAGAGGAGCGCTCTGTCTGCTGCTGCTGCTGGCTCTCCTGTTGCACCGAGGGAGCCTCTGCAGTGTCCATCGTAAAAAAATGGGGCAGAAGCGCTTTACCTCTTTCCTAGGCTCCTTATATCCTCCCCCGGATATCCGGATCAGCAGGTCTGGCCAGGGGTCCACCCCCTCCTACTCCCCGCCCCACGGCCCCCCCTGCACCTCCCCGCCGTCCCCACAGCAGGCGCCGTCCGATGATGCAGCCGCCAAAATTTTCAAAAAACGCCGGCCGGCGTCTCACTTCCGGTTCCGGTGGTTGAGACTCCGCCCCCTTTTTTCCCCCGCTCGCACGGACCGACGGAGGTAAGCACAATCCCCCGCTGCATCGCCCCCCCAAGCGGAGATCTCCCCCGACCCCAGCCGCGCTGCTGCAACAGCGGCGCACGACTGAATTTTCAAAAACCCCGCCGCGGCGTCCATAGCAGTGACGCGCGGCGGGAAATTCAAAACCGCCCGCCGCGCCGTCCATAGCCGTGACGCGCGGCGGGAAATTCAAAACCGCCCGCCGCGCCGTCCATAGCCGTGACGCGCGGCGGGAAATTCAAAACCGCCCGCCGCGCCGTCCATAACAGTGACGCGCGGCGGGAAATTCAAAAAACCCCCGCCGCGCCGTTCACAGCAGTGACGCGGCGGGAAATTCAAATTTAAAATTTTTTTTTTTTTTTTTTTTTTTTAAAATCACGGCTGCACCCTCAAGAGGCCCCCACCATGACAGGACCACAGGAGAGGACAGGGAGAAGGCATCGGGACCAGGGAGAGGGGGGGAATACTTACCTACCGGCGCTGGCTGGGAGACAGAGATCCTCTGGATACTGCTCCACCTGCTCCGCACACTGCCGTGGAATCCTACCCGGACCCACCGTGGCGCTTCCAGGGGCTCCGCACCGGCCGAGGTAGGAGATTCCCCCCGCTACCTGGGTCGACCGGCCGGCCTGGGTCCTCCTGAAGATCTTCATCTGTAGGAAACCCGTCCTTTAGGAACAGGAAACCAACTGATGTGTGGGAGAGGTGCCGCCCTTTTATATCTGTAGGTTTCCTGTTCCTAAGGGGCGGATCCCCTCTCTCCGTAGTGCTGTCATGGACGTTCGAATAAATAATGATTTTTTATATAAAATTGTTTTTATTCTATAAAAGCGCCAAAACATAAAAAAATGATATAAATGAGGTATCGCCGTAATCGTACTGACCCGAAGAATAAAACTGCTTTATCAATTTTATCACACGCGGAACGGTATAAACGCCTCCCCCAAAAGAAATTCATGAATTGCTGATTTTTGTTCATTCTAATCTCCTAAAAATCGAAATAAAAAGCGATCAAAAATTTCACGTGGTCATAAATGGTACCAATAAAAATGTCACCTCGTACCGCAAAAAATAAGACCTCACATGACTCTGTGGGCCAAAATATGCAAAAATTATAGCTCTCAAAATGTGGTGATGCAAAAAACTACTTTTTGCAATAAAAAGCGTCTTTTATCGTGACAGCTGCCAATCACAAAAACCCGCTATAAATAGTAAATCAAACCCCCCTTTATCACCCCCTTAGTTAGGGAAAAATAATAAAATTAAAAAAATGTATTTATTTCCATTTTCCAGTTAGGGTTAGGGTTGCGGCTAAAGTTAGGGTTAGGGTTGGCGCTAACGTTAGGATTAGGGTTAGGGTTGGGATTAGGGTTAGGGGTGTGTTAGGGTTGGGACTAGGGTTAGGGGTGTGTTGGGGTTAGGGTTGGAGTTAGAATTGGGGGGTTTCTGCTGTTTAGGCACATCAGGGCTCTCCAAATGTGACATGGCGTCTGATCTCAATTCCAGCCAATTCTGCGTTGAAAAAGTCAAACGATGCTCCTTCACTTCTGAGCTCTGCCATGCGCCCAAACAGTAGTTTACCCCCGCATATGGGGTATCAGCGTACTCTGGACCACAATAGTTATTGTGCAATTTGTCCTATTTCTTCTGTTACCCTTGGGAAAATAAAAAACTGGGGCGACAAAATTATTTTTGTAAAAAAAAATGATTTTTTTTGTTTTTACGGCTGTATGTCATAAATTTTCTGTGAAGCACTTGGGGCTTCATAGCGCTCACCACACTTCTAGATAAGTTCCTTGTGGGGTCTATTTTCCAAAATGGGGTCACTTGTGGGGGGTTTCCACTGTTTAGGTGCATCAGGGGCTCTCCAAATGCGACATGACGCCCCCAGACCATTCCATCAAAGTCTGCAATCCAAAACGTCACTACTTCCCTTCGGAGCCCAGACGTACACCCATACAGTAGTTTTCTCCCACATATTGGGTATCAGCGTACTCAGGACAAATTGGACAACAAATTTCGCGTTCCAATTTCTCCTGTTACCCTTGTGAAAATAAAATATTGGGGGCGAAAAAATCATTTTTGTAAAAAAAAAAAAGATTTTTTATTTTTACGGCTGTACGTTATAAACTTCTGTGAAGCACTTCGGGGTTCAAAGTGCTCACCACACATCTAGATAAGTTCCTTGTGGGGTCTATTTTCCAAAATGTGGTCACTTGTGGGGGGTTTCCACTGTTTAGGAGCATCAGGGGCTCTCCAAATGCGACATGACGCCCCCAGACCATTCCATCAAAGTCTGCAATCCAAAACGTCACTACTTCCCTTCCGAGCCCCGACGTGCGCCCATACAGTAGTTTACTCCCACATATTGGGTATCAGCGTACTCAGGACAAATTGGACAACAACTTTTGGGGTCCAATTTCTCCTGTTACCCTTGTGAAAATAAAATATTGGGGGCGAAAAAATCATTTTTGTAAAAAAAAAAAAGATTTTTTATTTTACGGCTGTACGTTATAAACTTCTGTGAAGCACTTTGGGGTTCAAAGTGCTCACCAAACATCTAGATAAGTTCCTTGAGGGGTCTAGTTTCCAAAATGGTGTCATTTGTGGGGGGTTTCCACTGTTTAGGCAGATCAGGAGCTCTCCAAACACGACATGGCATCCAGCCAATTCTGCGTTGAAAAAGTCAAACGGTGCTTCTTCCCTTCCAAACTCTGCCATGCACCCAAACAGTGGTTTACCCCCACATATGGGGTATCAGCGTACTCAGGACAAATTGCACAATAACGTTTGGAGTCTTGTTACCCTTGGGAAAATAAAAATTGGGGTGAAAAGATCATTTTTGTGGAAAAAATATGATTTTTTAATTTTACGGCTCTACTTTATAAACTTGTGTGAAGCACTTGGGGGTTCAAATTGCTCACCAAAGATCTAGATAAGTTCCTTAGGGGGTCTAGTTTCCCAAATGGGGTCACTTGTGGGGGGTTTCCACTGTTTAGGCACTTCAGGGACTCTCCAAATGCAACATGGCGTCCAATCTCAATTCCAGCCAATTTTGGTTGGAAAAAGTCAAATGGTGCTCCTTCCATTCCGAGCTCTGCCATGCGCCCAAACAGTGGTTCCCCCCCACATATGGGGTATCAGCGTACTCAGGACAAATTGGACAACAACTTTTGAGGTCCAATTTCTCCTGTTACCTATGGGAAAATAAAAAATTAGTGACTAAGATAATTTTTGTGGGAAAAAAATAGGATTTTTTATTTTCATGCCCGGGCATTATAAACTTGTGTGAAGCACTTGGGGTTCAAAGTGCTCACCAAAGATCTAGATAAGTTCCTTAGGGGGTCTAGCTTCCAAAATGGGGTCACTTGTGGGGGGTTTCCACTGTTTAGGCTCATCTGGGGCACTACAAACGGAACATGACCCCCATCAATGTTTGCATTCCAAAAGATTACTGCTTCCTTTCCAAGCCCTGCCGTGCGCCCAAACAGTTCCCCCCCCCCCACATATGGGGTATCAGCGTACTCAGGACAAATTGGACAACAACTTTTGGGGTCCAATTTCCTTGGGAAAAATCAAAAATTTGGGACAAAAAAAATCATTTTTGTGGAAAATTGTTTTTTTTTTTTTTCACACCCAGGCATTATAAACTTTTGTGAAACACTTGGGGGTTCAAAGTGCTCACAACAGATCTAGATAAGTTCCTTAGGGGGTCTAGTTTCCAAAATGGTGTCACTTGTGGGGGGTTTCCACTGTTTAGGCGCATCAGGTGCTCTCCAAACACGACATGGCGTCCAATCTCAATTCCAGCCAATTTTAGTTTGAAAAAGTCAAACGGCGCTCCTTCCCTTACAAGCTCTGCCGTGTGCCCAAACAGTGGTTTTGCCCCACATATGGGGTATTGGCGTACTCAGGAGAAATTGCACAACAACTTTATCTGCCCATTTTCTCCTTTTACCCTTGTGAAAATAAAAAAAAGTTTGTAAAAGATCCTTCTGTACTTGTGTGTCCCTTGTCTAGCACATGTTTATTGTATCTGTCTATATTTTTCCCTTTTCATATGTAAAGCGCCATGGAATAAATGGCGCTATATAAATGTATAATAATAATAATAATAATAATAATTTTTGTGGCTAAAAAGTTAAATATTAATATTTTCCTTCCACGTTGCTTCAGCTCCTGTGAAGCACCTGAAGGGTTAATAAAATTCTTGAATGTGGTTTTGAGTACCTTGAGGGGTGCAGTTTTTAGAATGGTGTCACTTTTGGGTATTTTCTGCTATATAGACCCCTCAAAGTGACTTCAAATGTAAGGTGGTCCCTAAAAAAATGGCTTTGTAAATTTTGTTGTAAAAATGAGAAATCACTGGTCAACTTTTAACCCTTATAATTTCCTAACAAAAAAAAATTTTGGTTCCAAAATTGTGCTGATGTAAAGTAGACAAGTGGGAAATGTTATTTCTTAACTATTTTGTGTGACATATTTCTCTGTTTCAAGGGAAAAAAAATTCAAAGTTTGAAAATTGCAAAATTTTCAAAATTTTCGCCATATTTGCGTTTTTATCAAAAATAATGCAAGGTATATCGAAGAAATTTTACCACTAATGTGAAGTACAATATGTCATGAGAAAACAATCTCAGAATCGCGAAGATCCGTTGAAGCGTTCCAGAGTTATAACCTCATAAAGAGACAGTGGTCAGAATTGTAAAAATTGGCCCGTCATTAACGTGCAAACCACCCTTGGGGGTGAAGGGGTTAACCCCTTAGCGACGAAACAAAGTTTGACCTTAAAGCGAACCTGTCAGCAGGATTTTGCTAAATAAACTACAGTCAGTGTCAGGTTGGCGCTGTTATACTGATTAAATGAATATGTGAACAGAGCAACAAATAAAGCCCCCCACATGCCACCTACAGCCCCACCCACTGGATCACGAGAATCTCTTTAACTAAAAACTACAAATAGATTAAACAACCAGATTTTGCAGTTTTCAAACTTTACATTTTTATGCCCTTAAATCAGATAGTTATACCACACACTAGTTAATTAATAACATTTCCCACGTGTCTACTTTACATCTGCATCATTTTTTAAACATAATTTTGTTACGAAGTTATAAGGGTTCAAAGTTGCTCACTTTTCCAACAAAATTTACAAAAAACATTTTTTTAGGGACCACATCACATTTCAAGTGACTTTGGGGGCCTATATGACAGACAATATCCAAATGTGACACCATTCTAAAAACTGCACCCTCAAAACCACATACAAGAAATTAACCCTTCAGGTGCTTTAGATCAGGGGTCCCCAACTGCCGGTCCGCGCCCCAGGACCGGGCCGTTGCAGTTCTGTTGCCGGGCCGTGGAGCCACGGCACAGAACGCTGGACACACATGGAGTCGGCGGCTGTAGCACTGTAGTGACAGCTACAGCCGCCGGCTTCATTAAACATCGATACTCACCTTCCGTCGCTGCATCCCTGTCGGCCGCGCCAGCTTCATCCAGTGCTGAGCGGTGATGTAGTACCGCTCATTAAAGTCATGAATATGGATGCGACGCCACTCCCATAGGCGTGGCGTCCATATTTATGACCTTAATGAGCGGTACTACGTGACCGTACCGCACTGGAGGAAGCTGCCGCGGCTGACAGGGATGCAGGGAAGTTCAGCGACGGGGAGAGGAGGGTAAGTATGGGGGAGCCCAGCCATGCATACAAGGGTGGGAGTGGAGCCTTGTATGCAAGGTTGGGAGCGGGGCCTTGTACACAAGGTTGGGAGCGGAGCCTTGTACACAAGGGTGGTAGCGGAGCCTTGTATACAAGGGTGGTAGCGGAGCCTTGTATACAAGGGTGGTAGCGGAGCCTTGTATACAAGGGTGGGAGTGGAGCCTTGTATACAAGGTTGGAAGCGGAGCCTTGTATACAAGGTTGGGAGTGGAGACTTGTATACGAGGTTGTGAGCGAAGCCATGTATACGAGGATGGGAGCGGAGCCATGTATACGATGGTGGGAGCGGAGCCATGTATACGAGGGTGGGAGCAGAGCCTTGTATACAAGAGTGGGAGCGGAGCCTTGTATACAAGGGTGGGAGGGGAACCTTGTATACAAGGGTGGGAGAGGAGCCTTGTATACGAGGGTGGGAGCGGAGCCATGTATACGAGGGTGGGAGCGGAGCCATGTATACGAGGGTGGGAGCGGAGTCTTGTATACAAGGGTGGGAGCGGAGCCTTGTATACAAGGGTGGGAGCGGAGCCTTGTATACAAGGGTGGGAGATGGTCCCACATATATACATGGGGGGATTATATGTGTGGTGCCATCTTGCTATACATGGGGGGATTAAATGTGTGGGACCATCATACTATACATGGGGGATTATATGTGTGGGACCATCATACTATACATGGGGGATTATATGTGTGGGACCATCTAGTTATACATGGGGGATTATATGTGTGGGACCATCATAGTATACATGGGGGATTATATGTGTGGGACCATCTTGCTATACATGGGGGGATTATATGTGTGGGACCATCTTGTTATACATGGGGGATTATATGTGTGGGACCATCATACTATACATGGGGGATTATATGTGTGGGACCATCTTGTTATACATGGGGGATTATATGTGTGGGACCATCATACTATACATGGGGGATTATATGTGAATCATAGAATGGTAAAGTTGGAAGGGACCTCCTGGGTCATCTGGTCCAACCCCCTGCTCAAAGCAGGATTCACTAAACCATCCCAGACAGATGTCTGTCCAGCCTCTGTTTGAAGACTTCCATTGAATGAGAACTCACCACCTCTCGTGGCAGCCTGTTCCACTCATTGATCACTCTGTCAAAAAGTTTTTTCTAATATCTAATCTGTGTCTCCTCCCATTCAGTTTCATCCCATTGCTTCTAGTCTTTCCTTGTGCAAATGAGAATAAAGATAATCCTTCTACAACGTGACAGCCCTTGAGATATTTGTAGACAGCTATTAAGTCTCCTCTCAGTCTTTTTTTTTGCAAGCTAAACATTGCCAAATCCTATAACCGTTCCTCATAGGACATAGTTTGCAGACCGGACACCATTCTGGTAGCTCTTCTCTGAACTTGCTCTATTTTGTTGATGTCTTTTTAAAATGTGGTGCCCAAAACTGGACACAGTATTCCAGATGAGGTCTGACCAAAGAGGAGTAGAGGGCAACAATGACTTCACGTGATCTAGACTGTATGCTTCTGTTAATACATCCCAGAATTGTATTTGCCTTTTTTGCTGCTGCATCACACTGTTGACTCATGTTCAGTCTGTGATCTATTAGTATACCCAAGTTTTTTTCACATGTGCTGTTGCTTAGCCCTATTCCTCCCATTCTGTATACGCTTTTTTCATTTTTATTTCCCAGATGTAGTACTTTGCATTTTTCCCTGTTAAAAAACATTCTGTTAGTTGCTGCCCACTGCTCCAGATTATTTATATCTTTTGAATCCTCTCTCTCTCTTCTCTAGTATTAGCTATCCCTCCTAGCTTTGTGTCATCAGCAAATTTAATCAGTTTACCCTCAATTCTTTGTGTGGGACCATCTTGCTATACATGGGGGGATTATATGTGTGGGGCCATCTTTCTTTACATGGGGGATTATATGTGTGGGGCCATCTTGCTATACATGGGGGATTATATGTGTGGGACCATCTTGTTATACATGGGGGATTATATGTGTGGGACCATCATGTTATACATGGGGGATTATATGTGTAGGACCATCATACTATACATGGGGGATTATATGTGTGGGACCATCATATTATACATGGGGGATTATATGTGTGGGACCATCTTGTTATACATGGGGGATTATATGTGTGGGACCATCATACTATACATGGGGGATTATATGTGTGGGACCATCTTACTATACATGGGGGATTATATGTGTGGGACCATCTTACTATACATGGGGGATTATATGTGTGGGACCATCTTGTTATACATGGGGGATTATATGTGTGGGACCATCATACTATACATGGGGGATTTTGTGTGGGAATATCTTGTTATATATGGGGGATTATATGTGTGGGACCATCTTGTTATACATGGGGGATTATATGTGTGGGACCATCATACTATACATGGGGGATTTTATGTGTGGGAATATCTTGTTATATATGGGGGATTATACAGTATGTGTGGGACCATCTTGCTATACATGGGGGATTATATGTGTGGGACCATCTTGTTATACATGGGGGATTATATGTGTGGTACACCTTTTGAATATTTGTCAAATTTTCTTACACCATGATTAAAAAATAATCAACATGTACAGTACTCTAGTACATTTTTTTCTAAATGCTCAATGCTCCATTATCTTGTAGGTTCCAATCATCATCAGCAGTGACGGTCATCAGTAGCAGTAGCCATCTTTCAGCGTTAGGGGCCCACTACGCCTCCGCCTCAAACTCTTGTAAAATGAGTAAAAAACAAACATTGCTAGAGAGCTTCTTTGAAAAGGGAGAAAGACCTAATGATGAGACAGATGAAGATTCCATGACTGCTAAAAAAAAAAAAAAGCTGCATTTAAAAGAAAATACAGTGAGTCCTACTTAAATTATGGGTTCATCGCAACAGGCGATTCACAGGCCCCAAGCCCACTCTGTGTGATATGTGGCGACCGGCTATCCAACGAGGCCATGACGCCTTCCAAACTGGTTCGCCACTTACAGACAAAGCACCCTGCATTAAAAGACAAGTCTTTGGAGTTTTTTGAAAGAAAAAAGCGTGAACATGAAGGACAGCAGAAATTATTGAAGGCCACCACATCAACAAATGTGTCTGCACTGAGAGCATCATTCTTGGTGGCTAACCGCATTGCTAAGGCTAAGAAGCCCTTCACTATTGGTGAAGAGTTGATCCTGCCTGCTGCTAAGGACATTTGCCATGAACTTTTTGGAGAGGCTGCAGTTAAAAAGGTGGCACAGGTTCCTCTTTCAGCGAGCACTGTCACTAGATGAATTAATGAAATAGCAGAAGACGTCGAGGTACACTTGTTAGAGAGGATTAATACGTCACCATGGTATGCAATCCAGGTTGATGAGTCTACGGACGTTGACAACAAAGCAATGATGGTTGTTTATGTGCGATATATTTTTCAGGAGGATGTGCATGAGGATATGTTATGTGCATTATTGTTGGCAGCCAACACCAAAGGTGCAGAACTATTCAAGTCTTTGGATGATTACATATCAGGAAAATTAAACTGGTCATTTTGTGTAGGTATACGCACGGACGGAGCAGCTGCCATGACTGGGCACAAGCGTCTTCTCTTACACACTGAAGTCAGATGGCTTTCTAAAGGTAGAGCACTGGCCAGAGTTTTTGAATTACGAGAACCGCTTCATAGATTTCTTTTAGAAAAAGAATCACAACTTGCAGCACATTTCAGTAGTAAGGAATGGGTCACAAAACTTGCTTACTTATGTGACATATTCAACTTGTTGAACGAACTTAATCTGTCACTTCAGGGGAGAATGACAACTGCCTTCAAGTTGGCAGATAAAGTTGCTGCATTTAAAGCCAAACTGGAAGTGTGGGGACGGCGAGTGAGAACAGGGATATTTGATGTGTTTCAAATATTAGCAGGGATTTTGGAAGAGAGCGAACCTTCATTCTCCCAGCTGGTGCATGATCATCTATCTCAGCTTTCAGTACAGTTTGAGCATTACTTTCCAACCACAAAAGACCCACGAACTAGGAAGGAATGGATTCGCAACCCATTTGTGAACAAGCCAGGTGAATCGACCTTGTCTGTGCTTGAAGAAGACCAACTGCTTGAGATTGCAAATGATGGTAGCCTTAAAACTATGTTTGAGATGTCAAATCTCCCAATGTTCTGGATTAAAGTCAAGGCAGAATATCCTGAGATCGCCACAAAAGCACTGAAAACTCTGCTTCCATTTTCCAACATCCTATCTGTGTGAAACTGGATTTTCTGCAATGACAGCAGCAAAAACAAGATTACGGAGTAGACTGGACATAAGGAACACACTTCGGGTGTCGCTGTCTCCCATCACCCCTAGATGGGACCGTCTTGTTGCAGGAAAACAAGCCCAGTCCTCCCACTGATACAGGGAAACAAGCCCAGTGTTCCCACTCATTCTAAACCTATGGTGAGTTGAGTCACATTCACATTATAAATGTTATAATTAAATGATAAGTATGCACTACTACTAAACTACAACCCCGTCCATAGCCCCACCCCCTTATGACCAAAGCCCCACCCTGCCGGGCCATGTAAGAATGGTCTTGCTTGAAGCCGGTCCCTGGTGCAAAAAAGGTTGGGGACCACTGCTTTAGATGAATTAATGGAATGTGGAAGAAAAAAATGAACATTTTACTTTTTTCTCAAACATTTTACTTTAGCCCCAATTTTATTTTCACAAGAGTAACAGGAGAAAATGGACCCCAAATTTGGTTCTGCAATTTCTCCTGAGAATGCCGATACCTTAAAAGTGGGAAAAAAACTACTGCTTGGGCGCACAGCAGGGCTCAGAAGGGAAGGAGCTCCTTTTGCCTTTCTGAATGTAAAAATAGCTGGAATCAAGAGTGGATGCCATGTTGTGTTTGGAGATCCCCTGGTGTATCTAAACAGTGGAAATCCCCCACCATTTTGGAAACTAGAGCTGTCAAGGAATGTTTCTAGATGTGTATTGAGCACCTTCAACCCCCAGGTGCTTCATACAAGTTTATAATGTAGAGCCGTGAAAATAAAAAAATCATTTTTCCAACAGAAATGTTTTTTTAGCCCCAAATTTTGCTTTTCCACAAGTTCAGCAGGAGAAAAAGACAATACAATTTGTTGTCCTATTTCTCCTGAGTACGCGGATACCCCTTGTGGTGTGGAAAGCTACTGTTTGGGCGCACGGCAGGGATCAGAAAGGAAGAAGCGCCATTTGACTTTTTGAATGCAAAATGTGCTGGATTAGTGGACGCCATGCTGCTTTGGAGAGCGCCTGATGTGCCTGAACAGTGGAAACCCCTCACAAGTGTCCCCATTTTGGAAACTAGACCTGTCAAGGAACCTTGAACCCACAGGTCCTCCACAGAAGTGTATAACGTTGAACAGTGAAAAAGAAAAAATGATTTTTTCCTAAAAAATTTAGATTTTGGCTGTCTTATACATAAATGTGATTTGCAACTATTTAGCATATGATTAGTTATGCAGATTCTTGTCATGTCACTGAATTGTTTCCTTTTTGTTCCTGGTGGTGGAATAAACTTTTTCTCCTTGCATACTATAAATTACAACCTGTTCTCACATTACCTAATAGCTCCGTGTGTTATTAGGTTCGTTCCCAAGCAAAAGTCACAGGTTTGAATAGAGGAGCAGCCATGAAGATGATTTCCCAAGGAAAGGCAAACAGGATCATCCAGCTCATCGATAGCGGTCTGTCGGCTGAGACCCAGAGATTTTTGGACTCTTTGGGACGCTATAGACTTATTCCTTATTGGGAATAAGGCCCTTTAGTGGCCGCCGTTTTAATATGCATCGGCGGTCGTTAAGAGGTTAATGGATTGTCTGTTGAGGATAACCCATGGCCATGTGCCCAAATAAGAAATATGAATGTAATACAAGGAGATCCCACACTCGAGACCTTTCGTAACCCAGAAAAAGCTGTAAGACCACAGGTCTATGGTAACTTTTATTTATCATGCAGCCTCAATATGTCACAATTTGCCTTGACTTACTTCCCGGTAGACCTGACCATTGTGTGACCAAAAGACATCATCGGAAACCTAGATTTATGAAAAGGGTTTGTCTTGATTGGACAATGCCTTAAAGGGTTACTACTCCTTGGATTGGGATAGCTCATTGACAGTTTGGGATCTGACTCCTGGGAACCCCAGTGAACGGGGCTCCGAAGGCTGGGAAATAGCGATGGGTTGTTGGTGTCCGATCCGGCATAGTTGGCTCCTTTCCCTAAGTATTGGGACCCTAGTGTTTCTGAATCACCCTTATAACTTGGCAGTGGTTGCGCCGATCCAGCCTAACCCATGATCTGCCATTGGCTAGCTATAGGTGGGCAGTTTCTCCTGCATCGGGATCCAAAAAAGAGGAGCAAAACGATCCAGGTCACCAAAAATAGCCGCACTGGCCATCACTACCAGGACACATGCTCTGCAGGGCGCTGTTTTGAGCACGTGACCTCCATGAGACCGTCAGACAAAGCCGAGCACAGTGCTCCTCCACTTGGAGCAGTTTTGTACGTAGCGCATCTGCTCCTCTGAAGATGGGGCAGAGCCCACATTCTCGGGATGGCAGGGGGTCATGTGGATAGACGATAACTGACTATCCGGGAAATAATCCTTTAACCCCTTTATTACATTGGACATACTATTCCGTCCATGTGACACTGGACCTCATTCCCATGGACGGAATAGTACGTCCAGGGCGATCAGCTGCGCTCCCAGGGGAAGCGCAGTTGATCGCCGCCTGGTGTCAGCTATTTATCACAGCTGACACCCGGTACTATGTGTCAGGAGCGGTCACGGACCGCTCCCGGCACATTAACACCTGGCACACCGCGATCAAACATGATCGCAGTGTACCGGGGGCACAGGGGAGCTCCCCTGAGACCCTCAGAACAGCGCGATTTGTCGCGCTGTTCTGAGGGAATCTCCTCACTGCAGGACCCCGGATCCAAGATGGCCGCCGGGTCCTGCAGGGAGGCGGTTTCCTCAGTGCCGAGAGAGAGAGAGAAAGAGAGAGAGAGACCTTGGTTTCCGGATCAGTTTTCTGACGGATTTGTCAAAAGACTGGTCCGGTTCCATAGACTTTCATTGTTTCCGGCCGCCTGATGTGCCGATTCAGGCACTATCAGGCGGCTCCGGAAAAAAAAAAAAACGTTGCAGCCGGCGTCTTGTCCGGCCGCCGGAATGTACATTTTCGACGGATCCGGCCAAAAACGGATGCAACGCAGTGACATCAGGCGCGATCCGGCGCTAATGTAAGTCAATGGTAAAAAAAAGCATCCGCTACCGGATGCGTTTTTTTAAAAACACGCCGGATCGCACCTGACGTCAAAAAACTGATGTGTAAAAGAGGCCTTAGGGTTGAAGGGGTTAGAGTGATGGCTTGAGGGGACCCCTAGACCACCAAAGCATGAGACACCAGTGCGCACCTTCGTCTGACAGGTGTAAAAACAGAACGGAGGAGACGAAGATGAAGGATTCATGGCTATGGGGAGAAAAATCATACTTGTACCAAAGCCCTGAAAAAAAACCTTTAAAAATTAAAGTAAAAAAAAAGCTGTCTTGTGTCCAATCATAAACAGAGCAGTGTACGAGGTAACCTGCGAGGATATTGTCTGTCTATGGTTCGTCCTGCTTCAACGGGGGGCGGATAATAAAGCACCGGGGTGTGACTGAGCGGACAGAGTGACTACTGCAGGAGTGCGGCCACGTGACCACAAGCTCCGCCCACCCGCCACCGCCTGGCTGACTCACGCGTCGTCTCTCAGGGTGTTCTTCAGGGCAATGTCCATCCCCAGCTTCGTGCTGCGCCCCTTGTAGACCACCCCGAAGCCGCCGTAGCCCACCAGCTCCAGCTGGGACAGGTCACCGGGCGGCAGCGGCTGCATCTTCCTGCTGATGTGTTGATGAATCAGCACTGACCGGCAGGGGCAGGCGGAGAAACCCCGTGTTGAAGAGTCAGCGCTGACCGGCAGGGGCAGGCGGGGAAACCCCGTGTTCGGCCGGGCGGGTGGAGAGGGCGCTCAGCCCTGCAGTGGGGGAAAGGCGAAGACTGACGTGTCACAATTATCCTGACTGAACTGCCGTGTACACACTATTATTGAGAGAGAAGCCACTGATGTTTCAAGATGGTTTCTAGCAGGAAAAAAAAGCAATTTCAGTCATGTCAGAATGGGAGAGTATTTTGTCACCATTTTTGTTCCGACAGTCAATCCCTGTATGTGAGAGAGACAGGCAGAGCCACTACTAAAGGGCACGACGTGTGTCAGACGCTGTGGTACTAGGGGCCACGATGTGTGTCAGATGCCAGAGTACTAGGGGAAGCGTGTGTCTGAAGCCGGCGTACTAGGGGCCACGATGCGTGTCAGAAACCGGCATACTAGGGGAAATGTGTGTCAGAAGCCGGCGTACTAGGAAAAACGATGTGTGTCAGATGCCGGCATACTAGGGCCACGATGTGTGTCAGAAACCGGGTACTAGGAGAAACGTGTGTCAGAAGCCGGCGTACTAGAAAAACGATGTGTGTCAGATGCCGGCATACTAGGGGACACAATGTGTGTCGAAGCGGCGTACTAGGGAAGCGTGTGTCAGAAGCCGGCGTACTAGGAAAAACGATGTGTGTCAGAAGCCGGCGTACTAGGGGCCACGATGTGTGTCAGAAGCCGGCGTACTAGGGGAAGCGTGTGTCAGAAGCCGGAGTACTAGGAAAAACGATGCGTGTCAGATGCCGGCATACTAGGGGCCACGATGTGTGTCAGAAACCGGCGTACTAGGGGAAATGTGTGTCAGAAGCCGGTGTACTAGGAAAAACGATGTGTGTCAGATGCCGGCATACTAGGGGACACAATGTGTGTCAGAAGCCGGCATACTAGGGGACACGACGCGTGTCAGACACCGGCGTACTAGGGGACACGACGCGTGTCAGACGCAGGCTTACTAGGGGACATGGTGTGTGTCAGACGCCGACGTACTAGGGGACATGATGTGTGCCAGACGTCAGCGTACTAGGGGACACGACGTGTCAGATGCTGGCGTACCAAGTGACATGACGGGCACGACTGTGTTAGACGCCAGCGTACTAGGGAATATGACGGACACGACGTGTCAGATCCCATCATAAACTCTGATTTACCCCCTTCACAACTCAGACAATTTTCGTTTTTGCGTCTTCGTGTTTCCGCCCCTTCTTCCCAGAGCCGTAACTCCTAAATGTTTCTGTCCACATAGACATATAGGGCTTGTTTTCTACAAGACGATATGTACACTATCATAAAATCATATAGTGTTCGCGTAACCGCATGCACGGAATTACAGCATCGACCATGTCAGTGTGACGTTGATGGGAGGGGAGTGATAGTATAATGAGGTGAGGGGGCAATGATTTTTTCCAGTTACTTCACGCCCAGGAACCTGGAAAAAATCATTAACATAAAAGATTAGAAATCAGTTTCTCAATGTCTACACCACAACTATGAAGCATACAGGTAAGACTGGTTTAACCATTCAATTACCTGTATGCCCATAGTTATAGATAAAAATCGTCCAGGGCGTGACATTCCCAGGTCCAGTTTTAGACAAATTGGGGCCCTGGGCTAAATTCAAAGTGGGGCCCCCAATCCTGAAATATTCCACCAACAACACACGCACCACAGATATATACACAATCATACCGACACTAGTGATGAGCGAGCATACTCGGTAATGCTCAATAGTCGCCTGAGCATTGCTGTACTTGGCGAGCGCTGAGCATTGCCGGGAATGCTCGGTGGGAGTTCTGATCCTCGCCCTGCATGCTTGACGCTTTTTAGAGCGCCAGCTAACATGCATGGATTGTCTGCCTCGCACTGTAAGGCCGGTGTCACACTAGCGAGTTTGATGCGAGTTAGTCGCACGACTTACTCGCATCAGCACCCGGCACGGCCGCCCGCTCTCGGACCAGAGTGCGCGGCGGCATAGAAATACATGCAGTCACGCACTCTGGTCCGAGAGTGGGCGGCTGTGAAGGGTGTTGATGCGAGTAAGTCGTGCGACTAACTCGCATTAAACTCGCTAGTGTGACGCCGGCCTAATACCGCAGCTGTCTTGATTGGGGTAATAGTGATTGGCTGGCCGCACAGGGTCATCAGGTCAAACTATGCATCGGAATCAGCTAGTGTAGGGAGAGCTGCTGCTGAGATAGGGTCAGATTTGGTTGTTTATAAGTTAGTGTGGGTATACCATAATAGAGTACACAAATCCAGCTAAATCATTAGTTTTCTAAGGACTAATTACGGGGTATATATGGTAGCTTGCAGTGCTAGGTAGGCAGGGTTTGTATATACATATCAGTGCAATGCATGCAGGCACGGTATGTGGGTATATAGATATCAGTAGCAGGCAGGCATTGTATGTTGCATACTTCATTGCATACATCAAGAGGGTCCATTCCATTACTGTCTGCTGCTGCTGCCTATTACATGTATTGACTATATATTAGCCCTAGGTATCAGTGGCTAGGAAATTTTTTTTTTTGCATCTTAATCCTGATTATTTTATTTCAAAGCAATCCAGAGCCCACTTTTTTTTCTCCATTTGCTTATTGACACTGCAGGATACAGCCAGATCCTTTCTGACATTTTTGTGATACTGTAAAAATCTTTTTGACTGTCTTATCTAATTTCTTAGCATACAAAGAAATAAACAAAGTCCTATGCACACTTTGACTGTCAGTATAGGTGCTACTGAGGAACAACCGATTGACTATAATGAAAAAACACCTCAAGCACTCTCACAGCTCCCCTGGAACACACCGCGCACCTTATCCCTTGCAGCTACAGAAGACTCCCCTTGAGAAAGGCCATATCGGCCGAAACGGGGCTTTATACAAATCCTGTTTGGAGCTTAATTGGTGTGTGCCAATAAAAATGAAAATCAGAGAATATTCCTTTGGACTCTTCTTTTTCATTGAGAGTGCTCGAGGTATTTTTTCATTATTATCTAATTTCTTGACACCATTTTGCTGCCCAAAAAATATGTAGCTGCCAAAAAAATATTTAGCATCAGGGCAAATATTTTAAACTGGGTTTTGTCCGCCACACGGATCGAATATCAAAACGCTCAAAATTGTGCCATTTCAGGCCTCCAAAGAATTTTTTTTATTGTGGCTTAGCCTTGTTGACACAATTTAGCTGGTCAAAAAAAAACAAAAACAGGATAGATATTTGGAAGTGGGCTATCTCCATCAGACGCCTCATCTATCTGTGGGCTGCAAAATTTAGCCTTTCAGGCCTCCATTCTACTGTTTTTGCTGTGTGTTACCCTAGTTCTATACAATATTCATGAAAAAACAAAAATACTTGCCAGATATTTGAAAGTGGGCGATCTCCGTCAGACGCCTCATCTATGTGTGGGCTAAAATATGTGGCATTTCAGGCCTCCATTCAACTGTTTTTGCTGGAAATTACCCTAATTCTATACAATATTGTTCATGAAAAAACAAAAAATACAGGCCAGATATTTGAAAGTGGGCGATCTCCATCAGACGCCTCATCTATGTGTGGGCTAAAAGATGTGGCATTTCAGGCCTCCATTCAACTGTTTTTGCTGTGTCTTACCTTAGCACTTTACACTATTGTTCAAGAAAAAAAATACAGGCCAGATATTTGAAAGTGGGCTATCTCCGTCATATGCCTCATCTATCTGTGGGCTACAAAATGTGGCATTTCAGGCCTCCAACTGTTTTTGCTGTGTCTTTTCCTAGTTCCATACACTATTGTTCATGAAAATATAAAAAATACAGGCCACATATTTTATAGTGTGGTATCTCCGTCACACGACTCAGCTATCTGTGGGCTACAAATTGTGGTATTTGAGGCCTCCATTCAACTGTTTTTGTTGTGTGTTACCCTAGTTCCTGACAGTATTTTGCTGTAAAAAAAAAAATACAGGCCACATATTTAAAGTGTGGTATCTCCGTCACACGACTCAGCTATGCTGGGCTACAAATTGTGGTATTTGAGACCTCCATTCAACTGTTTTTGCTGTGTCTTATCCTAGTTTTATACACTATTGTTCATGAAAAAACAAAAAATACAAGCCATATATTTGAAAGTGGGCTATCTCCTTTAGACGCCTCATCTATTTGGGGGGGCTACAAAATGTGGCATTTCAGGCTTCCTTTGAACTGTTAAAGCTGTGTCTTACCCTAGTTCTATACACTATTGTGCAGGAAAAAACATAAAATACAGGCCAGATATTTGAAAGCGGGCTATCTCCATCAGACGCCTCATCTAGCTGTGGGCTACAAAATGTGGCATTTTAGGTCTCCATTCAAAAGTTTTTGCTGTCTTACCCAAGTTATATACACTATTGTGCAGGAAAAAAACAAAAATACAGGCCAGATGTTTGAAAGTGGCCTATTTCTGTCAAACGCCTCATCTATCTGTCAGCTACAAAAAGTGGCATATCAGGCCTTCATTCAACTGTTTTTGCTGTGTCTTACCCTAGTTCCATACACTATTGTTCATGAAAAAATAAAAAATACAGGCCACATATTTTATAGTGTGGTATCTCCATCACACGACTCAGCTATCTGTGGGCTACAAATTGTGGTATTTGAGGCCTCCATTCGACTGTTTTTGCTGTGTGTTATCCTAGTTCTTGACAGTATTTTGCTGTAAAAAAAAAATACAGGCCACATATTTAAAGTGTGGTATCTCCGTCACACGACTCAGCTATCTGTGGGCTACAAATTGTGGTATTTGAGACCTCCATTCAACTGTTTTTGCTGTGTCTTATCCTAGTTCTATACACTATTGTTCATGAAAAAACAAAAAATACAAGCCATATATTTGAAAGTGGGCTATCTCCTTTAGACGCCTCATCTATTTGTGGGCTACAAAATGTGGCATTTCAGGCCTCCTTTCAACTATTAAAGCTGTGTCTTACCCTAGTTCTATACACTATTGTGCAGGAAAAAACATAAAATACAGGCCAGATATTTGAAAGCGGGCTATATCCATCAGACGCCTCATCTAACTGTGGGCTACAAAATGTGGCATTTTAGGTCTCCATTCAAAAGTTTTTGCTGTCTTACCCAAGTTCTATACACTATTGTGCAGGAAAAAAAATACAGGCCATATATTTGAAATTAGGCTATCTCCTTTAGATGCCTCATCTCTTTGTGGGCTACAAAATGTGGCATACCAAGCCTCCATGCAACTATTTTTGCTGTCTTACCCAAGTTCTATACACTTTTGTGCAAGAAAACACAAAAATCCACGCCAGATATTTGAAAGTGGGCTATCTCCGTCACATGACTCAGCTATCTGTGGGCTAAAAATTGTGGCATTTCAGGCCTACATTTAACAGTTCATGCTGTATGCTAACCTAGTTAGTGACAATGTTGTTGTAAAAGAAATACAGGCCAAATATTTTAGTGTGGTATCTCCATCACACGACTCAGCTACCAGGGCTACAAATTGTGGTATTTGAGGCCTCCATTCAACTGTTTTTGCTGTGTGTGTTACCCTGGTTCTTGACAGTATTTTGCTGTAAAAAAAAAATACAGGCCACATATTTTACAGTGTGCTATCTCCGTCAAATGCCTCATCTATCTGTGGGCTACAAGATGTGGGCTTTTATGCCTCCATTTAACTTTTTGCTGTGTCTTACCCTAGTTCTGTACACTATTGTGCAGGAAAAAAACAAAAATACAGGCCACATATTTTATAGTGTGGTATCTCCATCACACGACTCAGCTATATGTGGGCTACAAATTGTGGTATTTGAGGCCTCCATTCAACTGTTTTTGCTGTGTGTTATCCTAGTTCTTGACAGTATTTTGCTGTAAAAAAAAAATACAGGCCACATATTTAAAGTGTGGTATCTCCGTCACACGACTCAGCTATCTGTGGGCTACAAATTGTGGTATTTGAGACCTCCATTCAACTGTTTTTGCTGTGTCTTATCCTAGTTCTATACACTATTGTTCATGAAAAAAGCAAAATACAAGCCATATATTTGAAAGTGGGCTATCTCCTTTAGACGCCTTATCTATTTGTGGGCTACAAAATGTGGCATTTCAGGCCTCCTTTCAACTATTAAAGCTGTGTCTTACCCTAGTTCTATACACTATTGTGCAGGAAAAAACATAAAATACAGGCCAGATATTTGAAAGCGGGCTATATCCATCAGACGCCTCATCTAACTGTGGGCTACAAAATGTGGCATTTTAGGTCTCCATTCAAAGTTTTTGCTGTCTTACCCAAGTTCTATACACTATTGTGCAGGAAAAAAAAATACAGGCCATATATTTGAAAGTAGGCTATCTCCTTTAGATGCCTCATCTCTTTGTGGGCTACAAAATGTGGCATACCAAGCCTCCATGCAACTATTTTTGCTGTCTTACCCAAGTTCTATACACTTTTGTGCAAGAAAACACAAAAATCCACGCCAGATATTTGAAAGTGGGCTATCTCCGTCACATGACTCAGCTATCTGTGGGCTAAAAATTGTGGCATTTCAGGCCTACATTTAACAGTTCATGCTGTATGCTAACCTAGTTAGTGACAATGTTGTTGTAAAAAGAAATACAGGCCAAATATTTTAGTGTGGTATCTCCATCACACGACTCAGCTACCAGGGCTACAAATTGTGGTATTTGAGGCCTCCATTCAACTGTTTTTGCTGTGTGTGTTACCCTGGTTCTTGACAGTATTTTGCTGTAAAAAAAAAATACAGGCCACATATTTTACAGTGTGCTATCTCCGTCAAATGCCTCATCTATCTGTGGGCTACAAGATGTGGGCTTTTATGCCTCCATTTAACTTTTTGCTGTGTCTTACCCTAGTTCTGTACACTATTGTGCAGGAAAAAAACAAAAATACAGGCCAGATATTTGAAAGTGGGCTATCTGTCAGACGCCTCATCATGTGTGTGCTACAAAATGTGGCATATCAGACATCCATTCAACTGTATTTGCTGTCTTACCCAAGTTCTATACACTATTGTGCAGGAAAAAAAATACAGGCCAGAGATTTGAAAGTGAGCTATCTCCGTCAGACACATGATCTATCTGTGGGCTACAAAATATGGCATTTCAGGCCTCCAGTGAACTGTTTTTGCTGTGTCTTACCCTAGTTCTATATGCTATTGTTCATGAAAAAACAAAAATGACAAGCCAGATATTTGAAACTGGGCGATCTCCGTCAGATGCCTCATCTATCTGTGGGCTACAAAATATGGCATTTCAGGCCTCCATTCAACTGTTTTTCCTTTCTCATACCCTATTTTTCATGAACAATAGCATTTAGAACTAAATACAGGCCAGATATTTGAAAGTGGGCGATCTCCGTCAGACACCTCATCTATCTGTGGGCTACAAAATGTGGCATTTGATGCCTCCATTCAACTGTTTTAGCTATGTCTTACCCTAGTTCTATAAAGTATTGTACAAAAAAAAAAAAATACAGGCCACATATTTGAAAGCGTGCTATCTGTTAGACGCCTCGTCTATCTGTGGGCTAGAAAATGTGACATATCAGGCCTCCATTCAACTGTTTTTGCTGTCTTACCCAAGTTCTATACACTATTGTGCAGGAAAAAAACAAAAAATACAGGCCAGAAATTTGAAAGTGGGCTATCTTCTTCAGACACTTCAACTATATGTTGGCTACAAAATGTGGTATTTCAGGCCTCCATTCTACTGTCTTTGCTGTATTACCCAACTTCTATACACTGCTATGCAAGAATAAACAAAAAATATAGGCCAGATTTTTGAAAGCGTGCTATCTCCGTCAGACGCCTCATCTATCTGTGGGCTACAAAATGTGACATATCAGGCCTCCATTCAACTGTCGTTGCTGTCTTACCCAAGTTCTATACACTATTGTGCAAGAAAATACAAAAAATACAGCCAGATATTTGAAACTCGGCTATCCCCATCAGGCGCCTCTTCTATCTGTGCGCTACAAAATGTGGCATATCAGGCCTCCATTCAACTGTTTTTCCTGTCTTACCCAAGTTCTATGCACTTTGTGCAAGAAAACACAAAAAATCCAAGCCAGATATTTGACAGTGGGCAATCTCCGTCAGATGCCTTATCTCTCTGAGGGCTACAAAATGTGACATTTCAGGCCTACATTCAACTGTTTTTGCTGTCTCACCTTACTTCTAAGCACTATTGTGCAGGAAAAAAACAAAAAATACAGGCCAGAGATTTGAAAGTTGGCTATCTTCTTCAGACTATTCATCTATATGTTGGCTACAAAATGTGGTATTTCAGGCCTCCATTCAACTGTTTTTACTGTATTACCCAACTTCTATACACTGCTGTGCAAGAAAAAACAAAAAATACAGGCCAGATATTTGAAAGTCGGCTATCCCCATCAGGCGCCCCTTCTATCTGTGGGTTAGAAAATGTGGCATATCAGGCCTCCATTCAACTGTTTTTCCTGTCTTACCCAAGTTCTATACATTTTTGTGCAAGAAAACACAAAAAATCCAAGCCAGATATTTGAAAGTGGGCTATCTCCGTCAGATGCCTCATCTATCTGTGTGTCACTAATTGTGGCATTTTAGGTCTCCAACTGAATTTGCTGTGTCTTACTCTAGTTCTATACACTAGTGTTCATGAAAAAATAAAAAATACAGGCCACATATTTTAAAGTGTGGTATCTCCGTCACACGACTCAGCTATCTGTTGGCTAAAAGTTGTGGCATTTCAGGCCTACATTTAAATGTTTATGCTATATGCTACCCTAGTTAATGACACTTTTGCTGTAAAAAAAATACAGGCCCATATTTTACAGTGTGCTATCTCCGTCACACCACTCAGCAATCTGTGGGCTACAAATTGTGTTATTTGAGGCCTCCATTCTACTGTTTTTGCTGTGTGTTACCCTAGTTCTTGACTGTATTTTTCTGTAAAAAAATAAAAATACAGGCCACATATTTTACACTGTGCTTTCTCCGTCAGATGCCTCATCTATCTGTGGGCTACAAGATGTGGCCTTTTATGCCTCCATTTAACTTTTTGCTGTGTCTAACCCTAGTTCTATACACTATTGTGCAGGAAAAAACAAAAATACAGGCCAGATGTTTGAAAGTGGCCTATCTCTGTCAGACGCCTCATCTCTGTCAGCTACAAAAAGTGGCATATCAGGCCTCCATTCAACGGGTTTTGCTCTGTTACCCAAGTTCTATCCACTATTGTGCAGGAAAAAAAAATACAGGCCAGATATTTGAAAGTGGGCTATCTCCGTCATATGCCTCATCTATCTGTGGGCTACAAAATGTGGCATTTCAGGCCTCCAACTGTTTTTGCTGTGTCTTTTCCTAGTTCCATACACTATTGTTCATGAAAATATAAAAAATACAGGCCACATATTTTATAGTGTGGTATCTCCGTCACACGACTCAGCTATCTGTGGGCTACAAATTGTGGTATTTGAGGCCTCCATTCAACTGTTTTTGTTGTGTGTTACCCTAGTTCCTGACAGTATTTTGCTGTAAAAAAAAAAATACAGGCCACATATTTAAAGTGTGGTATCTCCGTCACACGACTCAGCTATCTGTGGGCTACAAATTGTGGTATTTGAGACCTCCATTCAACTGTTTTTGCTGTGTCTTATCCTAGTTTTATACACTATTGTTCATGAAAAAACAAAAAATACAAGCCATATATTTGAAAGTGGGCTATCTCCTTTAGACGCCTCATCTATTTGGGGGGGCTACAAAATGTGGCATTTCAGGCCTCCTTTGAACTGTTAAAGCTGTGTCTTACCCTAGTTCTATACACTATTGTGCAGGAAAAAACATAAAATACAGGTCAGATATTTGAAAGGGGCTATCTCCATCAGACGCCTCATCTAGCTGTGGGCTACAAAATGTGGCATTTTAGGTCTCCATTCAAAAGTTTTTGCTGTCTTACCCAAGTTATATACACTATTGTGCAGGAAAAAAACAAAAATACAGGCCAGATGTTTGAAAGTGGCCTATTTCTGTCAAACGCCTCATCTATCTGTCAGCTACAAAAAGTGGCATATCAGGCCTTCATTCAACTGTTTTTGCTGTGTCTTACCCTAGTTCCATACACTATTGTTCATGAAAAAATAAAAAATACAGGCCACATATTTTATAGTGTGGTATCTCCATCACACGACTCAGCTATCTGTGGGCTACAAATTGTGGTATTTGAGGCCTCCATTCAACTGTTTTTGCTGTGTGTTATCCTAGTTCTTGACAGTATTTTGCTGTAAAAAAAAAATACAGGCCACATATTTAAAGTGTGGTATCTCCGTCACACGACTCAGCTATCTGTGGGCTACAAATTGTGGTATTTGAGACCTCCATTCAACTGTTTTTGCTGTGTCTTATCCTAGTTCTATACACTATTGTTCATGAAAAAACAAAAAATACAAGCCATATATTTGAAAGTGGGCTATCTCCTTTAGACGCCTCATCTATTTGTGGGCTACAAAATGTGGCATTTCAGGCCTCCTTTCAACTATTAAAGCTGTGTCTTACCCTAGTTCTATACACTATTGTGCTGGAAAAAACATAAAATACAGGCCAGATATTTGAAAGCGGGCTATATCCATCAGACGCCTCATCTAACTGTGGGCTACAAAATGTGGCATTTTAGGTCTCCATTCAAAAGTTTTTGCTGTCTTACCCAAGTTCTATACACTATTGTGCAGGAAAAAAAAATACAGGCCATATATTTGAAATTAGGCTATCTCCTTTAGATGCCTCATTTCTTTGTGGGCTACAAAATGTGGCATACCAAGCCTCCATGCAACTATTTTTGCTGTCTTACCCAAGTTCTATACACTTTTGTGCAAGAAAACACAAAAATCCACGCCAGATATTTGAAAGTGGGCTATCTCCGTCACATGACTCAGCTATCTGTGGGCTAAAAATTGTGGCATTTCAGGCCTACATTTAACAGTTCATGCTGTATGCTAACCTAGTTAGTGACAATGTTGTTGTAAAAAGAAATACAGGCCAAATATTTTAGTGTGGTATCTCCATCACACGACTCAGCTACCAGGGCTACAAATTGTGGTATTTGAGGCCTCCATTCAACTGTTTTTGCTGTGTGTGTTACCCTGGTTCTTGACAGTATTTTGCTGTAAAAAAAAAATACAGGCTGCTATCTCCGTCAAATGCCTCATCTATCTGTGGGCTACAAGATGTGGCCTTTTATGCCTCCATTTAACTTTTTGCTGTGTCTTACCCTAGTTCTGTACACTATTGTGCAGGAAAAAAACAAAAATACAGGCCAGATATTTGAAAGTGGGCTATCTGTCAGACGCCTCATCATGTGTGTGCTACAAAATGTGGCATATCAGACATCCATTCAACTGTATTTGCTGTCTTACCCAAGTTCTATACACTATTGTGCAGGAAAAAAAATACAGGCCAGAGATTTGAAAGTGAGCTATCTCCGTCAGACACATGATCTATCTGTGGGCTACAAAATATGGCATTTCAGGCCTCCAGTGAACTGTTTTTGCTGTGTCTTACCCTAGTTCTATATGCTATTGTTCATGAAAAAACAAAAATGACAAGCCAGATATTTGAAACTGGGCGATCTCCGTCAGATGCCTCATCTATCTGTGGGCTACAAAATATGGCATTTCAGGCCTCCATTCAACTGTTTTTCCTTTCTCATACCCTATTTTTCATGAACAATAGCATTTAGAACTAAATACAGGCCAGATATTTGAAAGTGGGCGATCTCCGTCAGACACCTCATCTATCTGTGGGCTACAAAATGTGGCATTTGATGCCTCCATTCAACTGTTTTAGCTATGTCTTACCCTAGTTCTATAAAGTATTGTACAAAAAAAAAAAAATACAGGCCACATATTTGAAAGCGTGCTATCTGTTAGACGCCTCGTCTATCTGTGGGCTAGAAAATGTGACATATCAGGCCTCCATTCAACTGTTTTTGCTGTCTTACCCAAGTTCTATACACTATTGTGCAGGAAAAAAACAAAAAATACAGGCCAGAAATTTGAAAGTGGGCTATCTTCTTCAGACACTTCAACTATATGTTGGCTACAAAATGTGGTATTTCAGGCCTCCATTCTACTGTCTTTGCTGTATTACCCAACTTCTATACACTGCTATGCAAGAATAAACAAAAAATATAGGCCAGATTTTTGAAAGCGTGCTATCTCCGTCAGACGCCTCATCTATCTGTGGGCTACAAAATGTGACATATCAGGCCTCCATTCAACTGTCGTTGCTGTCTTACCCAAGTTCTATACACTATTGTGCAAGAAAATACAAAAAATACAGCCAGATATTTGAAACTCGGCTATCCCCATCAGGCGCCTCTTCTATCTGTGCGCTACAAAATGTGGCATATCAGGCCTCCATTCAACTGTTTTTCCTGTCTTACCCAAGTTCTATGCACTTTTGTGCAAGAAAACACAAAAAATCCAAGCCAGATATTTGAAAGTGGGCTATCTCCGTCAGATGCCTTATCTCTCTGAGGGCTACAAAATGTGACATTTCAGGCCTACATTCAACTGTTTTTGCTGTCTTACCTTACTTCTAAGCACTATTGTGCAGGAAAAAAAAAAATACAGGCCAGAGATTTGAAAGTGGGCTATCACCGTCAGACGCCTCATCTATCTGTGTGTCACTAATTGTGGCATTTTAGGTCTCCATTCAACTGAATTTGCTGTGTCTTACTCTAGTTCTATACACTAGTGTTCATGAAAAAATAAAAAATACAGGCCACATATTTTAAAGTGTGGTATCTCCGTCACACGACTCAGCTATCTGTTGGCTAAAAGTTGTGGCATTTCAGGCCTACATTTAAATGTTTATGCTATATGCTACCCTAGTTAGTGACACTTTTGCTGTAAAAAAAATACAGGCCCATATTTTACAGTGTGCTATCTCCGTCACACCACTCAGCAATCTGTGGGCTACAAATTGTGTTATTTGAGGCCTCCATTCTACTGTTTTTGCTGTGTGTTACCCTAGTTCTTGACTGTATTTTTCTGTAAAAAAATAAAAATACAGGCCACATATTTTACACTGTGCTTTCTCCGTCAGATGCCTCATCTATCTGTGGGCTACAAGATGTGGCCTTTTATGCCTCCATTTAACTTTTTGCTGTGTCTAACCCTAGTTCTATACACTATTGTGCAGGAAAAAAACAAAAATACAGGCCAGATGTTTGAAAGTGGCCTATCTCTGTCAGACGCCTCATCTCTCTGTCAGCTACAAAAAGTGGCATATCAGGCCTCCATTCAACGGGTTTTGCTGTCTTACCCAAGTTCTATCCACTATTGTGCAGGAAAAAAAAAATACAGGCCAGATATTTGAAAGTGGGCGATCTCCGTCAGACTCCTCATCTATGTGTGGGCTAAAAGATGTGGCATTTCAGGCCTCCAACTATTTTTGCTGTAAATTACCCTAGTTCTATACAATATTGTTCATGAAAAAACAAAAAATACAGGCCAGATATTTGAAAGTGGGCGATCTCCGTCAGACGCCTCATCTATGTGTGGGCTAAAAGATGTGGCATATCAGACATCCATTCAACTGTATTTGCTGTCTTACCCAAGTTCTATACACTATTGTGCAGGAAAAAAAATACAGGCCAGAGATTTGAAAGTGAGCCATCTCCGTCAGACACATGATCTATCTGTGGGCTACAAAATATGGCATTTCAGGCCTCCAGTGAACTGTTTTTGCTGTGTTTTACCCTAGTTCTATATGCTATTGTTCATGAAAAAACAAAAATGACAAGCCAGATATTTGAAACTGGGCGATCTGCGTCAGATGCCTCATCTCTCTGTGGGCTACAAAATATGGCATTTCAGGCCTCCATTCAACTGTTTTTCCTTTCTCATACCCTAGTTCTAAATGCTATTGTTCATTAAAAATAAATACAGGCCAGATATTTGAAAGTGGGCGATCTCCGTCAGACACCTCATCTATCTGTGGGCTACAAAATGTGGCATTTGACGCCTCCATTCAACTGTTTTAGCTATGTCTTACCCTAGTTCTATAAAGTATTGTACAAAAAAAAAAATACAGGCCATATATTTGAAAGCGTGCTATCTCTGTTAGATGCCTCGTCTATCTGTGGGCTAGAAAATGTGACATTTCAGGCCTCCATTCAACTGTCTTTGCTGTCTTACCCAAGTTCTACACACTATTGTGCAGGAAAAAACAAAAAATACAGGCCAGAGATTTGAAAGTGGGCTATCTTCTTCAGACACTTCAACTATATGTTGGCTACAAAATGTATTTCAGGCCTCCATTCTACTGTTTTTGCTGTATTACCCAACTTCTATATACTGCTATGCAAGAATAAACAAATAATATAGGCCAGATTTTTGAAAGCATGCTATCTCCGTCAGACGCCTCATCTATCTGTGGGCTACAAAATGTGACATATCAGGCCTTCATTCAACTGTCGTTGCTGTCTTACCCAAGTTCTATACACTATTGTGCAAGAAAATACAAAAAATACGGCCAGATATTTGAAACTCGGCTATCCCCATCAGGCGCCTCTTCTATCTGTGCGCTACAAAATGTGGCATATCAGGCCTCCATTCAACTGTTTTTGCTGTCTTACCCAAGTTCTATAAACTTTGTGCAAGAAAACACAAAAAATCCAAGCCAGATATTTGACAGTGGGCAATCTCCTCAGATGCCTTATCTCTCTGAGGGCTACAAAATGTGACATTTCAGGCCTACATTCAACTGTTTTTGCTGTCTCACCTTACTTCTAAGCACTATTGTGCAGGAAAAAAACAAAAAATACAGGCCAGAGATTTGAAAGTTGGCTATCTTCTTCAGACTATTCATCTATATGTTGGCTACAAAATGTGGTATTTCAGGCCTCCATTCAACTGTTTTTACTGTATTACCCAACTTCTATACACTGCTGTGCAAGAAAAAACAAAAAATACAGGCCAGATATTTGAAAGTCGGCTATCCCCATCAGGCACCTCTTCTATCTGTGCGCTACAAAATGTGGCATATCAGGTCTCCATTCAACTGTTTTTGCTGTCTCACCCAAGTTCTATACACTTTGTGAAAGAAAACAAAAAATCCAAGCCAGATATTTGAAAGTGGGCTATCTCTGTCAGATGCCTTATCTCTCTGAGGGCTACAAAATTGACATTTCAGGCTTACATTCAACTGTTTTTGCTGTCTTACCTTAAGGCACTGCCACACTTAGCGATCGCACTAGCGATCACAACAACGACTTAACCTGGCGAGATCGCTAGTGCGATCACTATGTGATCGCTAGTTAGATTCCAAACACAACTTATCAGCTATCTGTGATTCCAAACACATGTCATCAGCGATCTGTATAATGACCCTCCGGTCGTTGGGAAAACCTAGTCCCACCTGCGATGCTGGTGAAGTCGTTCATAAAGGGTGTCACACTCAGCGATTCAGGTTCACCAGCGGGACACCAACGACCAAAAAACGGCTCAGAACGTTTATGAGCGATCAGTGACATCTCAGCAGTGGCCACATCGCTGCTACATGTCACACACAGCTAAGTCGCTAACTAGATCGCTACTGCGTCATAAATGGTGACACAGTAGCGATCTCGTTAGCGATCTCGCTAGCGATCGTACGATCTCGCTTAGTGTGGCATACCCTTTACTTCTAAGCGCTATTGTGCAGGAAAAAAACAAAAAATACAGGCCAGAGATTTGAAAGTGGGCTATCTTCTTCAGACTATTCATCTATATGTTGGCTACAAAATGTGGTATTTCAGGCCTCCATTCAACTGTTTTTGCTGTATTACCCAACTTCTATACACTGCTGTGCAAGAAAAAACAAAAAATACAGGCCAGATATTTGAAAACGTGCTGTTTCCGTCAGACGCCTCATCTATCTGTGGGCTACAAAATGTGACATATCAGCCCTCCATTCAACTGTTGTTGCTGTGTTACCCAAGTTCTATACACTATTGTGCAAGAAAATACAAAAAATACAGGCCAGATATTTGAAAGTCGGCTATCCCCATCAGGCGCCTCTTCTATCTGTGGGTTACAAAATGTGGCATATCAGGCCTCCATTCAACTGTTTTTCCTGTCTTACCCAAGTTCTATCCACTATTGTGCAGGAAAAAAAAATACAGGCCAGATATTTGAAAGTGGGTTATCTCCGTCAGATGGCTTATCTATCTGAGGGCTAAAAATGTGACATTTCAGGCCTACATCAACTGTTTTTGCTGTAAATTACCCTAGTTCTATACAATATTGTTCATGAAAAAACAAAAAATACAGGCCAGATATTTGAAAGTGGGCGATCTCCGTCAGACGCCTCATCTATGTGTGGGCTAAAAGATGTGGCATATCAGACATCCATTCAACTGTATTTGCTGTCTTACCCAAGTTCTATACACTATTGTGCAGGAAAAAAAATACAGGCCAGAGATTTGAAAGTGAGCTATCTCCGTCAGACACATGATCTATCTGTGGGCTACAAAATATGGCATTTCAGGCCTCCAGTGAACTGTTTTTGCTGTGTTTTACCCTAGTTCTATATGCTATTGTTCATGAAAAAACAAAAATGACAAGCCAGATATTTGAAACTGGGCGATCTCCGTCAGATGCCTCATCTCTCTGTGGGCTACAAAATATGGCATTTCAGGCCTCCATTCAACTGTTTTTCCTTTCTCATACCCTAGTTCTAAATGCTATTGTTCATGAAAAATAAATACAGGCCAGATATTTGAAAGTGGGCGATCTCCGTCAGACACCTCATCTATCTGTGGGCTAGAAAATGTGGCATTTGACGCCTCCATTCAACTGTTTTAGCTATGTCTTACCCTAGTTCTATAAAGTATTGTGCAAAAAAAAAAAATACAGGCCATATATTTGAAAGCGTGCTATCTCTGTTAGACGCCTCGTCTATCTGTGGGCTAGAAAATGTGACATTTCAGGCCTCCATTCAACTGTCTTTGCTGTCTTACCCAAGTTCTATACACTATTGTGCAGGAAAAAAACAAAAAATACAGGCCAGAGATTTGAAAGTGGGCTATCTTCTTCAGACACTTCAACTATATGTTGGCTACAAAATGTATTTCAGGCCTCCATTCTAACTGTTTTTGCTGTATTACCCAACTTCTATACACTTGCTATGCAAGAATAAACAAAAAATATACGCCAGATTTTTGAAAGCGTGCTATCTCCGTCAGACTCCTCATCTATCTGTGGGCTACAAAATGTGACATATCAGGCCTTCATTCAACTGTCGTTGCTGTCTTACCCAAGTTCTATACACTATTGTGCAAGAAAATACAAAAAATACGGCCAGATATTTGAAACTCGGCTATCCCCATCAGGCGCCTCTTCTATCTGTGCGCTACAAAATGTGGCATATCAGGCCTCCATTCAACTGTTTTTGCTGTCTTACCCAAGTTCTATACACTTTGTGCAAAAAACACAAAAAATCCAAGCCAGATATTTGAAAGTGGGCTATCTCCGTCAGATGCCTTATCTCTCTGAGGGCTACAAAATGTGACATTTCAGGCCTACATTCAACTGTTTTTGCTGTCTCACCTTACTTCTAAGCACTATTGTGCAGGAAAAAAACAAAAAATACAGGCCAGAGATTTGAAAGTTGGCTATCTTCTTCAGACTCTTCATCTATATGTTGGCTACAAAATGTGGTATTTCAGGCCTCCATTCAACTGTTTTTGCTGTATTACTCAACTTCTATACACTGCTGTGCAAGAAAAAACAAAAAATACAGGCCAGATATTTGAAAGTGTGCTATCTCCGTCAGACGCCTCATCTATCTGTGGGCTACAAAATGTGACATATCAGCCCTCCATTCAACTGTTGTTGCTGTGTTACCCAAGTTCTATACACTATTGTGCAAGAAAATACAAAAAATACAGGCCAGATATTTGAAAGTCGGCTATCCCCATCAGGCGCCTCTTCTATCTGTGGGTTAGAAAATGTGGCATATCAGGCCTCCATTCAACTGTTTTTCCTGTCTTACCCAAGTTCTATACACTTTTGTGCAAAAAACACAAAAAATCCAAGCCAGATATTTGAAAGTGGGCTATCTCCGTCAGATGCCTTATCTCTCTGAGGGCTACAAAATGTGACATTTCAGGCCTACATTCAACTGTTTTTGCTGTCTTACCTTACTTCTAAGCACTATTGTGCAGGAAAAAACAAAAAATACAGGCCAGAGATTTGAAAGTGGGCTATCACCGTCAGACGCCTCACTCTGTGTGTCACTAATTGTGGCATTTTAGGTCTCCATTCAACTGAATTTGCTGTGTCTTACTCTAGTTCTATACACTAGTGTTCATGAAAAAATAAAAAATACAGGCCACATATTTTAAAGTGTGGTATCTCTGTCACACGACTCAGCTATCTGTTGGCTAAAAGTTGTGGCATTTCAGGCCTACATTTAAATGTTTATGCTGTATGCTACCTGGTTAGTGACACTTTTGCTGTAAAAAAAATACAGGCCCATATTTTACAGTGTGCTATCTCCGTCACACCACTCAGCAATCTGTGGGCTACAAATTGTGTTATTTGAGGCCTCCATTCTACTGTTTTTGCTGTGTGTTACCCTAGTTCTTGACTGTATTTTTCTGTAAAAAAATAAAAATACAGGTCACATATTTTACAGTGTGCTGTCTCCGTCAGATGCCTCATCTATCTTTGGGCTACAAAGATGTGGCCTTTTATGCCTCCATTTAACTTTTTGCTGTGTCTAACCCTAGTTCTATACACTATTGTGCAGGAAAAAAAAATACAGGCCAGATGTTTGAAAGTGGCCTATCTCTGTCAGATGCCTCATCTCTCTGTCAGCTACAAAAAGTGGCATATCAGGCCTCCATTCAACGAGTTTTGCTGTCTTACCCAAGTTCTATCCACTATTGTGCAGGAAAAAAAAATAACAGGCCAGATATTTGAAAGTGGGCGATCTCTGTCAGACGCCTCATCTATGTGTGGGCTAAAAGATGTGGCATATCAGACATCCATTCAACTGTATTTGCTATCTTACCAAGTTCTATACACTATTGTGCAGGAAAAAAAATACAGGCCAGAGATTTGAAAGTGAGCTATCTCCGTCAGACACATGATCTATTTGTGGGCTACAAAATATGGCATTTAGGCCTCCAGTGAACTGTTTTTGCTGTGTTTTACCCTAGTTCTATATGCTATTGTTCATGAAAAAAAAAAATGACAAGCCAGATATTTGAAACTGGGCGATCTCCGTCAGATGCCTCATCTATCTGTGGGCTACAAAATATGGCATTTCAGGCCTCCATTCAACTGTTTTTCCTTTCTCATACCCTAGTTCTAAATGCTATTGTTCATGAAAAATAAATACAGGCCAGATATTTGAAAGTGGGCGATCTCCGTCAGACACCTCATCTATCTGTGGGCTACAAAATGTGGCATTTGACGCCTCCATTCAACTGTTTTAGTATGTCTTACCCTAGTTCTATAAAGTATTGTACAAAAAAAAAAAATACAGGCCATATATTTGAAAGCGTACTATCTCTGTTAGATGCCTCGTCTAATTGTGGGCTAGAAAATGTGACATCAGTCCTCCATTCAACTGTTTTTGCTGTCTTACCCAAGTTCTATACACTATTGTGCAGGAAAAAAACAAAAAATACAGGCCAGAGATTTGAAAGTGGGCTATCTTCTTCAGACACTTCAACTATATGTTGGCTACAAAATGTATTTCAGGCCTGCATTCTACTGTTTTTGCTGTATTACCCAACTTCTATACACTGCTATGCGAGAATAAACAAAAAATATAGCCAGATTTTTGAAAGCGTGCTATCTCCGTCAGACGCCTCATCTATCTGTGGACTACAAAATGTGACATATCAGGCCTTCATTCAACTGTCGTTGCTGTCTTACCCAAGTTCTATACACTATTGTGCAAGAAAATACAAAAAATACGGCCAGATATTTGAAACTCGGCTATCCCCATCAAGCGCCTCTTCTATTTGTGCGCTACAAAATGTGGCATATCAGGCCTCCATTCAACTGTTTTTGCTGTCTTACCCAAGTTCGTTACACTATTGTGCAGGAAAAAAACAAAAAATACAGGCCAGAGATTTGAAAGTGGGCTATCTTCTTCAGACACTTCAACTATATGTTGGCTACAAAATGTATTTCAGGCCTGCATTCTACTGTTTTTGCTGTATTACCCAACTTCTATACACTGCTATGCGAGAATAAACAAAAAATATAGGCCAGATTTTTGAAAGCGTGCTATCTCCGTCAGACGCCTCATCTATCTGTGGACTACAAAATGTGACATATCAGGCCTTCATTCAACTGTCGTTGCTGTCTTACCCAAGTTCTATACACTATTGTGCAAGAAAATACAAAAAATACGGCCAGATATTTGAAACTCGGCTATCCCCATCAAGCGCCTCTTCTATTTGTGCGCTACAAAATGTGGCATATCAGGCCTCCATTCAACTGTTTTTGCTGTCTTACCCAAGTTCTATACACTATTGTGCAAGAAAATACAAAAAATACAGGCCAGAACTTTGAAAGTGGGCGATCTCCGTCAGACGCCTCATCTATGTGTGGGCTAAAAGATGTGGCATATCAGACATCCATTCAACTGTATTTGCTGTCTTACCCAAGTTCTATACACTATTGTGCAGGAAAAAAAATACAGGCCAGAGATTTGAAAGTGAGCTATCTCCGTCAGACACATGATCTATCTGTGGGCTACAAAATATGGCATTTCAGGCCTCCAGTGAACTGTTTTTGCTGTGTCTTACCCTAGTTCTATATGCTATTGTTCATGAAAAAACAAAAATGACAAGCCAGATATTTGAAACTGGGCGATCTCCGTCAGATGCCTCATCTATCTGTGGGCTACAAAATATGGCATTTCAGGCCTCCATTCAACTGTTTTTCCTTTCTCATACCCTAGTTCTAAATGCTATTGTTCATGAAAAATAAATACAGGCCAGATATTTGAAAGTGGGCGATCTCCGTCAGACACCTCATCTATCTGTGGGCTTCAAAATGTGGCATTTGACACCTCCATTCAACTGTTTTAGTTATGTCTTACCCTAGTTCTATAAAGTATTGTACAAAAAAAAAAATACAGGCCATATATTTGAAAGCGTGCTATCTGTTAGACACCTCGTCTATCTGTGGACTACAAAATGTGACATATCAGGCCTTCATTCAACTGTCGTTGCTGTCTTACCCAAGTTCTATACACTATTGTGCAAGAAAATACAAAAAATACGGCCAGATATTTGAAACTCGGCTATCCCCATCAAGCGCTCTTCTATCTGTGCGCTACAAAATGTGGCATATCAGGCCTCCATTCAACTGTTTTTGCTGTCTTACCCAAGTTCTATACACTTTGTGCAAGAATACACAAAAAATCCAAGCCAGATATTTGAAAGTGGGCTATCTCCGTCATATGCCTTATCTCTCTGAGGCTACAAAATGTGACATTTCAGGCCTTCATTCAACTGTTTTTGCTGTCTTACCTTACTTCTAAGCACTTATTGTGCAGGAAAAAAACAAAAAATACAGGCCAGAGATTTGAAAGTTGGCTATCTTCTTCAGACTCTTCATCTATATGTTGGGCTACAAAATGTGGTATTTCAGGCCTCCATTCAACTGTTTTTGCTGTATTACCCAACTTCTATACACTGCTGTGCAAGAAAAAACAAAAAATAGGCCAGATATTTGAAAGCGTGCTATCTCCGTCAGACGCCTCATCTATCTGTGGGCTCAAAATGTGACATATCAGCCCTCCATTCAACTGTTGTTGCTGTGTTACCCAAGTTCTATACACTATTGTGCAAGAAAATACAAAAAATACAGGCCAGATATTTGAAAGTGGCTATCCCCATCAGGCGCCTCTTCTTTTGTGGGTTAGAAAATGTGGCATTCAGACCTCCATTCAACTGTTTTTCCTGTCTTACCCAAGTTCTATACACTTTTGTGCAAGAAAACACAAAAAATCCAAGCCAGATATTTGAAAGTGGGCTATCTCCATCAGATGCCTTATCTCTCTGAGGCTACAAAATGTGACATTTCAGGCTTACATTCAACTGTTTTTTCTGCCTTACCTTACTTCTAAGCACTATTGTGCAGGAAAAAACAAAAAATACAGCCAGAGATTTGAAAGTTTGGCTATCTTCGTCAGACCCTTCATCTATTGTTGGCTACAAAATGTGGTATTTCAGGCCTCCATTCAACTGTATTTGCTGTATTACCCACTTCTATACACTGCTGTCAAGAAAAAACAAAAAATACAGGCCAGATATTTGAAAGCGTGCTATCTCCGTCAGACGCCTCATCTATCTGTGGGCTACAAATGTGACATATCTGCCCTCCATTCAACTGTTTTGCTGTGTTACCCAAGTTACTATACACTATTGTGCAGAAAATAAAAAACAGGCCAGATATTTTGAAGTGGCTATCCATTAGGCCACTTCTATCTGTGGGTTACAAAATCTGGCATTCAGGCCTCCATTCAACTGTTTTTCTGTCTTACCCAAGTTCTATACACTATTGTGCAAAAAAAACACAAAAAAATACAGGCCAATATTTGAAAGTGGGCTATCTCCGTCAGATGGCTATCTATCTGGGCTACAAAAAGTGACCTTTCTGCCTACATTCAACTGTTTTGCTGTTCTAACTTACTTCTAACACTATTGTGCAGGAAAAAACAAAAAAACAGGCCAGATTTTGAAAGGGCTTATCCCGTCAGACGCCTCATCTATCTGTGTGTACAAATTGTGGCATTTAGGCCTCATTCAACTGAATTTGCTGTGCCTTACCAGTTCTATACACTAATGTCAGAAAAAATAAAAAATACAGGCCACATATTTGAAAGTGGGTATCTCCGTCACACGCCCCAGCTATCTGTTGGCTAAAAGTTGTGGCATTTCAGGCCTACATTTAAATGTTTATGCTGTATGCTACCCTAGTTAGTGACACTTTTGCTGTAAAAAAAATACAGGCCCATATTTTACAGTGTGCTATCTCTGTCACACCACTCAGCAATCTGTGGGCTACAAATTGTGTTATTTGAGGCCTCCATTTAACTGTTTTTGCTGTGTGTTACCCTAGTTTGACAGTATTTTCTGTAAAAAAAAAAAAATACAGGCCACATTTTTAAGTGTGTGTCTCCGTCAGATGCCTCATCTATCTGTGGCTACAAGATGTGGCCTTTTAGCCTCCATTAACTTTTTGCTGTGTCTAACCCTAGTTCTTAAACTATTGTGCAGGAAAAAAAAAAAATACAGGCCAGATGTTTGAAAGTGGCTTTCTCGTCAGACGCCTCATCTATCTGTCGCTACAAAAATGGCATTAGGCCTCCATTCAACGGTTTTGCTGTCTTACCCAAGTTCTATCACTATTGTGCAGGAAAAAAAAATACAGGCCAGATATTTGAAAGTGGGCTATCTCTGTCAGACGCCTCATCGTGTGTGCTACAAAATGTGGCATATCAGACATCCATTCAACTGTATTTGCTGTCTTACCCAAGTTCTATACACTATTGTGCAGGAAAAAAAATACAGGCCAGAGATTTGAAAGTGAGCTATCTCCGTCAGACACATGATCTATCTGTGGGCTACAAAATATGGCATTTCAGGCCTCCAGTCAACTGTTTTTGCTGTGTCTTACCCTAGTTGTTCATGAAAAAACAAAAATGACAAGCCAGATATTTGAAACTGGGCGATCTCCGTCAGATGCCTCATCTATCTGTGGGCTACAAAATATGGCATTTCAGGCCTCCATTCAACTGTTTTTCCTTTCTCATACCCTAGTTCTAAATACTATTGTTCATGAAAAATAAATACAGGCCAGATATTTTAAAGTGGGCGATCTCCGTCAGACACCTCATCTATCTGTGGGCTACAAAATGTGGCATTTGACGCCTCCATTCAACTGTTTTAGCTATGTCTTACCCTAGTTCTATAAACTATCGTTAAAAAAAAAAATAAAATACAGACCAGATATTTGAAAGCGTGCTATCTCTGTTAGATGCCTCGTCTATCTGTGGGCTAGAAAATGTGACATATCAGGCCTCCATTCAACTGTTTTTGCTGTGTCTTACCCAAGTTCTGTACACTATTGTGCAGGAAAAAAACTAAAATACAGGCCATATATTTGAAAGTGGGCTCTCCGTCAGATGCCTCATCTATCTATTGGCTATAAAATGTGGCATTTCAGGCCTCCATTCAACTGTTTTGCTGTCTTACCCAAGTTCTATACACTATTGTGCAGGAAAAAAACAAAAATACAGGCCAGAGATTTGAAAGTGGGCTATCTTCTTCAGAAAATATATAATAGGTACAGAAGGGCTTCAAAACCAAAATCATAGAATCATGCCCTATAGGCAATCCTTTATTGATAAAATACCTCAATGGGTAGCACCCAAAAACAACCGTGATAAAAAAACAAAAAACAAAGTGTATTCCTAACTTAAAAGCTATGGGGATAGCCTAGAGTCCCTGATGTAGGTCTGGGCTGTCACCTGCCTAACAGCGGAGGTTGGCACCCTAGGGGAAGCGTTGTGGCGCCCCCGCTCCACGATGGCTGACCCTAGGGTCCCTGTTAGGCCCTTACACCTTAGGGGATTCCTCTACCCAGATAGTAGGGAGACCCCTAACATTAATACAGAGACCAGCTAACATTAAAGGTGACCCTAAGTCCCCAAAGTATTAAAAACAGTTCACAACACACGGGGTGGTAGGAAGTATAATGGAGATTGGCACAGATCTGCTGTACAACACTGTTAGTATACAGCAGCCTCCTTTTATGAACAGGAGTTATGATAAAACTGCCTTCTTGTGCCACAGCTTAATGAAAGTGAATGTGAACAGTCTCATACTTGTTCACTCACTAGTCAAAGCTCCTCCAGTGTATAGGAAATCTAAATGTGTGTGCATACCAGACAGTCAAATATAAGCTAAGATGCGATCTATAATTGTCAGCTATTGGACCAAAAGTCTAGTCTGAACTTATAAACACACTGAAAGAATGACTAGAGCATATAATGACTGGAATAAATAAGACGCATCGGCGTCATGAGAAGGTCATTGACACTTGATTTTAGTGTCGTGTTAGGGGATAGCAATATTTGAAGATAAATGTATAAGGCAGCAAGATATAATTGATGTATACCTTCCCTAGCAATGCCCGATGTACCGAATAGGAAATAGGTACAGATATAACATTCCTACAGGTATGGTGCTAAATGGGGAATAGGTATATATATTGCCTTCCTGTACGTATAATACTAATCACCCCTCATCATGATGTGGATACACTGAGAAACTCCATTATAAAATGTTATTAAGAAATGCGTAACGATACTCATTTCTCATGGTCACCCCACCACCATCAATAGTAGCGCCTCAACGCGTTTCGCCCCATGGGCTCATCAGGAGGCCAGATGTACAGATGTCCGGTGTCAAAATGACATGGTGCAGAGACTAACAGATGCTGTGTGACTTCCTCATATTTATATCTGCCGCCTAATGGAGACGCTCCACCCCCCTGTGCGGGCTCGCCTTCATAGGCTCCTCCCCCTTATATGCTCCACCATAGGCTCGTGGGGAAAGCTCTGACATCATCAGGGGGCGTATCTCTATCGCCCTGCGTCAGAGAAGCAGTGCATGCTGGAAGTAGGAGGGGTGTCTGGGTCCTGACTAGTTGCGTGCAGAGCGGACCTTTACCCCTGCACAGGCTATGCATAACATATGTTCCTGGTGGCGACTCCACTAAAACACAGCGGCCAGAACGGCTAACTTTCAAAGGGCTCATGGCTCACCGGTTCAAGCCCCACCTGGGAGCCTCAATAGTGGGCATACCCCCACATAGATGAGTATGTCCCTAATCTATCCACCGGAAGATAATCCAAGATGGCCTAGGATAATATTTTAACAAAAATGTATAGAGGGACATAGAACATAAATGGAAAAAGGTCGACAGTAATACGAGAGTCATTCTGATACATAGAATATAATGGTCACCCATTATAGGGGAACATAAAACATAGAATTGTATAGTCAGTTTAATCAAGTAGTCCAAAAAAAAACGTCTTGGCTATAGGAAACAGGCAAATGACATCTGCTCGTTTAATCCATATGGTTCGAGTGATTCTAGCCTAAAGATCCATTCACACTCGCGTCTGAGGATAATTTTGTCCACGTCACCCCCTCTCGGATTTAGCTTAACAACCTCCAGAATCATGAACTTAACCTCGCCCATTCTCCCACCATGTTGATTGTTGATGTGTCTCGCCAGGGGAGTATCCCTGTTATTTCTGATGTCACCCATGTGTTCTCCCACCCTCCTTCTAAATTCTCTTTTTGTTTTGCCCACATAGTCCTTGGGACAAGTACACGTCCTCTTATATACCACAGCCGTGGTCTTGCAATTAGCAAAATCTCTTAAATAGAATCTTCTTCCTGTGTGAGCACTACGGAAGGATTTCATAGGTGACATCCATTTGCACAGACTGCAGTCGCCACAAGTGAAGAAACCAATGGGCTTTCTATCTAGCCATGTACCTGCTTACAACGGTTTTTTGTATTGGCCATGTACCAGACGATCCTTAATGGATCTACCTTTTCTATAGGTAATATTGGGTCTTTCACCCACCCAATCTCTCAGATCTGGGTCCATTTTTAGAATGTCCCAGTGTTTCATTAGAATACTCCTAATTTGCATATGTTGAGAGTCAAAGGTACCGATAATTCTGGTGATATCTGTATCATCACGATCTGGTTTCTTATGTAAAAGCTGTTGTCTGTCTGTTCTCCTAGCGTGCTGGAAAGCTGTATCAATAACATGATGGGGATAACCTCTTTCCTTAAACCTCCTCTGCATGTCTCCTGCCTGTAGAAGAAACGCATCATAATTCGAACAGTTCCGTCTGAGCCTGAGGAACTGTCCCTTAGGGATACCTCTTTTTAGGGGAACAGGGTGGTGGCTATCCCAATGGAGGAGACTGTTGGTACTGGTTGGTTTCCGATATATTCTTGTGGACAGATTACCTACAGTTTCTCTTCTAATACTGATGTCCAAAAATGACAGTTCGCTCTTCTGTATTTCGAAAGTGAACCTAAGGTTCAGTTCGTTGGTATTCAATTCATTTACGAAACTTTCAAAATTCTCCTTTGTACCTGTCCATATAATGAATACATCGTCGATGTATCTGTACCATAGTGTAATCATATCCTGCCACCATCTCTCCTCGCCAAACACCTCAGTTTCCTCCCACCAGCCCAGGAACAAATTGGCGTACGAGGGGGGCACAGGGGCTGAGCTGGTGGAGGTGCATGCCATCAAAGGTGAAGGAGTTGTGGGTCAGTACAAAGTCAAGTAACCTGACTACAAAGTCATTATGTTCCCCACATCCCACAGACCTCTGTCTAAGATAGAATTCTACACCCTTGATGCCCAGGTGGTGAGGGATGCTACTATACAGGGCTTCGATGTCAATGGAGGCCAACCAGAAATCTTCCTCTAGGTGAATATCTTCTAGTTTGAGTATCAGATCGGAGGTGTCCCTCAAATATGAGGGTAATGATGTCACAAACGGACGAAGTATCTCATCGATATATACCCCACAATTCTGGGTGAGGGTATTTACGCCAGACACGATGGGTCTGCCCTTCAAAGGGGCCAGTCCCTTATGGATCTTTGGCAAAGCGTAGAAGGTGGCTAACACCGGAAACTTGGGAAGCAGGAAATTATATTCAGTCTTAGATATGAGCCTCGACCCCAACCCGCCCTCAAGCAGGCCCTGTAACATCTCCTTATAATCCAGCATAGGGTTTTTGCTCAAGACCTCATATGTCTCTCTGTCGAGCAGTATATCTAGGCACATCTTACGGTATTTGGAATGATCCATGATGACTAGATTCCCCCCCTTATCCGAGGGTTTGACAATGAGCTGATCATGTGGCATTTTAGGCCTCCATTCAAAAGTTTTTGCTGTGTTACCCAGTTCTATACACTGTTGTGCAGGAAAAAAACAAAAAATACAGGCCAGAGATTTGAAAGTGGGCTATCTTCTTCAGACACTTCATCTATATATTGGCTACAAAATGTGGCATATCAGTCCTCCATTCAACTGTTTTTGTTGTATTACCCTAGTTCTATACACTGCTATGTAAGAAAAAACAAAACATATAGGCCAGATTTTTGAAAGCGTGCTATCTCCATCAGACGCCTCATCTATCTGTGGGCTACAAAATGTGACATATCAGGCCTCCATTCAACTGTCGTTGCTGTCTTACCCAAGTTCTATACACTATTGTGCAAGAAAATACAAAAATACGTCAGATATTTGAAAGTCGGCTATCCCCATCAGGCACCTCTTCTATCTGTGCGCTACAAAATGTGGCATATCAGGCCTCCATTCAACTGTTTTTGCTGTCTCACCCAAGTTCTATACACTTTGTGCAAGAAAACACAAAAAATCCAAGCCAGATATTTGAAATTGGGCTATCTCCGTCAAATGCCTTATCTCTCTGAGGGCTACAAAATGTGACATTTCAGGCCTACATTCAACTGTTTTTGCTGTCTTACCTTAAGGCACTGCCACACTTAGCGATCGCACTAGCGATCACAACAACAACTTAACCTGGCGAGATCGCTAGTGCGATCGCTATGTGATCGCTAGTTAGATTCCAAACACAACTCATCAGCTATCTGTGATTCCAAACACATCTCATCAGCGATCTGTATAACGACCTCTGCGGTCGTTGGGAAAACCTAGTCCCACCTGCGATGCTGGTGAAGTCGTTCATAAAGGGTGTCACACTCAGCGATTCAGGCTCACCAGCGGGACACCAACGACCAAAAAACGGCTCAGAACTTTTATAAGCGATCAGCGACATCTCAGCAGGGGCCACATCGCTGCTACATGTCACACACAGCTAAGTCGCTAACGATATCACTACTGCGTCATAAATGGTGACGCAGTAGCGATCTCGCTTAGTGTGGCATACCCTTTACTTCTAAGCGCTATTGTGCAGGAAAAAAACAAAAAATACAGGCCAGAGATTTGAAAGTGGGCTATCTTCTTCAGACTATTCATCTATATGTTGGCTACAAAATGTGGTATTTCAGGCCTCCATTCAACTGTTTTTGCTGTATTACCCAACTTCTATACACTGCTGTGCAAGAAAAAACGAAAAATACAGGCCAGATATTTGAAAATGTGCTGTTTCCGTCAGACGCCTCATCTATCTGTGGGCTACAAAATGTGACATATCAGCCCTCCATTCAACTGTTGTTGCTGTGTTACCAAGTTCTATACACTATTGTGCAAGAAAATACAAAAAATACAGGCCAGATATTTGAAAGTCGGCTATCCCCATCAGGCGCCTCTTCTATCTGTGGGTTAGAAAATGTGGCATATCAGGCCTCCATTCAACTGTTTTTGCTGTCTTACCTTACTTCTAAGCACTATTGTGCAGGAAAAAACAAAAAATACAGGCCAGATATCTGAAAGTGGGCTATCAACGTCAGACGCCTCATCTATCTGTGTGTCACTAATTGTGGCATTTTAGGCCTCCATTCAACTGGATTTGCTGTGTCTTACTCTAGTTCTATACACTAGTGTTCATGAAAAAATAAAAAATACAGGCCACATATTTTAAAGTGTGGTATCTCCGTCACACGACTCAGCTGTCTGTTGGCTAAAAGTTGTGGCATTTCAGGCCTACATTTAAATGTTTATGCTGTATGCTACCCTAGTTAGTGACACTTTTGCTGTAAAAAAAAATACAGGCCCATATTTTACAGTGTGCTATCTCCGTCACACCACTCAGCAATCTGTGGGCTACAAATTGTGTTATTTGAGGCCTCCATTCTACTGTTTTTGCTGTGTATTACCCTAGTTCTTGACAGTATTTTTCTGTAAAAAAATAAAAATACAGGCCACATATTTTACAGTGTGCTGTCTCCGTCAGATGCCTCATCTATCTGTGGGCTACAAGATGTGGCCTTTTATGCCTCCATTTAACTTTTTGCTGTGTCTAACCCTAGTTCTATACACTATTGTGCAGGAAAAAAACAAAAATACAGGCCAGATATTTGAAAGTGGGCGATCTCTGTCAGACGCCTCATCTATGTGTGGGCTAAAAGATGTGGCATTTCAGGCCTCCATGCAGCTGTTTTTGCTGTGTCTTACCCTAGCTCTTTTCACTATTGTGCAAGAAAAAATATATAGGCCAGATTTTTGAAAGTGGGCTTTCTCCGTCATATGCCTCATCTATCTGTGGGTTACAAAATGTGGCATTTCATGCCTCCATTCAACTGTTTTTGCTGTGTCTTACCCTAGTTCCATACACTATTGTTCATGAAAAAATAAAAAATACAGGCCACATATTTTATAGTGTGGTTTCTCCGTCACACGACTCAGCTATATGTGGGCTACAAATTGTGGTATTTGAGGCCTCCATTCAACTGTTTTTGCTGTGTGTTACCTAGTTCTTGACAGTATTTTGCTGTAAAAAAAAAAAATACAGGCCAAATATTTAAAGTGTGGTATCTTCGTCACACGACTCAGCTATCTGTGGGCTACAAATTGTGGTATTTGAGACCTCCATTCAACTGTTTTTGCTGTGTCTTATCCTAGTTCTATACACTATTGTTCATGAAAAACAAAAAATACAAGCCATATATTTGAAAGTGGGCTATCTCCTTTAGACGCCTCATCTATTTGTGGGCTAAAAAATGTGGCATTTCAGGCCTCCTTTCAACTGTTAAAGCTGTGTCTTACCCTAGTTCTGTACACTATTGTGCAGGAAAAAACATAAAATACAGGCCAGATATTTGAAAGCGGGCTATCTCCATCAGACGCCTCATCTATCTGTGGGCTACAAAATGTGGCATTTTAGGCCTCCATTCAAAAGTTTTTGCCGTCTTACCCAAGTTCTATACACTGTTGTGCAGGAAAAAAACAAAAAATACAGTCCAGAGATTTGAAAGTGGGCTATCTTCTTCAGACACTTCATCTATATGTTGGCTACAAAATGTGGTATTTCAGGCCTCCATTCAACTGTTTTTGCTGTATTACCCAACTTCTATACACTGCTATGCAAGAAAAAACAAAACATATTGGCCAGATTTTTGAAAGCGTGCTATCTCCATCAGACGCCTCATCTATCTGTTGGCTACAAAATGTGACATATCAGGCCTCCATTCAACTGTCGTTGCTGTCTTACCCAAGTTCTATACACTATTGTGCAAGAAAATACAAAAAATACAGGCCAGATATTTGAAAGTCGGCTATCCCCATCAGGCACCTCTTCTATCTGTGCGCTACAAAATGTGGCATATCAGGTCTCCATTCAACTGTTTTTGCTGTCTCACCCAAGTTCTATACACTTTGTGAAAGAACACAAAAAATCCAAGCCAGATATTTGAAAGTGGGCTATCTCCGTCAGATGCCTTATCTCTCTGAGGGCTACAAAATGTGACATTTCAGGCTTACATTCAACTGTTTTTTGCTGTCTTACCTTAAGGCACTGCCACACTTAGCGATCGCACTAGCGATCACAACAACGACTTAACCTGGCGAGATCGCTAGTGCGATCACTATGTGATCGCTAGTTAGATTCCAAACACAACTTATCAGCTATCTGTGATTCCAAACACATCTCATCAGCGATCTGTATAATGACCACTCCGGTCGTTGGGAAAACCTAGTCCCACCTGCGATGCTGGTAAAGTCGTTCATAAAGGGTGTCACACTCAGCGATTCAGGTTCACCAGCGGGACACCAACGACCAAAAAATGGCTCAGAATGTTTATGAGTGATCAGCGACATCTCAGCAGTGGCCACATCGCTGCTACATGTCACACACAGCTAAGTCGCTAACTAGATCGCTACTGCGTCATAAATGGTGACACAGTAGCGATCTCGTTAGCGATCTCGCTAGCGATCTCGCTTAGTGTGGCATACCCTTTACTTCTAAGCGCTATTGTGCAGGAAAAAAACAAAAAATACAGGCCAGAGATTTGAAAGTGGGCTATCTTCTTCAGACTATTCATCCATATGTTGGCTACAAAATGTGGTATTTCAGGCCTCCATTCAACTGTTTTTGCTGTATTACCCAACTTCTATACACTGCTGTGCAAGAAAAAACAAAAAATACAGGCCAGATATTTGAAAACGTGCTGTTTCCGTCAGACGCCTCATCTATCTGTGGGCTACAAAATGTGACATATCAGCCCTCCATTCAACTGTTGTTGCTGTGTTACCCAAGTTCTATACACTATTGTGCAAGAAAATACAAAAAATACAGGCCAGATATTTGAAAGTCGGCTATTCCCATCAGGCTCCTCTTCTATCTGTGGGTTACAAAATGTGGCATATCAGGCCTACATTCAACTGTTTTAGCTGTCTTACCTTACTTCTAAGCACTATTGTGCAGGAAAAAAACAAAAAATACAGGCCAGATATCTGAAAGTGGGCTATCAACGTCAGACGCCTCATCTATCTGTGTGTCACTAATTGTGGCATTTTAGGCCTCCATTCAACTGGATTTGCTGTGTCTTACTCTAGTTCTATACACTAGTGTTCATGAAAAAATAAAAAATACAGGCCACATATTTTAAAGTGTGGTATCTCTGTCACACGACTCAGCTGTCTGTTGGCTAAAAGTTGTGGCATTTCAGGCCTACATTTAAATGTTTATGCTGTATGCTACCTTAGTTAGTGACACTTTTGCTGTAAAAAAAAATACAGGCCCATATTTTACAGTGTGCTATCTCCGTCACACCACTCAGCAATCTGTGGGCTACAAATTGTGTTATTTGAGGCCTCCATTCTACTGTTTTTGCTGAGTGTTACCCTAGTTCTTGACAGTATTTTTCTGTAAAAATATAAAAATACAGGCCACATATTTTACAGTGTGCTGTCTCCGTCAGATGCCTCATCTATCTGTGGGCTACAAGATGTGGCCTTTTATGCCTCCATTTAACTTTTTGCTGTGTCTAACCCTAGTTCTATATACTATTGTGCAGGAAAAAAACAAAAATACAGGCCAGATGTTTGAAAGTGGGCGATCTCTGTCAGACGCCTCATCTATGTGTGGGCTAAAAGATGTGGCATTTCAGGCCTCCATGCAGCTGTTTTTGCTGTGTCTTACCCTAGCTCTTTACACTATTGTGCAAGAAAAAAAAATATAGGCCAGATTTTTGAAAGTGGGCTTTCTCTGTCATATGCCTCATCTATCGGTGGGTTACAAAATGTGGCATTTCATGCCTCCATTCAACTGTTTTTGCTGTGTCTTACCTAGTTCCATACACTATTGTTCATGAAAAAATAAAAATACAGGCCACATATTTTATAGTGTGGTTTCTCCATCACACGACTCAGCTATATGTGGGCTACAAATTGTGGTATTTGAGGCCTCCATTCAACTGTTTTTGCTGTGTGTTACCTAGTTCTTGACAGATTTTGCTGTGAAAAAAAAAATACAGGTCAAATATTTAAAGTGTGGTATCTTCGTCACACGACTCAGCTATCTGTGGGCTACAAATTGTGGTATTTGAGACCTCCATTCAACTGTTTTTGCTGTGTCTTATCCTAGTTCTATACACTATTGTTCATGAAAAACAAAAAATACAAGCCATATATTTGAAAGTGGGCTATCTCCTTTAGACGCCTCATCTATTTGTGGGCTACAAAATGTGGCATTTCATGCCTCCTTTCAACTGTTAAAGCTGTGTCTTACCCTAGTTCTGTACACTATTGTGCAGGAAAAAACATAAAATACAGGCCAGATATTTGAAAGCGGGCTATCTTCATCAGACGCCTCATCTATCTGTGGGCTACAAAATGTGGCATTTTAGGCCTCCATTCAAAAGTTTTTGCTGTCTTACCCAAGTTCTATACACTGTTGTGCAGGAAAAAAACAAAAAATACAGGCCAGAGATTTGAAAGTGGGCTATCTTCTTCAGACACTTCATCTATATGTTGGCTACAAAATGTGGTATTTCAGGCCTCCATTCAACTGTTTTTGCTGTATTACCCAACTTCTATACACTGCTATGCAAGAAAAAACAAAACATATAGGCCAGATTTTTGAAAGCGTGCTATCTCCATCAGACGCCTCATCTATCTGTTGGCTACAAAATGTGACATATCAGGCCTCCATTCAACTGTCGTTGCTGTCTTACCCAAGTTCTATACACTATTGTGCAAGAAAATACAAAAAATCCAAGCTAGATATTTGAAAGTGTGCTATCTCCGTCAGATGCCTTATCT